>CM061029.1:24390000-24990000 GCA_030763125.1 Hippophae gyantsensis | reverse complement strand
TATAAAAAATATAAAAGATTTAAAAAATATAAATTTAGAAAACAAAATTTCCAAAAATATAAAAAGAGATTCAATAAAGAAAACTACAAGAAAAGATATTTTAGAAGAAAGGTTTATAAACCTTCTGAAAAAAGGAATTATTGCCCTTTAGGAAAGAAAAAATACAGATGTTGGATCTGTAATGAGGAAGGACATTATGCAAATGAATGTCCAAGCAGACTTCAACATAAAAAAGAATTTAAAAAGGAATTTCCACAGAAAGCAAAAATCTTAGAAGAAACCTTCAAAATGGAATTAGAACCAATTGAGGAATCTGATATAGATGATACTTATAGTATTTATCTATTAGAAGAAACTAAAGAAGAAATAACTGACTCAGAATATGAACATTCAGATCATGAATATTCTTCAGAAAATGAATGATTTGTATAGTATTACAAATCCAAATAGTACTTACATTAAAGTAGGACTAAAATTTAAAGGTTATAACATTTACCATTTACATGCATATATAGATACAGGAGCTAGTATGTGTGTAGCTAGTAGATATGTATTTCCAGAAGACAACTGGAAACAAGCACCTAAAGATTTAATTGTAAGAATTGCTAATAATACCACAATAAAACTCAATCAAGTATTAAAAGATACTGATATAATAATAGGAGGAGAAAACTTTCATATTCCTACTATACATCAACAAGAAACAGGTGTAGACTTGTTAATAGGAAATAATTTCTTAAATTTATATCAACCTTTCACACAACATTCTGACAAAATAAGTCTTACAACTTTAGAAGGAGATACAATATATGTCTCTAAAGTAAGGAAAGCTCTAACTGTCTCAAACCCAACTTTTATGCAACAACATAAAAAGCGAAAATGTGGTGAGATAAAAGACCAACAAAAACAAAAACAAAAACCTTGTCTAGAAAATATTTCATTAGATATAGAAGAAAAACAAAACTCTTTCCTCAATGAGATACAGGAAGATAAAGCCTTAACATGCATTAGAAGACTATTAAAAACAGTCAGTTCAGAAAATCCTTTGGATCCAAAAATAAATAAATCTAAAACAATAGTCAATATAAAATTAAGAGATCCTAACAAAGTCGTAAGAGTAAAACCAATGATTTATACTCCAGAAGATAGGATTGAATTTGGAAAACAAATTAAAGAACTTTTGGAATTAAAAGTCATAATACCGAGTAATTCACCTCACTCTAGCCCAGCATTTTTAGTTGAAAAAGAAGCTGAGAAAAGAAGAGGTAAAAAGAGAATGGTAATAAACTTCAAAGCATTAAATAAAGAAACCATTGATGATGGATACTTCATTCCAAAAAAGGAAGAACTACTATCATTAATAAAAGGAAAGAAATACTTCTCAAGTTTCGATTGCAAAAGTGGATTTTGGCAAATAAGATTGGATGAAGAATCTCAAAAATTAACAGCATTTAGTTGCCCTCAAGGACAATTCCAATGGACAGTAATACCATTTGGATTAAAACAAGCTCCAGGTATTTTTCAAAGATATATGGATAATATTTTTAAGAAATTACAAGATATTTGTTGTGTTTACATAGATGATATTTTGGTTTTCAGTAATGAATTAAATAAACATTATTTGGATATTATCAATATATTACAAGAATGTAGAAAAGAAGGCATTGTACTCTCTGAAAAGAAAGCAGTACTTGCTCAACAAAAAATCAAATACTTAGGATTGGAGATTGAAGATGGAAAACATAATCTACAACCCCATATACTAAATAATGTTCAAGGTTTTCCTAGTGAATTAAAAGATAAAAACCAATTACAAAGATTTTTAGGGTGTTTAACATATGCAGAAGCCTATATCAAGAAACTTGCAGAAATGAGAAAACCATTACAAGCAAAATTGAAAAAAGATCATGTCTGGAAATGGACAGAAGAAGATACTCTATATATGGATAGAGTAAAAGCAAAAGTAAAAAAATTACCAACTTTATACCATCCTGGACCAGATGATAAAATGATAATTGAAACAGATGCTCCCCAAGCAGTCCTTAAAGCAAGAGTAGATGACAAAGATGAATATCTTTGCAGATACACATCACGGTCTTTTCAAGGGCCAGAATTAAATTATCATAGTAATGAAAAAGAATACTTAGCTGTTAAAAAAGCTATTAAGAAATTTGCAATATATGTCATAAGTTCTAGATTCATTATTAGAACAGATAACAAAAATTTTGGTTATTTTTTAAGAACTAATATTGCAGGAAATTATAAACAAGGAAGACTAATTAGATGGCAACAATGGTTCAACCATTACAATTTTGATGTTGAATATCTTCCAGGACATAAAAATAGCTTGGCTGATGCTCTTACCAGAGAATTAGCACCTCTAACTATTTTTATGATTGCAGGAATGGAACAGCTTGATATTAAGATCAAGATAAAAGAAAAGGAGATAAAAATCCTACAGGAACAACTCGAGTTGCTATAACTCGAGAAATCTCTTACGGAGACAGGAATAAAACATGAAGAACTTAAATGTTCAAAAAAAACTTTAGAGAACAAAACCTCAAATGAGGAATCTCTGTTAAAAAAGGAAGAACCTAACAATTCACAAAAAACTTCTAAACCCAATTGGGCAGACGAAGCAGAAAAAGAAGAACATAAAAAAGTTTATGTGGTCTATAATGGCCCAAAACCAGGAATTTATAACAACTGGGTAGAAGCTAGCAAATCTATTCTAGGAATTAGTGGAGTAACTCATAGAGCCTTCACCAACAGAATAGAAGCTGAAGGAAGTTATGCCAACTACAAAACACCAAAACTAATAACTCCAGAGGAGATAGTAAGAAATTATTCTGTAGTACTACAACAACAACCAACAACTCCAAGCAGATTGACAAACCTTGGAAAAATAGCAAGGCCTCCAATGCTATTTAGAGAAACATCTCCACCAGAGACATCAAAAATAACAAAACATTCAGTACTATTCAGGGAAACATCTTCTAAAACTACTCCAGTCATTGAAGATGAAAAAGACCAATACAGAAACCTCAACAAATTACAATGGTTAAGTCTCTATAATTTAGCCAGAAAATCTACCCAAGAACATATTGAAGATATGAAATTCTATACTACAGACAAGGAATTTCCTGCAGGTAGTAAATTCAATATATTGGAAGAAGCTGATCCAATTTTTGTGTATAAAGCATTTCATGCAGGATTAATAGAAAATATATATCCAGGAATTAATTTAAGTGAATTAAATTATTTCCCAGAAAATTTTAAAAGAGCAATTAAGAATTTTAGAAGAAAAATTAAAGCAGGTGATAAACCTGTTTATCTTAGATTTTTTAGTTCATTAATGGACTGGAATGAGGAAGGAAGTATTAGTCCCTACCACTTCATCAAGATAGGGATTTCCAACACAAACAGAGAGGTTCCCAAACCAAGGGCACTTCCAGAAAAGGAATTCAACACAGAAGAACTCTGTGTATTAAGAGGACAAATGCTAAGCCAAATTTACTATGAGCTCAGAAAGATCGAAAATTCTACTGAGATTAAAGTAAATTATTCAACCAGTAAAATTATCATCATTTCTCACAGCAGCATGGCTCTGTCAGAAGAAGATGGTGAAAAAATCACCAAATATGAAACTAATTTTAATTGCAACAACTTAGAAATTGGTCAAGAAACCAGGAAAGTATTTTGCTTCTATGCTAGAAAAGCCACCAAAGACCATAGGTGCATTCTCTGCATCAAAGATCGAGAAGATGAAGATGTGTCATCATCAACATCATCAAAAGAACAGTCGGCAGAAAATGACAAAGAAAATTAAGAAAAGCAGCTGTCGGCAGAAGACTACAAAAGAAATAAAGATGTAGACCCCACATCTTAGTCAGCAACATATGCCAAGGAAAAAAGTAATGGTTATCCATTAAAGAAGGAAAAGCAGATGAATTATTAAAGCAAGGGTAAAATAATAAATTTAGTCTTGTAAACAGGGATTCCTTATTCTATAAAAGGAACCCTTATTATAATTTCAAGGGACACAAACGGATAGAAATCCATAGCTCTCTACTCTGAAACACTCAAGTATAGAAAAACCTTTCTACCTAGAAATCCAGAATCCAGTAATGAAATATCCAGTAACTATGAGCGGCTAAGCACCTTTTTCAAGGTTCTTAGTTGGCCTTAAGTTGTAATAATTATTATATTTTAAATAAAATGGAGTTCTATTACTCTTCTCTAGTAGTAAGTCAACTATTGGACACCAATCATGTACGGATGCAGAAAGCTCACCATTACCAGGAAGGTGTTGAGGTGTAAGCAAAGCTGAGGCATAACAGGTGTAACAAAAGAAGACGAACAGAAGGGAAGACCGTGGTGGACCCATTAAATTCAGTAATGATGATTATAGATTTAAGCTAATTAAGGATCTTGATTGTTGAAATATTCGCTTACAACAAGGTATAATATCTTTAAAACAGGAAAATAGAATTTATTTTTAGAAATAAAATAATACTCTATGAATATCGAATCACTAGTACATCAATTAGAACTATTAGATTTAACAAATGAAAGAGTAATTTTTAATTTTAAAAGACAATTAATAGAGTCAGGATTAGAATTAAGTAACCAACATAATGAAGAACATAGCATACTATGCAATTGTAAGGAATACAGAAGAAAATTAGATTTATATAGTAAAATAATAAGTTTTTTAAATAAATTATTACCATCAATAAATACACAAAAACCTTCAACTATGTCAATTTTAACTCCAGATTAAAATTAAATCGATCCGCAGAAAATTGGTATCAAAGCCAAGGAATAGTAATTTAAATAGTAATGGATGGAGAATTAACACCATTAAAACACAAGGGCATTTGTGACATTTTATAAACCCCAGGGGCATAATTGAAGATATAGCAAACCTCAAGGGCAATTTAGAAAATGATCCGCTCATTTCACAAATACATATTAAATTAAAAAGTTAATAAATAAGAGAAAAAATGAAAAAGTTATCGAAATATAACTATTAATTATTGTTGCAAAGTTAACAAAAATGCTAATATTAGTCAAACTAATAAATAAAAAAAGTAACAACTAATTTTTTGAAAATAAAATAAAAGGTGAATTAAATTAAATTTATACTAGGATATCCAATAAATATAAAATTCTAAGACAAATAGTAACTTAAAAAATATACACACTATAATTGAGGTTAAAGAGATGATCATTGAATTAGTTTTCAAATTTGAATTGTACTTATTTACAATAATTTACAATTAAATCTATACATTATTGAAAATATTAAATTGAAAATTTTAGACAAAATATGACATTTTAAAAATTTGAATTTTTTAGAGAAATTATACTCATTTTATTAAATATTCTTTATATTCTATTAAATATTTTTGAAATATAAACTATACTAATTCAAAAAAATATTATGTTTCATTTCATATATAATTAGAAATCTCTAGAATTTTATTTTCATTTTAGAGAGTTATATATATATTAGTAATGATTGTTCATATTCAAAATAACATTTTTTACTCATATTTAAAATATAAATTATTCTAATTCACAAAATTTTATGAATCATTTGATATACCATTAAAAATTTCTAAAAATCTACTTTGCCTCATTGTACTCTTTTTGCTTCTTATTGTTTTGCCCCGTTGAGTTTTCTCTGAAATGGTTTTAACGAAACAACTTTAGCGCATTGCATAAGATTAATGTACTCCTTTTCTATTTGATGGTTTTTGTATTCTAAGTGGATTTGTATTAGTTTAATAAAAAAAATTAAAATTTTAATATATATCTTATCATGATTTTGTATTCTAATAGAGATTTGATCTCTATCATATCATCAATTTTAAATTTGTATTATATTTTAAGAGTTCTATAAATATGATGTATAGCATTATATTCAAGCGAAAATATAATGAGAATTATATCTTATATTTGTTTTCTCTATTTTTATATTTTCATAATTATTTAATTTTATAATATTAAGTTTGTTTTCAATTTTTTAAAATTAACAACAAATACGTTGTAAACATGAAAAAAATGAGATGTGGTAATAATTCTGTAATAATAATTTATTAACATCACAAGAAAAGTAAATGAAATATTTATTTTATTTTTAGTATTAATTATACTTTAATAATATTAATATTAGAGGAAATTGTTATTAATAAAATATTCTTAAAATAATAAGTATTTGTATTAAGAAAATATGGATACTCCGATATTTCACCCTAATTGTTTTTACTCGTTGGTTTACATTAAATTATTGGGACAATAAATTAAATGAAAATATTATTGATTCTCGGAATCATAATCATATCAACAACGCATAAAACGCATACAAACTTTTCCTATTATGTAACCTACCTTGTTTAGAGGTTCTAGGCTTCTAGCTATGGCGGTAAAGAGGAGTCGCGATGAGAAAGTGGGTCTTCATGGCTGCCATATCCGAAGCCGATCAGATTCTCCAGCCTATAAACCGCCTCATTTCTTCAAGATAATACTCCCCTCTATCATTGACGACAAGAAACTGGTAATCACTATTTTCTCTTCTCTTTTCTTAATTTTACTTGTTTAAAAACAAGGGTAAAAGTGATCTTATATATTTTATTTTATTACCTTATTTTGATGAAACTATTATTGTTGTTGATTTTCCTTGTTCTGGAGGATTGAAATATCATGTTTCTTATTGGGTTTTCTTTAACATATATTTTATCTAGCCTTCTCAGTTCTGAAATACAATCTAATATAAAAAGTAATAGAAAAGTGTGTTTTTTCATAGCTAGGCACACATGATCATGTTTTCTGCTCTTAATTCTTTTAACAAAAATCACCGTTCGTCTCTTTGCATAACCAACATTTAGTGAAGGTAAGGGTGGTAATTGTGTGTGTTTGTGTGCTGTTTCATGTCTAGGCGGGTTAATTGACACAATAAATTTTTTTACTATTTTTTGTCAAATAAATCATTTATAATAGTAAGTAATAATATGAATTTTAAACTTATGAAACAATTATTGGTAAATTCTATTTTGTTTGTACCATGTTCATGTCGTGTTGGCCACAGTTTTGCCATCTCTGAGTCACTCAGGTATAATTAAAGCCAAGTAGTGCATTTTTATATGAAATTAAAGTCTTCTTACAAATTTTGTCAAGTTCAATTGGATATTGCAGTTTAACTTATTAACCCGGGAACCCTGTTATATTTTCTGATAGTCTACCATATAATATATGATTGATAAGTATAGATAGACTCCTTTTGTAATCCTGCATTTTAATTTGAAAAATGTCAAAACAATTTATTGTATGATTGGTGAAAGAAACTTCACCAAATAATGATACCTCATGTCAAGGATATTGCTTTAGTAACTAAGGAGCAACTGAATTGGCAAAAATATATGACAATACTAGTGGTCTTCACTTGAATTCCTTTTATCGTTTAGCACAATTCAATTTGGGTTTTGTGGGTTGTGCTTAATGTAATTTGATGCTAATAATCAAATCTTGTCGTCCAAAAATGTTTAAAATTTGTTTCTGAGAGTCTCTTAATATGGCTTCTGCAGATGATTCCAAAGAAGTTTATAGAGAGATTTGGTAATGAACTTACCGCTAAAGCTAGCATCAATGTTCCAAATGGCCATAGCTGGTCAGTAGGAGTAGATAATGTTAATAGAAACATTTGGTTTTGTGATGGTTGGCAAGAATTGATGAAATATTATTCTATTCAATATGGCTACTTTCTAGTATTTAGATATGAAGGGAATTCGAACTTTTTGGTTCGTGTGTTTGATAAAAGTGCTTGTGAAATCAACTATCCATGTGTGGATCAAAGCAATGAGGTTGATCCCATCGTGTTAGAGAGTTCTTTCAAAGAACATGAGCAAGGCAAAGAAGTTGATGATGAGGATGAGGGAGACAATGATGAAGATGATGATGATGATGCCATAACTCACCCACTAAGCAGAGACAATATGAATAATATATCCAAGAGAGGTAAGTTGAAGGGTAGTGAAAGGAATCATCAAGCTGATTCATTTTCCAAAGAAAGAGAGTTTATTATTAGTAAAAAACTTGTCTATTCGAAGAAAAGTGAAAGTGCAATCCATGCTGCAAGAAAGCACAAGCCTAAAAGTCTTTCTTTCATGGTTGTTGTGAGGGTTGGGATTCTACGTTGCCAAATTTTGGTGAGCTTAACACATGATATGCATATTTTAATTTCTTTTACTTTTTTTTCCTTTTGCATAAATCTCTTATGAATTGCGCTAAGTTGCAATTTCATTCTTCTTAATATTGTGCAGACTGTACCTTCAGAATTTGTTAAGAAGTATATGAAAAGTTGTTCGAAACTCATCAGGCTTCAAGATTCAATTGGAAAGCAATGGCCTACTAAGTGTCACTACTATGGTAATTCAAGCTCAGTTAAGATAACGGGCAAAGGATTAGGAGTATTCTTTAAAGACAATAATGTTAAGGATGGAGATGTTTGTGTCTTTGAGCTGACAAAAAAGAGGGATATTGTTTTCAAAGTTCTTGTATATCATGTGGATGATGAGGGCGATTGTGTGGAAACTTTAAACTCTAAAGTTCCTCTTCGAAGCAGAGTGAATACAAATATCTCAGAGAGAAATAAGTTGATCAAGGACAATAAGTTGCCTCATCAACATGATTTATTGCTCAAAGAAGATGACCAAAAGATTTATGTTAGTAGAAATTTAGTGTATTCCAAGAAAAGCGAAGGTGCAATCTATGCAGCTAGAAATCACAAGCATTTATGGTTGTCTTGAGGCCAATGAATCTATATGGCTTCTTTCTTGTGAGCTATTTAAATAACACAATATTATAGCTTTTGGTTTGTTTCATTCTATACTCTATCTTTTATGTAAGTTAAACTTAGCCACAATCTATTTCTTGATAATGTGCAGTTTGTGCCTTCCGAATTTGTGAAGAAGTATATGTGGAATTGTTCAAAATTCATCAAAATTCAAGATTCAAGTAGTAAGCAATGGTCTGTTACATGTGATTTTTATGACAGTTCAACATCAGGTAAGAGAATAAGCAAAGGAGTGAGAACATTTTTTGTAGACAATGATTTGAAGGAAGGAGATGTTTGCGTCTTTGAGTTAATAATGAACAACAAGGATGTTTTGCTGAAAGTTTGGATATATAATGGGGATGATGAAGAGGAAACAATTATTGCTAATGATGACGATGACGATGATGATAACGATGATGATGATATTCAAATTTTAGATTCCAAAGCGCGTCCTCTAAAGAGAGTGAATAAAAATGTCTAAGGGTAAGTTGAGAGAAAGTGAAATGCCTCGTGAACATGAATTATTAATCAAAGAAGATGAATCAAACATATTTTTAGTAACACATTTATGTATTCTAAGAAAAGTAAGAGCACAATCTGTGCTGCAATAAAGCACGAGCCTAAAAATCCTCCTTTTATGGTTGTTTTAAGCCCATGGAATATGTATAAATCCTATCTGGTGAGCTAATAACTTAAGGCCTTATAAGTTAATAGTTATTTTCTCTATCTAATTATATGCATTCTCTTCTTAATATTTTTGTAGGGCGTTCTTTTGGATTTTGTTAAGAAGTATATGTGGAAGTGTTCGAAAGAGTCAAGGATTCAAGATTTAAATAGAAAGAAGTGGCTAGTGAAGTGTCAATTGTTTCGTTCGTCAAGCTCAGGTAAGAGATTAGGCAAAGGAATGGGAGCATTTTTTGAAGACAAATTTGAAGGAAGGAGATGTTTGTATTTTTGAGCTGAAAACTTCTTGAAATTGAAGTTAGCTACTTCCACTTCTTGTTTTTTTTTGGCTTAATGTGTTTTGTTGGGTGATATCACGATGTGTGCCTCTATGTTGTTTTGTCCTCAAGTTTACTTGCAACTTGCAAGTTTGTTAAATATGTCGAATATTTTATGCTAAATTTTTATTTCCTCTAAATGAGTAAGTGAATTTAGATGTTTAGGGCAATCACCTATTAATTTAATTGGTTGATTTTACGCTTCTTAAAATAGAAATAGTATAATCGAATCCCACCAAATTAATTCATTCATAAAAGGGAGGAAAAAAAGTTTGTAATCTCAAATTTAAAACATATAGCATAAAATAAGAATATTTTAATATATGTCATTTAATGTTCTTGTTACATTCATTTTTTGTCTTAATTTTATAGTCATATTTAATGTTCATTTGGTGTTGACTTTATCATGTTCCTTTAATACAATTGATCATCGATAAAAGTAAATAGTAAACAAAATAGAAATATTTGAAGCCAAAATAAGATTGGAATACAAAATGTAATATTTTAAATCAGATTTAATTACGAAATTAACTAAATTTGTTATTATTAAAATATTGTGTAATGAGTGAGTTATTCCAATATATATATTGTTTCATTTTGTATCCAGCTCAATTTGAACAATGATGTTCCATTGATGATAACACATGTAACACTTTTTAAGATTAATGTTAGTTTTTGTAGTAAAAACAAGTTTGATGGTAAATTTGTGGTCAACGTTAAAGTTTGCTAGTAAATTTTCTATTTATTCAACTAAAATGTTAAGAAGTTATCAGGGCACATCAAACTTTAAAATCTAAGTCATGAATACATAATTTGTACGTGTCTGACGTATACTTGTTAGCCGAAATCATTGACCATGAGCAAAATTAGTTGGTTGAAAACTTTGTAGCACAGGCCAAATATATGAAGAGAAAGTAGCATTTACAATTCATCATAGAAGGGAAGCTCCTCGATCGTTGCTATCTATTTTTGAGCGTTCAGAGAGATTTAAGAGATGTTTATATTTGGATCTGGGTGTACTTTGGAGTTTTGGAAGTGATATTTTGTGATTGTAATAATTTCTCACATACTAGTTGTTCTCCATTTTTATTTCATTATTATTCTGAAAAACATACTGGTGGTAAATCTAAAAATAATCAACTATATTTTGTAAAAGATCCAAATTTTTAACAATAACGTTATGAATCGTTAATCGTTAAGGAAACATCAATTCATGACACTTTAAATTACTTTCAAAATTGACTTTAAAAATAATAGCAATTTGTTTTCTTCAACAAAAATTTCACTTGCGTACCAAGCATTATTTGATAATATTAAAAAAATGCCCAGTAAGTCAAAGAGTATAAGCATATACTTAATTCATTTAAAAAATAAAAAATAAAAAAGAGGTAGAATATTTAGTATCTAACGTGCCCCTACCACCTCACTAGCACAGCAGGTTCACCTTGAACTACCACACCCGTTTGACATCTCCTAATAGAGGAGGAAAGAATTGTTGGTGGTGTTGTTTTTAAGACATGACAAGCTCCCCTCAATAATTGCACCAAAAGAAGAAAAAAAAACCAAAAACTCTCCTACTAGTCCTCTTTATCAAATAAATAAGTTCACTTTCTCCCCCTAGATCCAACTCGGGGCTTGCCTTTAACCTCATATTCTTGCATCACAAGAATGATAGAATTAGCTTCAGTGCTTGGTTTAGTGATTCTAGTTTATGATTACTAGAATTTCGAACCAATCATTTGTAAGAAGGGTGGGTGAGCTATACTTTTAATCCACAAACTTTGTCATTTATAACACTTTGATACCTTATCAAAATTTTCGTAATTTTTCGTCCACTTAATTTTCATATTTAACAATTTCAATTCAAATTCATAGATAGTAAACTAAATTTGTTAAACTTTAAAATTTAAAGGACTAAATAATTCAGAAAACAAAATTTAACACGTTAATTTTGAATACTACAATACAATTTAGTCAAATTTTTAAATTTGGATTAAATATGTTAAATATAAAAAGTAAGTGGACAAAACGAAAATTTTGTTAAGAGACCAAAGTATTAAAAGTGAAAATTAATGGACCAAAAGCATAGTTCACCCATATAAGAAATAAGAATAAGAATGGTACCTGTGGCAAGTGAAGGAAAATACACCTTTACTCCAGTCATAACACACCTACAAACATAAAACTTAGTTCCCAGATGATGGTCCCATCAAGATGTTCAAGAATTAGCAAGCGCACATAGTGAACTCAATTTCCAACAAAGTTACACACGAGAAGCAAATTGCTCATGAAATTAAAGCTTCAAACTTTTACTTGATCAATTTTTTAAATTAAGGTCGAGCTCTATCTGTTTCAAATTAATGAGTTTTGACATAAGACAAAGAGAAACCTTATATCATACTGAGTATGCAGATAATAGAAAGAGTTTTCATATCTTATCTTGTGGTTCAGATTTAAGATCACTAGTACAAGTAAATCTTTAATTCAGCAACCATATGACATATGCACGTTATTGTGGATGGTTCCTTGGGTCTGGGAGAGTTGGAGAAAGACATATAAGTGATTACCTTTGTCCTTCAAAAATTTAAATAAAAAAAGAAAATAGAAAAAAGACCTTGTTTGCAATAAGAAAAATTTCAACCATTGATATATATTTTAATGAAAAAAATATCATAAACAGTCTCGACTTGCCTTATTATCAAAGAGGTCCCAATTTATAAAATAATATCATTAAACTCCACTTTAACACCACATCAATTGCTTTCATTATTAATAAAAAAATTAATCAATTAAAAATTAATAAAATAAATACTACAACAAAATAACCTTTTAAGGAAGAGTAAACTAACAAATGTACTACCGAACTTAGGACGTTTGTATAAATCTACCGTTTAACTTAAAGTAATGATAAATATACCATCAAATTATTATTAGTATTACAAATCTACCACTTTCATGTCAAATCGATCACTAAATTGCTTATAAGTGTCACAAATCTACCACTATCGCTATATGTTTTGATGGTAAATTTATACAATTAATAAAAAAAATTGTGATAATCTAATAGATTTGTCACGAAAGAGATTTATAATACTAATAACAATTCAGTAGTAGATTTATTACAACCCAAAAATTAAGTAGTAAATTTGTACAAATAACTTAAAGTTGGTAGTACATTTATTAGTTTACTCTTTTAGGAATATTGTAAGTCATTTTGACTAAACTTTCACATTTTGTTATCTTTTTTTCTTCAGTTTTGATTTTTCTATATTTTTTTTCCTTTTGTTTGCTTTTAAAAATTTTTGGTTCCCATTTTTAAATATTTTATGTGCCAACTAATTTCTCATTCAGTTACTAGACAGTATCATATTGTAATTAGTTTAAACCTCAAGGTAAGTAATAGATAGAAAGTGAAAAGCTTGAGACTCTGTTGATATTAAGGCAAACATTGGGTTGTTTTTGGTATTTTCCCTAACTTCTAATGCATGAGATCAACATAGTAAGTTAAGATGATTTTTAAAACATGAACATAAAATACTGGAATGGTGACAACAAATAAACTGCCAATTATGGATTAAGAAAAACATGGAATATTCATACTATAACATCTTTGTCACATACTCACATTATACATCAACTAACCCTAAAATAGTTTGTATTCACCTATCGTATATAAAACTGTCATTTTCCCAATTTTTCTTGTAAAAAAAAGAGAATAAAAAAATACATATATCGACACTTCCATATGTGTGGTAAGTTTGTGGGGGTTAGAATACAAAATAATTACAAAACGCCTATCAAATTTGTCCTATGCGTGTCAATAATTGTTATGTTTACGTGAGAAACATAGGAATTTGCATCTAGATGCATGCTAATATAATCTCATGACATGTCACATTTTAATTAATGAAGTTTATTATAAGTATAACACTTTTTCGCATATAAATCCAATTATCTATATATTTGACATTCTTTAAAATTTTAATATTTTTAATTAAAATTAATTAATTTTGAAATAATAAATTACAAACATAATGACTTAATTAGAAACTAAAAATTTTAATTTTAAAATACTTTAGTTATAGAATTATTTAATCATCCTTTTTAATTTTCTGATAAAATTAAAGAATTTACAAATTGTAAATAGTTATTTTGATCACTTTCTACAATATTTTAATATTTTTAATTAAAATTAATTATTTTTAAAATAATAAATAATATCTAATATGAGTTACTAAGAAACTAAAAATAGAATTCTAAAATGTTTTATTTTGGATGATTTAAACACACCTTATATATCTATTTTTATATATTTTTAATTAAAAATAATTTGTTGGGATAATAAATAATGGATATAATGACTTGATTAAGAATTAAAAACAAGAATTCTAAAAGATTTCAATCACTCGTTTGTAACTTTCTTTTTTAATATTTTTAATTGAAATTAATTATTTTGAATAATATATAACAAACATAATGACTCAATTAGAAAAGAAAAACTAGAATTTTAAAAGACTTCAGTTGAAATTATTTAATCACCATTTGTAATTTTGTTTTCTATAAAATTGAAAAATTATAGATTTTATATAATTATTTTGAACATACTTTTTCAAAACTTTAATGTTATTTAAAATTAATTCTTTTGGAATTACAACTAAAAAATATAATGATAGGTATGAATAAAAAATTCTAAAAACTTTGTTTAGAATTATTTAATAACAAATTTGTAACTTCTTTTTTATAAAATTTAAAAAATTATAGATAGTATATAATTATTTTACTCATTTTTTCAAAACTTTTATATTTTAAATTAAAATTAATTATTTTTCGATTAATAAATAACAATCATTAAAACTAAGAATTTCTAAGACTTTAGTTTGAATTAAGAATCACGATTTCATAACTTTCTTTTATATAAAATTAAAATAGTTGCATATTACGTATAATTATTTTAGTAAAAATTATTTTAAATTTTAATGTTCTTAACTAAAATTAATTATCTATAAAATAATAAATAACTGATATAATCATTTAGTTTAAAACGAAATTATAATTACAAAAGTCTTTAATTTTGATTATTTAATCACACATTCTTAACTTTCTTTATAAAATTAAAATAGGTAGAAATCACGTATAGTTATTTTGATGTAATTAAAATAGGTAGAAATTACATATAGTTATTTTGATGTAATTAAAATAGAAAGAAATCACATATAGTTATTTTGATGTATCTTTGATGCCCCGAATCCAACACTAATAATTATTATATATATAGCTTACTAGACTATGGACATGATTTTTTGTTTTCTCAAATTTTTTATAAGGTTATTTGATTTTTTTTTATCAAATGATATTTTAAATAATTCAAACATGTAACTTGAAACGAGAGAGGGAAAGTATTTGACAATATGAGAACACAAAAAAGTGTGAAAAACTATACAGGCATATTTGAACCCAACTTTTTTATTATATTATTTTTTTCGTTCGTTTTAAAATGTATAACTTTTAATGCTATAAAAAAAGTTACAAATTAATTATGGTTAAATTTTTCACTTGTTTCACAATATTCGTAATAATTATAAAATTTTATAGTTTTAAACTTATGAGTATTTAATTTTTTTCATATACATATTGCATATGTGCTATTTATGAAGCATTAATTATGAAAAATACCTTAATTGTTTATGGTGTATGATTTTTTACAATATTATTATCAAATATTCAAACAATGTAATAAAATATCACTACTAAAAATAAAAAGTATATTATGTGTTTATAAAATTAATAACTATTTTCACGATTTATTTAAAATATTGTAATAAAAATGTATTATCATAAATAAAAATATTTCTCTATTTAATTCACAAATGTAAATTTTCATATGCAACACATGTAATGATTACTAGATCTTATAATAGGGTGACAGAAGAGAAGGATCAAATACCGCGTAGGTAAATATGAAATCATCATAATTGAACGTACTATAAGGTATGAGTTGACTCCACCTTGACATGGCTGAGAGGAATATGTATTTAAAGTTGGATCATTCTATTTGATAAAACTTTTATAACGATAAATATTTCAGCTTCACATTGTCAAAGACACTCTGCAAAAGAGTTTGCCAAACAGGCAAAAATAATAATCAGCAAACTAATAATACTTAATGATCAATAAGTCAAACTTAAATAGCATATAAAATTTCAATTCCCTGATATAATAATACTTAATGATCTACTAAGGAAAAAAGAGTCATAATTTTAAATTCTCGAAAAGTCAGGTGAGAAGATGAACCTTGAGCCTCTGTTTGCTGTCCTTGTCCCAGAAATTGAAGGCACCGTCAGAACCCGCAGTTGCAAAAGTGTGATATATGTATCTAAATAGAGATAGACCAATGGGATTAAATGGAGCAACACAGATTGTTAAATATAAGAAACAGAAATTACAGTCTTAGGCTTGAATCTTATCTCTAGGGTTGGGGATGTTTCCTCTTCAACTTAGAATCTTAAAAGGATTTGGGATAAGGTGGAGATAAAGGAACTCCCACATCCTTTAGATTCCTAAAATGAGACGTACGAAAAAATTATGAACAAATTTATATTCGGTAATGAGACAACATACTGAAACTTTCCCAATGCATTTCATAGATGATATAATTATGTACATGTGCACTGGACTATTTATTTGAAAAGGAGAACGAGGGGTATTATCCACAGAACATTAAGCATCTTGTAACCTAGATATGTGTAAAATAAACTCGATTTTGCTTAAAACATGAAGAAAATCACTTTTTGTCTTGAAATCTGTTAACGATAATATATCTTACTGGATGAAAATTCAAAGAGTTGACAGAATATATATCAGATCCATCTCTATGGCATTTGAAAGTGAAGTTTTTGCTTTGTTGTGAATCATCTAGATGATGCACACCAACTCTTCCTTCTATCGAGCCAACTTGAAAATGAAGCTTCATGCAAATGAAACCCAAGAAAACTGAACTAATATAATCTTTACAGCCATTTAAATCTATGAAACAAGGACAGAATTGTGGTCAAGCTCTTAGATATTATGAGAAATACAAGAAACCAGGCAGATGTGTAAGAAGATATCACAGAAGTAGCTGCATAGATAACTGTCAAGGAAAAGAAACAAATTGCACAATTGAAAATTACATGCATTGAAAAGATAATGGGACAGTTACAATTAAAGAAACATGAACATCTATAAAATTTTGGGCACCTCTTCACTATCCCATGATGTTTAAAGGAATCTAATTTAGGATGATTGAAAGAGAATACTTCAAAACTGGTTTCCCTCACGGAAGGATTGGGTAATATCTTTAGCTATTAATGGGTCTCTTCAATGTAGTAAAGTAATAATTTTCGATGTTTGTCTTTAGACAGGTGAACTGCTGATCCCCCAATATGTTAGAAGAATTTCTAAATAAACTCATTTTATTTTCAATTAAAGGCAAAAATAACAATGAAAATAAAGCCAACAATAAAATGTAAAAAAAATTGTTTAGCTACTTCCAATAAAAATCACCTACATGGACAAAGCCCACCTGATCAAAGAAATATATGTTTCACAAAGACAAGGTTCTTAGAGTGAATAAAGAGTAACTAATTATTGCATAATTTCATATTAATAACATTGAATAAAGAACATAAATACCAAGAAGCCCTGCTGATCGGGGAAGGCAGCAATGCATCTTGTTTGGTACTTCAGAGGTGAAGTGATTCTCTTGAACTCTGCCTGTAGAAGATCATTAGTGATTCAAATGAAAGTGTGGTAACAAGAGGGAGATAGGTAAGTGAGGTAACTCATCTTCGCTATGTCTCTCAAATAGAGCTTAAGAATGTGAATGATGCCTTAAAAGATGAATTTTCAATAAATGCTATGCAAGATGAGTTAGCTCAATTCACTATAAATGATGTTTGGACACTAGTACCTAGATCTAGTGACAAGAATTATCATAGGAACTAAATGGGTGTTTAAGAATAAATCTGACGGACATGATATTATGGTTAGAAACAAGACTAGACTAGTTCCTCAAGGGTATAAACAAGTTGAAGGAATTGATTTTGATGAAACATTTGCTCCTATAGCTAGGTTAGAATCAATTAGGATCTTAATGCTATTTCATGCTTTATGAAATTTAAACTCTTTCAAATAGATGTAAAATCTACTTTCCTAAGTGTTTTTCTTAGTGAAGAAGTCTATATTGAACAACCAATTGGTTTTGTCGAATCCCAATATCCCAAGCATGTTTATAAATTCAATAAGGTCATTTATGGTTTGAAACAAGCTCATAGAGCTTGATATAAGAGTCTTACAACTTATCTCTTGAACAAGGGATTTGTTTAAAAGGAGTTGATAAGACACACTTATTAAAAGAACTAAAGAAGTAATATTCATTGCTCAAATATATGTCAATGACATAATCTTTGGGTTAACCTCCACCTCTCTTGTCATAGATTTTGTGAAAATGATGACTAGTGAATATGAAATGTCTATTATCTAATTCATAAATTTGGACTTGAGACAAGTAAGGATTTGAGAACTCCCATAAGCACAAGTACCAAGAGTTTTGTGGATGAGTTAAGTAAGAGCACTGATCAAACGCTATATAGAAGCATGATAGGAAGCTTGCTATATCTCACAACTAGTAGACCTTATATTTGCTTTAGTGTTGGTATTTGTTCCTATTATTAGTCAGATCCTAAGGAATAACATATTGAACATGTAAAAAAGTTTATCAGGCACGTCTTCGGAACTAAAAAGTTTGACATTTGGTTTACTAATGATACTTCTTATGAAATTAGTGGATACATAGATGGAGATTGGGCAAGAAATCAAGATATAAGAAAAGGTACCTTAGGTGGATGTTTCTATATTGGTAATAACCTTGTTTCATGGCACAACAAGAAATAAAACATTATCTCATTATCTACTGTAAAGGTAGAATACGCTGTTGTTAGAAGTTCATATACACAACTTATTTGGTTGAAAAATATGCTTAAACAATATGGATTTGAATAAGGTACTATTCCCTTTTTACAATGATAAGACCAGTACTATATTTATTTCCAAAAATCCAGTTTTGCATTCTAGGACAAAACATATAGACATATAGACATTAGACATTAAACATAAGAAAATTTTTTATCCCTTGAGTTTGTGCATACTAAAAGATAATTAGCTGATTTATTCAGTTAAGCCCTTGATACCCAAAGATTTAAATCTCTTTGAAGTTCCTTAAGAATCTATACTATTAAGTAATTTTCTTTAGTACATTTTTTTGTCTTTTGTTTTGTTATATTTTTCATTTATTTCCAATAAAAAATAAAAAAAATAAAAAAGGGAGTAGACCTGCTTTAATATTGACATGAACTTTACATACTACTCTTATAATATTCCAATTATCTTGATTGATTTTCCATTATGGAAATTGATATTCTGACTTGGTGCATTTACATATTTTACACATCTTATGATCAATGTTGACATGAAACTACTCACATACTCACTATACACGTATTATGTCATGCTTGAAGTTTATGATTGACTTTGTGAGATTTTAGTGCATGAGATAATCTTGACTATAAAATTGTATTTGAGCTCTATCTTTCACCTCATGAAATGCTACTATAGAGAGACACTTAGTTTTTATAAGGCTATATACTAAGTTTTTTGCTTGTGCATATTTCCTTAAAAATGATAATAATTTTTAAAAGAAAAGAAATTACATGCACAAAAAGAAAGAGCCACAAATGATTATAAAAATAAATAAATAACAAATCCCTCACAAAAAATAATAATAAATAATAAGAGAGAATTCTCTTGGTAAATAAAGTTTATTATGTGCAAGTATAGATTCAACTACAATTTTTCATTATAGGTAATACTCTTTTCTTTGAATCTTGCATAACTGATTATAAATGAACAAAGTGACATACTATTTTAGTTATAACACTTAGGTTACTTTTGGTGATTATCAATATTTCACTGTATCTATTGGTATGTGCACGTTTTTTCTGCATGTATTTATGTTCTCAATGGATAGTTACACTTTGAACAAAATTGATTTCATCACTTGTGTGTTTTTTTGTAGTCATGTTTAGCTAAGTCTTACCCTCAATTTAAAAAAGTTCATTACTTCTTCATTGTTTTACTTATTTATATGATAAAAAGGGGAAAATGTTATTGAGCGCTAATTGAAAATATATGAAAGGAAGAGTTATTTGTGGGTGAGAGTTATTAAAGGAAAAAATTAAAAACTTTCTTTGGGAGGGATTACATTTAGGGGGGAGAACACATTTTGTGTTGAAGTTTATTTACATAGGAGGAGTAATACTTAAATGGTCTATCTACTGTTACTCATAACTTATGTATGTTTCTTTGCTTTTCTTTTGTTATATACACTCATTAAATTGCATACTACTCATTAAGTTCATCAATTATGGATCACATACATAAGAATCATACATCTCTGCCTATAAACTATGCATGTTATTTAATCGAGACGAACAATTAAATAATTTTCTCAAATCTTATTAATTGTCTCTATAGATAAATTGTTGGCCAAACAATTAACAAAGATAAAAATCGATTAAATAATATAATTAAAATAATATTATAATTGGGGAATTTTGGGCTACGATTAAGGGCTACGATCAAAACAAGCAAACCGGCAATTTTGGTGAATCATAGCACGACACGTGGCATCAAAAATTCATTGGGCGAATCGTGGAACAACGCGTGGCAAAGGAGATCAATCAAAGTCAATGCCGTCGAGTCGGCAACACGTGGCAAGACGTGATTCGCACGAATGGATGGCATGGAGCACGGTGGACGCACGGAGCAATGGCGTGGTGACATGTGGTATGGTGTGTTGACCAATTTTCGAACTCTAATTGAACGTTGTCCGACACATGGCATGTGTTTCATCCTCCTCCCACGCGCCACGATGTGATTCGTTGTCGGTGCTTGCGTGGTATCTGTGTGGCTTTCACAATCAGCTCTTCTGCTTGCATAGCATGCCATGTGGTAGCTTTTGATTGGTCCTGCTTTACAAATTCATAAAAAATGCATAAAAATCCCAAAAAATTTCAAAAATTATATTTTCACCCCTTTTCACTAAAAAGTTTATATTTTACTTTTTTTGGCCATAAAAATACTATTTATTAAATAAAATAAGTAAATATTAAGTAAAAAAGTGCGCTAATGATTCTATTTTCATAGAGTCATCACATATGCATACAAGGGTTACTGGCCAATAAAAACACGAGGACCATAGCACATGTGGTAGCTTTTGATTGGTCCTGCTTTACAAATTCATAAAAAATGCATAAAAATCCCAAAAAATTTCAAAAATTATATTTTCACCCCTTTTCACTAAAAAGTTTATATTTTAATTTTTTTGGCCATAAAAATACTATTTATTAAATAAAATAAGTAAATATTAAGTAAAAAAGTGCGCTAATGATTCTATTTTCATAGAGTCATCACATATGCATACAAGGGTTACTGGCCAATAAAAACACGAGGACCATAGCACATAATTTTTTGCGCCACGACATGATACAAAAATTGAATACCCAATGCCCCCAAGGCACATGCACCTAGAATGCTTATTTTTGTGCCCTAACTCACATTGAAATCCTTGAATCAGCAAATGCCTCCTAGGACCTCTATGATGCGGCATACATTTTCTGGGTCGTAGCACACAAATTTAACCTGATTTTACATGACACTTGAGATTGCCTTATTATAGCATGCTTTTATATGCACCATTGCACTCTCTAATTTTATGATTTTTAATATTTTGGTTCGTTTTAACTTGTCTGAGTTGTGATTTTTGACCTTGTTTTCACTTTTTTGCACTTTTTTTGCTTTCCAAAAGCAAATTAACCTACAAAACACAAAAATACCTTCCAATCCAACATAATTCTAAAATAAAATATAAAATCAATACTTAAAATAGGTCAAAAATATGTTTATTGATCTTAAGTGTTACCAACTGCATGAGTTTGTGCAGTTGGTAACACTTAACATCATTAGTAATTGACCTTACATGGAGGATGATGAAGACACAAAGGACTTATAAGACTTACAATCTCCCATTTTGGATTTTCTCAGTGTGCTTGACTCTTTGTCATTTTCTTAAAGACTCTCTAAAGTTTGTTTCCTTGCTATTTCATATTTAATATTCTCCTTGAGAAGCTCATTATAAGGGTCAAGGAGTTTTTCGCATTCATCTTCAACATCTTCAAAATGACGATGGCCCTATGATAGTACCACTTCTTTTATTGGTTTTGAGAGCAATAATCATTCTTCATTCAACAAAGAAGTTAAATTTTTAGGGAGAAAATGATGCATCTCTTAGGCTTGGAGATCACCAACTATGTCATTAATAGTTTACTCGCTAGGTTTAAAGTATGTCTCCAATGTAGTAGTCTTGGTATGAAAACAAAAGGAAAGACTGGTGAGAATCTTCTTAACTTGTTTTTCATCATCAAAAGGCTATGAGAAGAGTTAACATGTTTAAAAAATGAGCATACTTGTCGAAGGTTTCATCCTTCTCCATTTGATATAACTCAAAATTTCTACTAAGTCTTATGATTCTAGATCTCTTAACTGTAGGGTTACCCTTATGTATAGTCTTCTAATGTCCCATGCTTCCTTTGAGGTATAGAAGATCTAAATTCTTTTATACTCATCCAAAATGATGGTGCTTATAATGTCATGTAGTCCCTTACAATTCCATTTTAAACTCTTTGCTTTCTTTTTTCATCCATTCAATCATTGGCTTCAGGATGACTGAGTTATCGATAAGGGTTTTTATTAAGCTCATCTAGCCATTCTCAATAAGAAACCATATACAATCTTTGAAAGACCATAAGAAAGCCCGTATCTGGGACTTTTAATACGCATAGTTATGCACATTAAAAAGAGAAGAGGTATACCTATGTCTCCTCCTTCTCTAGAATCCATCTAGAGAGTGTGTGCATGTGTAAAGAAATGAGGCAAAAGAATTAACACTATAGCGGTAAAGCCGAAAAAGGTTTTACCCACTATGATACCAATTGAAAAGTCTACCACCCATTACATGATCAGGATAATGAGCCGATCACTTCTAGAGACTCGCCCCTAACTCATGAATAGTGAAAGTAAAATAAAAAATACCATAGTAAAGCAACAAGATAGACAAAAAAATAAATTAAACAAATAACTAGACAATTTAATTTATGCTAAGGAGGATAGAAACCTAACCAAATAAAGCAAAAGAAAGATATAATAAGATATAATAAATCATATAGTATGCGATAGAGGGAAAGAAGAGTTTTCCAACCACAATAGGATTCTCATATATTGGAACTACTTGGATAGAATTGTGCTTGTACTAAATAAAATAAGAGAGCAAGTAAATATGGTGATATAATAAGGTAAACCCATATAGATCCCTGCCTAGGTGGTAAAATCCTTAGGTTGCTTATGGTAACCACTAGGTAGTAAATAATCCATTAATAATAAAAATTGTTTTCAACTGGATAGAAGTGTACCGCTAATACCACTTCCAGTTAGGAAATATACCATCACTCTTCTTATAATATCCTCACTTGCTTCCTTTGCAATTACTGTGATCCAAGTTAAATTTGGCTTTCCTCCTAAACTCTTCCACCACTTGGTAGTATAATCAATCATCAACAATTAGTATAAGTGAATCTTACGAGTATGGCTTATCCAAAGCATGAGACCTAACAAGCAATCTAAGTCTCAAGTCTTAATTTAATTTTAATTAACCCAACTTATAAATTATTTTTTGCTAAAAACACTCACAAATCACTAATACTAAAACAACAATAGAGGTATTAGCTATCCAAATTAGAAAAAAAAATTAATTTTAAAAATAGAAAGTTTCAAATTCACTAAAGTGTCCCCATGTTTTTCTAATTACTCAAATAATTAAAAGAGGTGGCATTTATTAAAAATTCAAAGTAGTTCAAGTACGTTGTCACCTTTCTTACTGCCTTGGGCAACAAGTGTAATATCCATTACGCAATGAAGCCAATAAGTTATTAAAGAAAAGCTCAATTGCATGATGATGAAAAGTAAGCTAAGGTATGAATTTAATCCTAAATATAAACATTTATCTACCCTACCTAAGATTCATATTATAAGCATACAAAGTCCTTCTAATCTATGGCTAAATACATAACCTACATTAGTGGAGAGGGATGTGAAAAGTAAACATATGAAACTTGTTCTAAGATTTTAATTTATTCATGTTTACATAATTTTATCTCATGAGTGCATTGGATGACATCATTTGCAAGTCACACACACATGAATGTTTTCGTTAAAAACTTTTCATACCCTTGTGTTAATGGAATATTGATTGTGAAGTTCTTAATGGCAAGAGCATACAATATTTTAGAGGAGTAAACTCCTATTGAACATGCATATTTTGGGACATATTTATTTATGAATATGCTACTCATATTGTGTTATAATTTAGTAATTAGTTTATTAAAGTTTATCTTTGTCTTTATTTGAGGAAAAGGAAAGAGCTAAATTTTGGGGTGTTGATAAACATATGAAAGTAGAGTTATTTGGCCACTTCAAGCTAGCTCTTTAGTCTTGTTTTGAGATTAATATTATTTAAAAGATTTGTCTTATGTATAACTATGATAATGTTGGTAAAAAGACATCAAACAAAGCACAAATAAGAAAATTGAGGTAATTCAAGATCAATAAGGCTTGATAAATCAAACCACCTCCAAGTCAATCGAGAAAAAACTTAATCGATCAAGGATCAATCAAGGAAATAAGGAATTACACCCAATAAAGGAAAAAGAGAGTTATATCAATCAAGAAGGATATCAATCGATTGAGCATAGGTAGATCAATCGAGCTTCAATTGATCTTTGATTGAGTGCTCTTGGATTTGAACTATGACATAGTTAGACCAATTGAGCAAGGTCTCAATCAATCAGATAGTGCAAAATTTGATGCATTAACTCTAATTTGTAGTCCAATTTTCAATCTCAATTGTTGGATTAAAGCTAATACATATCCTAAACATGTTAGGACCTATTTTAGCCTACTTAAACACCATTAAGAG
This sequence comes from Hippophae gyantsensis, assembly GCA_030763125.1. Classification (NCBI taxonomy): domain Eukaryota; kingdom Viridiplantae; phylum Streptophyta; class Magnoliopsida; order Rosales; family Elaeagnaceae; genus Hippophae; species Hippophae gyantsensis. The sequence goes on along the minus strand of CM061029.1, from coordinate 24,965,036 downwards.
GCCATAAAAACAATCAACAATGGGGAATTAACATAGAAAATCCACAAGAATAATTAGAGAACAAGTAGAGTAAAGTTAAGGAGACAAACTAGTAAATGAGATCAAAGAATGAAATAGATATTTCATTAAAGTTGGATCAAATTATTTACTTCATCATTCTTGTAACTTTTATGCACTCATATATTATATTTATCACTTTTAGAGCAATGAGAGGCCAAGCTCTTATTAGGGATTTTTGATGAACCTAGTCACAAACCATGTGATTGATTTTATTTAGTTGATTGACTTACTATATTATTAGTTGACATAATAATTTTAATCTTAATGCTTTGATTTTTTGTTCAATAATTATATTATTTAAGATTCATGCCCTAACTTGACAAAGTAGGTTTTTGAATTAGTCATGGAATTGTTATCATATAAATTGAAATAGTATAATAGTATGATTGATAAATGTGTGGCATGTTACATGTTGTCATAATTGATGTGTGAATAAAATAGCATAACAATGTGATTGTTTGCACATAACCCAAAAGAATACTTAATAAAGATTCATAGATATATAAGGGCATGTAGCTAATCAATTAGGTAGAGATATTGTTCAATAATATGATATTATAAGTGTAGTAGTTAGGGGATTCATAGATCCCAAGAACTCAAACATTTTTTACTTAATAATTATTTATTTCCTTGAATCAACTTTAGGTTTAATTAGTAGTTTAGATAATTGTTTCTTATTATTTACCTAGATAGTATTATGATTGTTGCGTATTGATACTTATTTATAAAAGACAATCACTCTCTATGGGACAATGATTAACATATTTTTTACTTGGACGACCTGTATACTTACAAAGTTGCTACTAGTGAGGACTGCAATAATTCAAGCGTTTTTTTATAAATACCCATTTACAATTTTAAATTAAATTAAAAAATGTGAAGGAAACACTTGAAATTTGCAAATTGGGGTTTTTAAGACAGTTTTTCCCAAATTATTTATCAACAATATGTTAAGTGTGATTCTGTATTGTAAATACATTGAGTGATTTGCAAAAACATTTTTTTTCGGTCAATTAAATTAAAATTTGATTAACACCAAGACATAGTTTGAAACTAGGTACATATGCATGAGATTGCCTTTACCCTAGATTTTATCACATACTGAGCCGTAGGTGATTGTACCACACCATGTAATGATGGAGCTTAGGATCGAAGGAGATCCATATTTATAGATAAGATCATAGTTGTTGTAGATGTATCTTAGACACAGTTGGGCATATTGCTCCAATTGATTAAAGTATTAGCATATACTATCATAGGTTGTGAAATGTTTATTTACTTTCATTAGTGAATTGCTTTTTGTCAAGTGGTTGTCTTATGAAACTCAAGGATGTTACCATATAGGTCATGATCCTATATGAATTTCCCAGTTACATTACTGTGTTTGTAAAATTACATATTGTGTTAATACAATCAAGATTAAATTGAAATATATTTCTATATAGGAGGATTTGATGGTGATTGAAAAGTCTTTATTTTCTTATTGCTTTCCTTTCTATTACATGTTTTGATGCTATGAATTTTATTGTTGAAATGATGTGTGTTGGCTATTGAATATCTATATGTTTTGTTGTGAAATAAACCGGCTATTTTTTCTCCCTATTTTTCTACCTATTTATTTATTTGCTCTATTTGTTTCCATAGCTTGCAAGGGTTGGGTAAGTCTATGTCCGTATTACTTGGACACTAGGTCTTTGACTCTTTCAAACTCCAACAGTTTATTAATTTTTCCATAGTTATTATTTTCAATAGGCTACGTGAAATAGGGATCTACATTTAAATCCACTAGTAGGGTAAGTTATAAATAATGTCAATGAGGCTTTCTCACAATATCAAGATCATGGGACACTACTTTTACAACTAAAATAATGAGTAATGTTTCATGTGGTAAGAGATACTCTCTTCCTATTTCAAGTCATAGATTTAATATACACCAAATACTAGTGTTTTTTTTTATAATTTGTTTTTCCTAGTTCCTCCCTATAAAGCCGCTTATATTGAAAACAAATTTAAAAAAAAACAAGGGAGGGAAATTTATTTAATTTTTAAGGAGCTACATCCTTAATTAGAATGGGACGAAGCGAGTCCGACTCATTTTTAATCTATGTTATATATTTAGAATTGAATTATCAAATTTAACTTAATATTGTGCAACAAAATAGATAATAACAATATGAAAACAAGCTAGTAAAAGGAATTAAATATTTAGAAAGTAGCTTCAAATGGAACTATTCTTTTAGCAGTGCATATAGATAAACTATAAATTAAAGCTATTCTATTTAATCCAAAGGCCAAAATGACTAGAACGATATTTTTTTAGTTAAATATCTTTTAGTACAAAGGTAGTATTTCCATTTAACAAAAGGAATAATAGTGATTCAATTTTCAAAAACCTAATTTATAGAAGGATAATTTTGTCTTTATGAAAATATTCATTATTTTATGTATTCTTTAATTATTTTTGTCCATTTCAATAGAAAACATGTCATACCGCCTTTGCAATTACTATAAACCTCCATCATTCTTTTCTTCCTACCCCTAATATCACTTTATTCATTTTTTGACCAACCAACTATTACTATTTGTTGCTTTATACCAAATTTATAGTTAGACCACCATTATTTATGGTACCCATCACTTCCCCTGACCACTACTACCACTAGATAATTTCCTTTGATCTTAATGACCCCTTCATCCTTTTTGACCACCTCATATTGGTTCAAATCTAAAATGAAAATGGCTTTGATCCAACACAAGGTGGTTGAAAAACGGTATGGGAAAATTTGAAGCCAAATATAGTAAAATGCGAAGGTACGTAAAATGATTAAAAGACGAATGCTTTTATTTTGATAACAATGAGATCTAGAATATACCAAGAAATGAGAATAGCCATGTTGATGCCATGACCACCTTAGCTATTGTGCATGAAGCTTATGGAAACATGATACGTCTTCTTGGTTTCCTCATAGATATAAGTCTACTTGAAGATAAGAAAAAGATAAAAGAAATCAAGTCAAATGATGGACAATACATGATACAAGGTGATAAGTTATATATAAAAATAGCCTTAGGACCTAGACTCCTATATATAGTCAAAGAGTTCTTAACAAGAATAATTTATGAGGCTCATTAAGGGGAGTATGGTTCTCATTTAGGTGGGAGAAAGCTATCCCAATGGATTATAAGACAAGGTTATTACTAGCCAATGATGCTAGCAGATTGTGTAAGGCATACCCACAGATTTGATAAATGTCAACGATTCACTCCATTGTCCCATGTACCATTAGCACGGATGTCGGGAATCATCAACCCATGGTTATTCTATAAATGGGGACTTGATATAGTGGGACCTTTATCACAAGGAATGGGGTCAAAAGAAGTCTCTATTAGTTACCATGGATTATTTCATGAAGTAGATTGAGGTTGAGCCTCTTGGAAGAATAAGGGAAGAAGAGGTAATCTAATTTACATGAAAGAACATAATATGCCACTTTAGTTTACCCAAAGAACTTGTCACTTATAATGGAAAATAATTTACCTCCACTACTATCCACAAGAAAATGTTCAAGTAGAATCTTCGAATAAATTGGTATTAAACTTGTTAAAAAAGTAGTTGGAGATAGCCAAGGGAAATTGGATGGATGAATTGTATCACATTATCGGTCCATCATGACTAGTCTTTGAGATACAAATAATGAGACATATTTCTCTCTTGTATATGAGATGGAAGTTGTAATCCCTACAAGGTAAGAGTGCCGACTATGAGGTCAGCCATAACTAAAGATCAAAATGATTCAGAAAGAGTAATCAATTTGGTACTTATAGAAGAAAAAAGAGATGAGGCCTTAAAAAGAATAGTGAATGAAAGAGAAATGTGGAAGATTACTACAACAAAGGCATATTATTCAAGTCATTCTCTATAGATGATTGGGTTCTTAGAAGAGTCCTTCCTAATTGAAAATAGTGGATGGCAGGAAACTTAAATGCAAACTGGAAAGGCCCATACCAAGTAAAGGAGATGACATCAATAGAGCTTACATGCTTAAGAATATCCAAGGTGTAGATGAAGCATGAGTTGGAATGCATGATACTTAAAAAGTACAATTTTTAATATGTAATAGACTAATACTTCTTCTATAAAAAGGCTTTTGTAATAGATGTAGAAGTATAGCCAATGATTAATTAATGAATTAATCACCTAGATCATGAACCAGGTAGAATGCTAAGCATAAAAATGATTAAGCCACAATTTGATCACCTTAATCGAGAACCAAGTAGAATGCTCTAGCACAAAAATATTAAAACACAAGTTGATCACCTTAGTAAGGAACTAGGTAGAATGCTCATATAAAAGCTTGGTCCTAGGAAGCTAGTATCACTAGCTTCAATAACCAAGCTAAGCCAAGGTTTAAGCTATGAGTTGATCACCTCAATTAGAAAACAGGTAGCTCCACAAGTATATTATTAAAAATAGAAAATAAGACAAGCTCGAGGATAGGGTTTATTTTTCAAAAACCCTTCAGATGTTTAGCCACATAACTAGGATCATAATCCTCTATCTCTTCCTTTAGTAAAGGACAAAACTTGTCCTTGATCTTGCCTACATATTTGTAAACTTTTTGGAATACATCATCACCTCACTTCATCTAAAAGTTTACCTAACATTACTCACCATCTACCAATATGGCCATCTTTAACATTGTTATCCTTTCGTGTGTTCATGTTCAAAAATATTTATCTTTATAAAGCTCGACCTCACACTTAAGTTGATCATAAAGTGAACCCTTGTCCTTGTTAAGAGCTAGAATAGTCCTTACCTTAGTCATCTTAGTGGCAAGCTTGGAATTATTTTACTTTAAGATGTGTGGTAAATGTCTCTTTGCCTTATTAATGTCCTTGACACCCGAGGAAAAAAGGTAAGATTGGTGCTAAGATTCTTTAAAGTAGTTAAAGCTTTGCTTTCCCTATGTACTTCAACAAGTAAGCCTATTACCTTATATAGGGAAAGCATTAGGATGACCAAATGGAAAAATGTAAAAATATAATAAGTATGTTAACATCAATAAACAATAAATAAATAAAAACTTATAAGTATATAAATGCACACATAAATTAAGTAAAGAATTCAATATCGTAAATTAAAAAGTATAATGAAAGGTTCAATTACAATGAAGCTAATGCTTACAAAAGGAGGAGCTTGAACCTATTACAAAATGAGGAAATCGATCTTATAAAAGAAGGTCAAGCTTTATAAAAATAAATAGCTCAAACCTATTACAAAACTTAAACATTCCTAGGATTATTGGTTGCATCTCCCACCTCAACTTCATCTTCAGTTTCCTGAGATTCTTCATTATCCATCTAAGTGTAAGTATTGGAACATGGTGGTATATTTGGATATTCAAAATCTAGTAATGTCATTTTACAAGTTTCTTCTCCTTCGCCTCATCCTTGAAAGATTCCATGGCTATATTATAGCCAATCTAAGGGCTCTATAGTAGTTGCTAGATTCTAGTGCTCAAATTGTGCTTTGTTTTCTCAAACTTATGTCTGGTCTCTTCTCGCTCATGCATGGTCTCTTCCAACTCACATTTAGACACATTTCTCTTGACTAGGGATATCCTATCCTCTTTTTTAGATGTCTTGAGCTTCCTTACGCAATCACTAAGCTCATTGGAAGCCCGAGTCAACCTCTCCTCCTTGTCAATGACTTTCCCCTCCCATTCAATGGCCTTACCAATTTGCAAGGCCATTTAACTTAAGTATAGTTGTGGCACTCTTTTTCTTTCTTGAGCTCATTCTTAAGTTTAACCATACATATCACCCTGTTCAGCTCGTGCACTAAATGAGCCTAAAAAAAGGTGGTGGTTAAATAATCAAATAAAAAGGTGGTGGTCAAATAAATAAATAAAAAGGCGCTAAGAGAATAAAAGTTTAAGGAAATACTTGTTTCTTACCTAGAACAAAATCCTACTCATATAAGAGAAGGCTTAATGTCCTTTCATAAGGTATCGTGCTCCTTTTTTAAAACTATGTATGGGAGATTCTAGAAGGTGCAAGATAAAGTGATCTATACAATGTGAATCATACCCTTAGGCTCACTTTGGGTTGAATTCTCGAGGACTCCTTTCCCTAAGTCTTGAGCATTAGAAGGTAGTTTTTGTTAGCCCAAAGAGAATGGAACAAGTGCATGTTGACCTGAGGAAACTGCTAAAGGACTAGTGATAACCTTCAAATATTAGGAAAGAACAAGTTCTTCAATAACAATGCCTAGTCCCTTCTCTTGTTTGGCTTGGGCTAGAGTATTAGGATACTCTTTGCTTGAGCTTTTGTTCATATTTTTTCCCTTTGAATAAGACGCACCTTTTTAGGAATCATCACCATTTTGGGAGCCCATATTCTTTTGATTAGTAAACTAGGAAAGCATCACTTTTGGTTCAAACTCCATTACTATAAAAAGAAAATGGTTACATGTTAGAATAACAAAAGAAAGAAAAATTTACATAGGTACGAGCTAATAGATAACATCAATTTCCACTATTTCAAATCCACCCCCATTACTACGTGGACTTCTACACTGAGCTGGTACTCAAGGCTTATAAATGATTCTAGTTAGAGGAGGAATAGAACCCATTCTTATCAACCCACACACTACAAAGCATGGTGTTGTTAAAATTTTCTTCCCGAATGTAGACTTAGATAGATAGTTTTGGATATTTGCTAGCCTTTCCTTAGCCTCAAGGTTCAAGGTCATTAGTTACGAGCTTATGTTTTTAATCACAAGCTTCACATCAACAAAAGAACTTCTTATGAGCCTCTCATCATTCTTATATTTCTCCAACCGACCAAAGATAAAGAAGAAGTATTGCTTTCAGTTCACCTCAATTTTGGGAAGCATGACATTTAAATCCCTATCTTGTTTAGCCAACAGGTAAACTCTTCTCGTGTCATTAAGGTTTTGTTTCAACATATGAGCTTCAATGGACTCGGGTGATCAGTACAAAACTGCAAGTGCACAATATCATAGTTTTATAGTAAAGTGATGAGAAGAGTATCATCCTCAGGGATTGGTAACTTACTTTTGACAAATACTAAAATTATGTTAATCTCAATTTTATCTAGAGAAGTTACTAAAGTTATTGTAATTGAAATTTAAAATAAAATAAATTTATTGAAAATGCACAAAAGAAAAAAAGATATTGTTTGAAGATCATATTAATGAGAAGAAAACTTTTATGACATTGATTTCACCTAATCCATCACTATGCTTTACTCATCTAGATAATTGAATTTAATTCTCTCTGTTTGTTAGCAATCTCCAAAAAACATCCAAAAGCTTATTTCAATAGTCAATTAGAAACATTCTTGTTCATCAATTTACACAATAGTATGCAATTTAATAAAGCAAAAAAGCATTAAGACCAATGATTTTAATACTACACAGATTCGAATATTCCAAATCTATCCTATAATTCCCTCCTTTGATAGTAAATCACAAGATTAAAATCATCTAATTAATGACCAACTAATTAGAAGCAATAAGTTCGTAATAAATCAAACAAACATGAAGAGAATTAATTCAAATTAACATGAAAAATAAAGCATAGTTTGGAATTAGATTACATCTTTTTCTTAGAATAAAGAAAATTTAGTTCATGCTAAAAATTAAATTCAAAATAAAAGAATTCACCATAATTTTTCTAAGAAGAATTGAAAGTAAAATGAATCACAAAAAAAATATCCTTTCGTATTCCTTTGTCCAGCTTTCTTCTTCTGTCCTCTTTTCTTCTTTTTCTTTTCTTTTTCCTACGAATTTCTCTATTTTTGCTTTTTTTTCTTTTTTTCTGTTCTATTTTCGAAAGTCGATTTTCTCTTCTTCTTTTTATTCTACACCCCTCGTATATAAATTTGATTTTCTCGTCTTCTTTTTGTTCAGTTTTCCTTTTAGATTTATTTAAATCTTAATTTAAATTTGATTTAGATAAATCTTTATTTAAATTTTAGAGTCCTTAGATGATATGATTCTAACATTTTGGATCTTCATTTTCTTTAAATCTACAATAAAATTTAAATAATAATAATGAGGTCTAAAATCAATAAAAATAAATAAAATTAGACCAAAGATTAAAGTTGAGATGTGATAAATTATGTCAAATTATGAGAGTCATTAAACACCCAAACTTAGAACTTTGTTTTTCCTTAAACAAAAAGAGAATAAGATAAAAGAAAACTATAGACAATATTAACTAGACCCCATAGAGAACTACCATCACTCCCCAGGCCTTGATCTGAATTTCTATTTCATAACTAGTAACTTACTCTTTAGACAACGAAGATAGTAGGAAAATCAATCAAAAATTCAGCAAATTTTCAAGCAAGAGTTAAGCATTTACTTATACCTAAAACTAATTCCTTGCGTGTATGTGTGTGAAATAGTATATTTAACAACAAACTACCAACAAATTTAGATAAAAGTAGAACAAGTGAAATTAGAAGAATTCTCTCAAAAATTAACCCATAAGTCCAATTTTCAAAAATCCTATCCACTAATGTAATCTAATATCAAAATTAGAGATCAAAAGGTCTTTAATCCGGGTTGTAATAAAAGGCCATAGCGTGAGGGCTAAGAAAGAAATGGATATTGAAAACAAAAGCAACTAGGAAAATACTTGGTAGAAAGAACAATAAAAAGAATATTCACAAGATTCACACCATAGCTCTTTCTCGACAATATGCTTTTTCTCGACAATATGCTCATATGGATGACAATATTGTTGCTATACTCAATAAGTGGAGTGCTTTTTTTATTAGCCACCTTGATACTCATAGTTTTTCTAATTTTTAACCATTTTAACCCTTTTTCGATTATTGCCTTTCACTTTCTTTTATTTTCACACTTTCATCAAATTGTGCAAACATAATGTGGATTATTTAATTTGAACTAACATTATATTTAAATGCAAATTTTTACCAAAGTATTTTTCAAAATTTAAGGTAAATTCATGGTTTTCCAGGCTTAGAATGGGAATGGTTTATGCAATTAAAAGAACAAATAAGGCTTATGTAAAATAAGACTCAATGAGGTTGATTATGGGAATACACCATGCAATGATGGCATGATAATTAGGATAACTGGGAAATCCTTTTGGTTGTGACAAAAAATTTCCTAGATCATTTCTGTAATGTATGGTATCAACTAGGATTTTGCCTCAAAGATCCATCAATGGATTCTAGAGCAAAGCAAGATTGAACTTTATTGATTCAGTTAATTCAACTCCTTTTCTTCATAGGAAAAATGGAGTAAAGAAAAATGAATATATGCTAAATTATTTTCAAGGACAAATATTTAAATCTAAGTACCCACAAAACTCTACCTAACATAATAGCAGATTTTGAAATTTTTTCTCAAAACCATCCTTAATTAGAAATTTTATAGTCATAGCGAATTCAATCATACTCAAATACATGCTTGATAAGAGACTCCAACAACTCAAGATTATAGGAGTTTACAACCTCAAACTTAAACCAAACAATGTCCTCATTATAATTCAAAAGTAGGATAGATTAAGAAATGAAAGAAACTTCCTTGGTTTTATGGTGGATCCGCATTAGTTTGTAATTTTCAACTCTTTATTCCTACAAAATAAACCAGCATCAAAATCCAAATTATTCAAATAAATAAAAATAAAATAAAAGAACAAAAAAAAATTTATGGGCTGCCTCCCATAAGCGTTTTTTTATAGTCTATAACAAGACTTTTCAATCTTCATCAATTAGAGTTTCAAAGAGGAAGAAATGCACAATTCCTCTCCACTTGTTCTCCATAATAGTGCTTCAATCTTTGACCGTTAACTCTGAATATAGGCCCTACCTTGAAATTCAAGTCTATTGCTCCAAAAGGGGAAACTTTTTCAATTGTATAAGGACTTGTCCATCTTGATCTTAACTTACCTGAGAAAAGTTTTAGTCATGAATTGAAGACCAAAACCTACTGTCATGGAGCAAACTCATGCCTAAGAATCTTGTTTATCATGCCATTTCTTTGTTTTTTCATTGTAGATCTTTGCATTTTCATAAGCATCATTCCAAAACTCATCCATCTCATAAAATTTAAGAAGTCGCTTTTCTCCTGCTGCCTTCAAATCAAAATTAAACTTTTTTATAGACCAATAAGCTTTATGCTCCAACTCAACAAGGAGATGAGATGCTTTTTTCAAACACTAATCGATAAGGAGACATCTTGATAGTTGTTTTAAAAGTTGTATGGTATACCGACAAAGCATCATCAAGCTTCTTTGCCTAATCCTTTCTATTGAAGTTCACCATCTTCTCAAGGATATTCTTGATTTCTTGATTTGAAATTTTAGCTTGGCCATTAGTTTAAGGATGGTAGGAAAGTGCTTTCTTGTGCTTCACACCATATTTAGAGAGAAGGTTGTCAAACAACTTATAGTAAAAGTTGATCCCTTCATCACTAATAATAGCTTGTGGAGTGCCAAATCTTGTCAATATATTCTTATGCAAAAATTTGAGCACTACCTTTGCATCAACTACTAACTAGATATAAACAAAACCAAAAGGAGGAAAAAGACCCATAAAATCAATTCCTCAAACATCAAATAAATCAACCTCTAAGATATTTTTTGATGCTAACTCCTAACGTCTTGAAATATTTCCCATATGTTGGCAATGATCACAAGTTTCCACCAAAGTATAACTATCATAAAAAATAGAGGGCCAAAAGAAACCACTTTGAAGTAACTTAGCTTCTGTTCATGTTACTCCAAAATGTCCTCCATATGATGAGAAATGGTAATGATGGAGAATGCCTTGCATCTCCTCTTCAGGCACACATCGTCGAATGATTTGATTGGAGCATCTTTTGAAAAGAAAAGGCTCATTCCAAAGATAATATTTCACATCATGTAAAAACTTCTTACGTTGGTGGTAAGTAAGATCTAGTGGAAATACCCTACAAGCTAGGTAGTTTACAATATCAGCATACTAATGAAGCTTGATCTCATATGCAAACAACCACTCATCAAGGAATGCTTCTTGGATCACTAAATTTAGTTTTACTTCCTCTTGCTCTAACCGAGAGAGATGGTTAGCTACTGAATTTTCACTTCCTTTCTTATCTCAAACTTCCAAATCAAATTCTTGAAGAAGAAGGATCCAACAAATCAGTCTTGGCTTAGCATCTTTCTTGCCAAACAAATAACGAAGTGTTGCATGATCAGGGAACACTATCACCTTTGTACCAATGAGTTAAAACCGAAATTTTTCATAAGCAAATACCACATCAAGCATCTCTTTCGCAGTTGTTGTATAATTCAATTGAGCTTCATTAAATGTCTGGCTTGCCAAGTATATGGCCCTAAACTGTTTGTCACACTTTTTTCATAACACTACTCCAATTGCAAAGTTACTTGTATCACATAAGATTTCAAAAGGTTGACTCCAATTAGGTAGATTCATTACTATTGCTGAAATCAATTTCTCCTTGATTGCATTAAAGGCTTCCAAACAAACATCATCAAAGTCAAATGCAAAATTTTTTGCAAGAAGATTACATAAAGGTTTAGAGAGTTTAGAAAAACCTTTATAAATCTTCTCTAAAATCCCAAATTTCCTAAAAAGCTTCTAATTCCATTCACAATATTTGGAAGGGGTAGTTTTCTATGGTTGTAATTTTAGCTCGATCAACCACAATTCTTTGGATGACACTTTATGGCCAAGCATGATCCCTTCTTGAACCATGAAATTACACTTCTTCCAATTTAGGACAAGATTTTTATCTTCACATCTCTACAAAACAAGAGCTAAATTATGCAAACAATGATCAAAAGATGTACCAAAAAATGAAAGTCATCCATGAAAATTTCCATTATATCTTCAACCATATCAGAAAAGATAGCCATTATGTAACGTTGGAATGTTATTGAGGCATTTCACAATCCAAATGGCATCCTTCTAAAAGTAAATGTCCCATAGAGGCATGTGAATGTAGTTTTATCCTGATCTTCGGGGGCTATAGCAATCTAGTTATACCCCAAATAACCATCTAAGAAGCAATAATAGGGATATACGACCAATCGATCTAACATTTGATCAATGAACAAAAGTGGAAAATGATCCTTCATTGTTGCTTTGTTTAACTTAGAGAAATCCATACATACACGCCAACTCGTGACTCTTCTTGTAGGAATAAGCTCATTATTGTCATTTTTCACCCCCGTTATTTCATCCTTTTTTGGTACAACCTACACTGGACTTACCCATAAGTTGTCTGAAATAGCATAAATAATTTCAGCATTAAAGAGATTCAAAATTTAAACTCTCACAACTTCCTACATTTCTAGATTTAATCTTCTTTGGAGCTCAATTTATGGTTTGTAAAGTTCCTCCATTAGAATATTGTGCATGCAAATGGAAGGACTTATACCTTTTATGTCAGAGATAGTAAATCAAAAAGCTATTCTATGCTCCCTTAACATACACATCAACATTTCCTCTTCTTCGGGCGTAAGTGATGCCACAACAATCACTAGAAAGCAGATATTTGTGAGTGAAGGACACTTAATCTAATAGTCAAGTTTGTGTGTGGTCGAGATATTGATATGGTAGGAATCTCAGGTTGGACACTCAACATATCTTCATCCTCTAAGGACATGCCCTCATTCATGGCTGAACTCAAGCTTACCCTATCCTTCTTATTTGAATATGAGGGTTATTGAGGGATTTCCCAAGAAGAAGAATAAGAACTAGATAAGGGTGAAGAAAGGATCACTCTACATGTTGCCCTCAAGTAAAGCCAAGTCTAACTAGATAAAATGACATAGGTTATATATTCATAAATATATATATATATATATATATATATATATATATATATATATATATATATATATTAATATATGCATATTTAGTGAAAACTATCACCCTCAATAGTTCTATGACAAAGAGGTTCACATATTCATCAATAAACATTCCATTAATACTAGGATATGGAAGATTTTTGACGAATTGATTTTTGTGTGTTACGCATGATATCATCCAATATACTCTTGAAATCAACCTATTTGAGTATGCTAATAAATTTAATCTTAGAAAAAGTCTCATAAGTCCTTTTTCACATTCCTCTCCACTAATATAAAGATGCACTTAGCTAAAGATCAATAAGGACTTTACATGCTTATAATGTAAGGCTTAGGTGGAGGTCAATAAATGAAGACATTTAGGCTTTTTTCACACCTTATTTCTTTTTATTCATCATGCACTTTTTAACTATAATTGGGATTTTACTTGATATTTTAGTACACCCTCTCTTATCATTCTTTTCATATTATTTTATTCCACATCTTCTTCTTTTTTGGTAATTTCACAATACCCCAAAGTTGTTTTCAATTTTTTTAGAAAGATAATTGTGTTGTGAGTTTTTTTTAACAAGGTGCATTACATTTCACCTTACTCTATAGCATTACACATGATTTCCTTTTTTTCTTACAAGCTAAAGGTGCAAGGGTAATGTTAATGCTTATTGGTTAGGTATAAAATGTGGCTTAAAGATGTGAAAGTTTTTCTTAGGCTCATATTAACAATTGTTAGCTTAAAAGGCTCAATTGATCCAAATATGGCTTAAATAATTTCTCTTGCTAAATACTATTTAGGATTTCGCATCAAGGGATGATCAAATAGATTCTAAAAAATGGTCAATTTTATCTATTCATATAACTCACCACAAATATTCTCTTAATTAGAACACCAAAATCAATCATGAAGATGTGCATAAAAATTTGAATCAATCTAATCAAAAATAGCAAGCATATCACATTATTAAATTAAGTATCTTAATGAGCATGTTACCTCCTTATCCTAGTGACAACTAATTTTTATCATTGATTTCATATGTTTCATATCAAACATGCATGCATTTAGTTTCCATATATTTATCAAATTCTACCCAAATCATGATTAAAAACATCCTAAAAGTACTGAAAAATAAAAAAATTCCTAAAAATTGAAAATACGTACTAAATACTAAAGTCGAGAATCAAGTTTCCTCCCTCAAACTTAAACTCCACATTGTCCCTAATGTGCACATTTAAATATAAAAAAGGTAAAAGGAAAGAAAATTCCCTTAGCTTTGAAACACCACATCTGTAGTTGAAACTGCTCAATCTTATTGCACCATTACTCTCCACATTTATTCACCTATAAAGAAAAAAATAAAAATATAAGTAAAATAACGTTGGGTTGCCTCCCAACTAGCGTCATATTTAACGTCATTGACTAGACAGACATATCAAGTCCTAAGGTCCATCCACCAAGGTTATCACAGATGTTTCATTTGATAATTGATCTCCATGATAGTGCTTCACTCTATGTCCATTAACTAGAAATCGCTCTTTATTTTTTTTTCTAATTCAATGGATCTATGGTTGGTTACCTTAGTTATGATGAATGGAACTAACCAGCTACTCTTTAATTTGCTTGGAAACAATTTAAGTCTTGAATTGTATAATGACATTTTCTTCCCCAATTTAAAGATACAGTGTATAATTTTATTGTGATGCCATCTTTTTTTCTTTTCTTTGTAAAGGTTGGAATTCTCATAAGTATTCCACCGTAGTTCATCCAATTCATTTATTTGCAACATTCTTTTCTCACCAGCTACATCTATGGACGTATTCAACTATTTTAGTGCCCAATATGCTTTGTGTTCTAATTCTAGCGGAAAGTGACAAGCCTTTCCATAAACTAGCTTATATGGGGTGGTACCAATTGGTATTTTAAATGCAATTATGTATGCCCATAAAGCATTATCCAACTTAGATGACCAATCCTTCCTGGAGATGTTCATAGTTTTCTCCAAAATTCTTTCAACTTCTTTATTAGATACCTCTGTTTTCCCACTGGTTTGGACATGGTAGGGGGTAGATACTATATGCTTAATCTCATACTTAGATAATAAATACTTAAATTTTTTATTACAAAAGTGACTACCTCCATCATTAATAATGATCCAAAGAGTTCCAAACCTGGTGAAAATGCTTTTCTTCAAAAATTTCATGACAACTTTGGCATTACATTTATTACTAGAAATGGCTTCTACCACTTTGACACTAATCCACTCCTACAAGTATATATCAGTTACCAAAGGATGAAAAGAATGGTCCCATAAGGTCAATACCCCAAACATCAAATAAATCCACTTGAAATATACTATTTAGAGGCATCTCATCTCTTTTTGAAATCTACCTATCATTTGGCATCTATCACACATATTTACATAAATATAAGCATCTTTAAACAGTGTGGGCCAAAAATAACTAGATTGAAGTACCTTAGTTGCTATTTTTGTGCTCCCAAAGTGATCTCTATAGTCTAAGCTATGGTAATGGTAAAGAATACTTCCAAGTTCATCATAAGGGATACATCTTCTCAAAATACCATGACCACATTCTTTATAGAGGTAAGGTCATCCCAAAAATACTATTAATGTTATGGAAGAATTTATTCTTTTGTTTCCATATGAGATCTGATGGAAGAATGTTGGCAGCTAGGAAATTTACAATGTCTGCACACCATGGGATTTCTATTTGAGCTACTAAAAATAGTTGCTCATCTAGAAAGGATTCCTTAATCACCATATTGTCATCCATTTTTGCTTCCCTTTTCCAATCTAGATAAATATTCTATTACCTGATTTTCTATTCCTTTTTTATCACGAATTTCCAGGTCAAATTATTGTAGAAGGAGAACCTATCTTATCAATCTTATTTTGGCATCCTTGTTAGTCACGAGGTACTTTATTGTAGAATGATCAGTATAGATAGTCACTTTGGTTTCAACTAAATAAGATCAAAATTTCTCAAAGGCCTATACTATGGCAATGAGCTTTTTCTCTATAGTAGTATAATTCATTTAAGCCTCATTCAGTGTCTTGCTTGCATAATATATGGCATGGAACATCTGACACTAGTTTCTCTTTAAGCACTTGGAATGTCGTTAAACATTTATCATCAAATTTGAAAGGAATGTCTTTTTCCAAAAGATTGAACAAGGGTTTGGAGATTTGGGAAAAATCTTTTATGAATCTATGGTAAAAGCCTACATGCCAAAAAAACTCCTTACTCCTCGTACACTGGTAGATGGTGGTAGTTTCTCAATCATTTCTATCTTAGCTCTATCCACTTCAATACCATTAACTGAGATTTTGTGGCCCAAGATTATACCTTCACGTACCATGAAATGACATTTCTCCCAATTTAAAACCAAATTTGTTTCTTCACATCTTTGTTTCACTAGGGAGAGATAGTGTAGACATTCATAAAATGTGTTTCCAAACACCTAAAAATCATCCATGAAGATTTCTAGATGCTTCTCCACCATGTTTGAGAAAATAGCCATCATGTAGCATTGAAATGTCACAGGTGCATTGCATATTCCAAATTGCATTCTCTTAAAAGCAAAAGTTCCACAAGGACATATGAAGGTGGTCTTTTCTTGGTCTCCATATGCCATGGTAATTTGGTTATACCCAGATTATCCATCTAGAAGGCGAAAGAAAGAATGCCCAACAAGTCGGTCAAGTATTTGATCCATGAATGGGAAAGGTAAATGGTCCTTCCTTATGACTGTCCTAATAGGTATTAACTCATTTGACTCATTTTCCACCACAATGATTCCTCCTTTCTTTGGTACACATTGAACTGGGCTTACCCATTCACTATCTAATATTCGATAAATGAGGCCCATGTCTAGCCACTTAAAAATTTCCTTCTTTACCACCTCTTTCATAATGGGATTCAAGCAATGTTGTTCATCCTTGGTGGGTTTAGCTCCATCCTCTAGCAAGATTTTGTGCATGCATATAGATGGGCATATGCCTTTGATGTCGGCAATAGACCAATCTATAACCCTTTTGAAGTTCCTTAGCACTTTCATTAATGCTGCTACTTGCTCCATACTTGGATTAGTAGAGATTATGATTGAAAATGTCTCGTTATCACCCAAAATTTCATAACAAAGATGAGATGGTAAAGGTTTAAGCCCTAGTTTTGGTGGCTCCTCAATAGATTGTTTTAGCCTTGAGCTTGTCTCAAGACATTCCACAAATGCATTTGATACACATATAAGAGGCATGTCCTCCAAAAAGTTCACACAGTTCACAATATAAACTGTTGATTCCATAATTTCAAAGTTAAAACAGGTTGAGTTATTTTCTTGTGAGTTTATGTCCTTGTTTAGAGCATTATGTGTTAAATTTTTAGGTACGAGTGGTTCAACAAGTTTTTTTGAGCTACCGATATGAATTTATGTGCCTACATGAGTGCCATGGTATTCATTAGCATGTAAGTTCATAGAATTAACAAGAACATACTCTAAAGCTTCACTAGGGAACATGTCGTAAAGCATATTAGTGGTTAGCTCTTCGATACAATCGATGCATGTACTCTAAAGCATCACTAGGGAACATTTTATAAAGCACATCAATGGTTAGCTTATCAGTACCATCAATTCGTAAGCAATCACTAGCATTATCAACATCAAAATATTTAATTTCTTTGAACACATTAAATGTTACTTATTCATCTTGCACTCTTATTGTTAGCCCACCTTTTTGTACGATCAAGTATGATAGGAATGTCATGGTCCTCCTCAATGCTAGCACAATGAAGTCTATCGAAAAGATAAATTTCACTACTTTTACTAGCACATCTTATACCACACCTCATGGTCTTTTAATTGACTCAATTTGCAATGTTACTGAAGTCAATTTGGCATTACCAACCCCAAATCTCTTGAAAATTGATAATGGTATGAGGTTAAAGCTGGAACCCAAATCATATCGTGCCTTACTAAAATGGATGTTCCAAATAGTGCAAGGGATGTCAAAACTACCTAGATCTTTTAGTTTTTTTGGTAATTTTCTATCAAGGATGGCACTACAACCTTCAGTCAAGGTTATTATTTCATGATCTCTAAGCCTCCTTTTCTTTGATAGTATATTCTTCATGAATTTGGCAAACGATGGCATTTGTTCAAGAAATAGTGTGTTTGTAGAGGTTCTTTTTCATTGGCTAATTACTTCCTTTCCTTTGCTCTCTTTATCCAATAGTTCCTCCTCATCTTTGTTAATTTCTTATTTCTCCTCATCCTTTTTAGTCTCATATTTCTACTCTAAATTCTTACCACTCCTTAATGCTATGGCATTGTAATGCTCCTTAACTTCTCTTCTTAGGTTTAGAATTGTGTCACTTGAAAGGTTACCCTAAGGCCATTGACTTATGGCCTCGACAAGTTGCCCCATTTGGGTCTCTAAATTTTGAATTGAAGTCTCTTGAGTGGACACTTTTGTATTTATTGATTGGATGAAATCTTTCATCATCCCCATTAAAGCATTTGTATTGTACTCAATAGTTGTCTTTTCTCAAGACTTGAGATTGTTATGGTTATTGGAAACCAGGTGGTGGAAATGATTGGCGGTTGAATTGATTACCACCTTGATTGTTGTTATTTCAAGAGAAATTTGGATGTTGTCTCCATCTTGGGTTATATGTTTTCAAGTATAGATTATTGTTTTGGTTCAAATTACTTATATAGAATGCTAATTTAGGATTCTTTGAACAATTATCAAACAAATGTGTCTCATCACAAAACACACATGACACCCTTAAATCTTGAACCTGATTTATACTCACTAGTGAGTTTTGAGCCTTCAAAAGATTCACTAAAGATGACACTTGAGTTGTCAATGTCATGATATCGTTTACCTCATGCACTCCGGTTACTCTTCTTGTTGGTAGGAGGTGATGTCATTCCTAAGCTTGTCATTCTTTGTGGGTGGGAAATATTTCATAAAGAATTTCTCTACCAAATCATTCCAAGTTGTATTAGAATTAGGTGACAAAGAGTTTAGCCAAAAATGAGCACTAACTCGCAAAGAATAAGGGAATAATCTAAGCCTAAATTCCTCCTTAGTCACATTGCAGAATTTAAATGAATCTACAACTTCAATAAACAACATGAAATGTAAATGAGGATTCTTTGTTGGTAATCTATTGAATTGTCCAATTGTTTGTAACATTTGAAACATCATCGGATTTAATTCAAACTAATTAGCTTGAATGTTTGGCTTTGTAGTACTTGGATTCATCCCTTCTAATATAGGTATGCATATTCATTCATAGCTCTATCTTTATCATCCATCAAAGGTATCTGATTGTTCAAATTTAGCTCAATATTGTTTATTTCTAATGGATTAGTTATTTTTTCCACTTGAGTGATAACTTGTTGTTTTATTATTGATCTCAAAATATGCTTGATTTTGGGATCTAAAGGAAAAATTTCTCCCTTACGGACTCTGCTCATGAAATAGAGTCAATTATTTTTCTAGTAGCATTGAAGGAGATGTTAAAAATAAAAATAAATAACTAAATAAATTAAAATTACGAAAAATAAATAAAGAAAAATAACTAAATAAAATAAAATTAATTAATTAATTAATTTCCATTAAGATTACGTTATTAGAAACTAATTTTAAAAAAAATCAATTTTTTTGTGTTTTTATGTTTTAAGAAAGCAAAATTAAAATAACTAAAAATAAATAACAATAATTAATTAAATCAAGTTTAATAACTAAGAAAATATATGAGAAAATATCTAGAAATACTTAATCCCCCAATTTATAAACATGTGAATCACTAAAATCTCCTTAATATAATTACTAATCAATTGAATATAATATAGCTTGTATTCATTTCTCAAGTAAACTATACACCATATAGTAATTAATCTAATCATACTCTCATGTCAATTAAATTGCATACTACTCATTAAGTTCATCAATTATGGATCATATACATAAGAATCATACATCTCTACCTAAAAACTATGCATGTTATTTAATCAAGACAAATAAGTAAATAATTCTCTCAAATCTATTTAATTGACTCTATAAATTAATTGTTAGCCAAACAGTTAATAACACAAAAATAAAATTAAAAATTATAGTTAAATTCAAAATTATAATTGGGGTAGAATATTAGATCATAACATGTTGAAAATTGGATTCATAAGACCCTTAGATTAATAAATTAGCTAAACATAATTTTGTTCATAAAGAAAGACATAAAAATTGATAAAGAAATGAGCATAAGAAGAAATACAATCAATCTTTTGAATTGTAGCACGAATATCCTTTTGAATATCCACCAAAATTGTATCTCCTTTAAAAATATTTAGTATTTTTCTCTCTTCTTGGCTCCAAAAACTAATAGAAAATTAATAATTTTTGGCTCATTTGGGTTTATGGGGTAATTAGGGGGTTAAATTGGGCTCAAGTGAAATCTGGGCCGTTAGATCAGCTTTAGAGCAAACGTTGAGATGAAAAAAATAAAAATTAATAGCGTTGTCCAATATAAATGTGACATATGACAAGTGGGATTTATTAGGCGAATCAGGTAACGACGTGTGGTATGAGTGGACTGGTCTCAGTCAACGAAGGCTAAGTTATTGCCACGTGGCATTCTATTATTCGCAGTTATAGATTATATGGAACTTTGGTGGGAAGAATGGACAAATCAAATAATGATATGTGGCACGCTTATTGTCCGTGCGGTGACAGTCAAAATGAACGTTGTGTTGAAACGTGGCATGGCACTACATCACACAGTACATACGATGGTGTGCAATTGGCCCTCTACACTTGCATGGCATCCATGTGGCTTACCTAATCAGGTCCTCCACTTGCATGGTGTCCACATGGCATCTTCTGGTTGATCTTGCGTTAAAAATTCATAAAAAAATCCATAAGAATTCTAAAAAATCCCAAAAAAATTCAAAAATATATCTTCACCCCTTTTCACTAGAAAGTTCATATTTTAATATTTTTGACATAAAAAATACTACTTATTAAATAAAATGCGTAAACATTAAGCAGAAAAGTGTACTAATGACTCTACTTTCATAGAGTCATCATTCGACCACCAACTTGATGTAACATTTTTGTCACATTTAGAGTAGTTTATGCTTTTACTATTGTACCACTCTAACACATGGTGACGTGTACCCCTATGTAATCAACATGTGTACATGTAATATCATATATATATATATATAAACTAGTATTAAACCCAGACATATTCCCTATCATTTCATAACATCTCTCTAGTTTATCTCTCTAAATTTGATCATCCCCAACAGTTGACAAAACAAAATATTTGCCAAATAATAATATTATGTTAGACATATATTACATTCACTTATGTACAAAGTGAAATGGATATAATATAAACATCTGAGATGTTCATTATATATTGATAAGGACTAGTTATCCAAGTGCCTAATAATGTAAAGCATATTGAAAACACGTGAATTTATGTCCAAAAATGATGCGGTTGTGAGATATGAAAGTTTTACTCCCGCATTTATTAGATCGCTTAAAAACATGACTAATGGGCATATAATATTGGTTTATTATTGATATGAATAAATTAGTAGTACTTATTGCTTATAAAAAGCATAAAGTTCAAATGTCATATATTATTATGATAGTTTATAGACATGTACTTAGATATGCCAAACGAGTTGTTTAGTCCTGCTTAGTTCATTTAAAGTTGACCCATTGAGCTCATGAGTTAAAAATATTCAGTTCACTTAGCTCACAAACTTAAATGAACATCTCATTAGCTCATTTCACAAATACATATTAAATTAAAAAGTTAATAAATAAGAGAAAAAATGAAAAAAGTTATCGAAATATAACTATTAATTATTGTTGCAAAGTTGACAAAAATGCTAGTATTAGTCAAACTAATAAATAAAAAAAGTAACAACTAATTTTTTGAAAATAAAATAAAAGGTGAATTAAATTAAATTTATACTAGGATATCCAATAAATATAAAATTCTAAGACAAATAGTAACTTAAAAAATATACACACTATAATTGAGGTTAAAGAGATGATCATTGAATTAGTTTTGAAATTTGAATTGTACTTATTTACAATAATTTACAATTAAATCTATACATTATTGAAAATATTAAATTAAAAATTTTATAAAAAATATTACATTTTAAAATTTTGAATTTTTCAGAGAAATTATACTCATTTTATTAAATATTCTTTATATTCTATTAAATATTTTTGAAATATAAACTATACTAATTCAAAAAAATATTATGTTTCATTTCATATATAATTAGAAATCTCTAGAATTTTATTTTCATTTTAGAGAGTTATATATATATATATTAGTAATGATTGTTCATATTCAAAATAACATTTTTTACTCATATTTAAAATATAAATTATTCTAATTCACAAAATTTTATAAATCATTTCATATACCATTAAAAATTTCTAAAAATCTACTTTGCCTCATTGTACTCTTTTTGCTTCTTATTGTTTTGCCCCATTGAGTTTTCTTTGAAATGGTTTTAACTAAACAACTTTAGCGCATTGCATAAGATTAATGTAGTCTTTTTCTATTTGATAGTTTTTGTATTCTAAGTGGTTTTGTATTAGTTTAATAAAAAAAATTAAAATTTTAATATATATCTTATCATGATTTTGTATTCTAATAGAGATTTGATCTCTATCATATCATCAATTTAAAATTTGTATTATATTTTAAGAGTTCTATAAATATGATATATAGCATTATATTCAAGCGAAAATATGATGTATAGCATTATATTCAAGCGAAAATATAATGAGAATTATATCTTATATTTGTTTTCTCTATTTTTATATTTTCATAATTATTTAATTTTATAATATTAAGTTTGTTTTCAATTTTTTAAAATTAATAACAAATACGTTGTAAACATAAAAAAAATAGATGCGATAATAATTCAATATTAATAATTTTTATTATTATCACAAGAAAAGTAAATGAAATATTTATTTTATTTTTAGTATTAATTATACTTTAATAATATTAATATTAGAGGAAATTGTTATTAATAAAATATTCTTAAAATAATAAGTATTTGTATTAAGAAAATATGGATACTCCGATATTTCACCCTAATTGTTTTTACTCGTTGGTTTACATTAAATTATTGGGACAATAAATTAAATGAAAATATTATTGATTCTCGGAATCATAATCATATCAATAACGCATAAAACGCATACAAACTTTTCCTATTATGTAACCTACCTTGTTTAGAGGTTCTAGGCTTCTAGCTATGGCGGTAAAGAGGAGTCGCGATGAGAAAGTGGGTCTTCATGGCTGCCATATCCGAAGCCGATCAGATTCTCCAGCCTATAAACCGCCTCATTTCTTCAAGATAATACTCCCCTCTATCATTGACGACAAGAAACTGGTAATCACTATTTTCTCTTCTCTTTTCTTAATTTTACTTGTTTAAAAAAACAAGGGTAAAAGTGATCTTATATATTTTATTTTATTACCTTATTTTGATGAAACTATTATTGTTGTTGATTTTCCTTGTTCTGGAGGATTGAAATATCATGTTTCTTATTGGGTTTTCTTTAACATATATTTTATCTAGCCTTCTCAGTTCTGAAATACAATCTAATATAAAAAGTAATAGAAAAGTGTGTTTTTTCATAGCTAGGCACACATGATCATGTTTTCTGCTCTTAATTCTTTTAACAAAAATCACCGTTCGTCTCTTTGCATAACCAACATTTAGTGAAGGTAAGGGTGGTAATTGTGTGTGTTTGTGTGCTGTTTCATGTCTAGGCGGGTTAATTGACACAATAAATTTTTTTACTATTTTTTGTCAAATAAATCATTTATAATAGTAAGTAATAATATGAATTTTAAACTTATGAAACAATTATTGGTAAATTCTATTTTGTTTGTACCATGTTCATGTCGTGTTGGCCACAGTTTTGCCATCTCTGAGTCACTCAGGTATAATTAAAGCCAAGTAGTGCATTTTTATATGAAATTAAAGTCTTCTTACAAATTTTGTCAAGTTCAATTGGATATTGCAGTTTAACTTATTAACCCGGGAACCCTGTTATATTTTCTGATAGTCTACCATATAATATATGATTGATAAGTATAGATAGACTCCTTTTGTAATCCTGCATTTTAATTTGAAAAATGTCAAAACAATTTATTGTATGATTGGTGAAAGAAACTTCACCAAATAATGATACCTCATGTCAAGGATATTGCTTTAGTAACTAAGGAGCAACTGAATTGGCAAAAATATATGACAATACTAGTGGTCTTCACTTGAATTCCTAAAATTTGTTTCTGAGAGTCTCTTAATATGGCTTCTGCAGATGATTCCAAAGAAGTTTATAGAGAGATTTGGTAATGAACTTACCGCTAAAGCTAGCATCAATGTTCCAAATGGCCATAGCTGGCCAGTAGGAGTAGATAATGTTAATAGAAACATTTGGTTTTGTGATGGCTGGCAAGAATTGATGAACTATTATTCTATTCAATATGGCTACTTTCTAGTATTTAGATATGAAGGGAATTCGAACTTTTTGGTTCGTGTGTTTGATAAAAGTGCTTGTGAAATCAACTATCCATGTGTGGATCAAAGCAATGAGGTTGATCCCATCGTGTTAGAGAGTTCTGTCGAAGAACATGAGCAAGGCAAAGAAGTTGATGATGAGGATGAGGGAGACAATGACGAAGATGATGATGATGAGATAGTACTAGATTCCATAACTCACCCATTAAGCAGAGACAATATGAATAATATATCCAAGAGAGGTAAGTTGAAGGGTAGTGAAAGGAATCATCAAGCTGATTCATTTTCCAAAGAAAGAGAGTTTATTATTAGTAAAAAACTTGTCTATTCGAAGAAAAGTGAAAGTGCAATCCATGCTGCAAGAAAGCACAAGCCTAAAAGTCCTTCTTTCATGGTTGTTGTGAGGGTTGGGATTCTACGTTGCCAAATTTTGGTGAGCTTAACACATGATATGCATATTTTAATTTCTTTTACTTTTTTTCCCTTTTGCATAAATCTCTTATAAATTGCGCTAAGTTGCAATTTCATTCTTCTTAATATTGTGCAGACTGTACCTTCAGAATTTGTAAAGAAGTATATGAAAAGTTGTTCGAAACTCATCAGGCTTCAAGATTCAATTGGAAAGCAATGGCCTACTAAGTGTCACTACTATGGTAATTCAAGCTCAGTTAAGATAACGGGCAAAGGATTAGGAGTATTCTTTAAAGACAATAATGTTAAGGATGGAGATGTTTGTGTCTTTGAGTTGACAAAAAAGAGGGATATTGTTTTCAAAGTTTTTGTATATCATGTGGATGATGAGGGCGATTGTGTGGAAACTTTAAACTCTAAAGCTCCTCTTCGAAGCAGAGTGAATACAAATATCTCAGAGAGAAATAAGTTGATCAAGGACAATAAGTTGCCTCATCAACATGATTTATTGCTCAAAGAAGATGACCAAAAGATTTATGTTAGTAGAAATTTAGTGTATTCCAAGAAAAGCGAAGGTGCAATCTGTGCAGCTAGAAATCACAAGCATCGAAACCCTTCATTTATGGTTGTCTTGAGGCCAATGAATCTATATGGCTTCTTTCTTGTGAGCTATTTAAATAACACAATATTATAGCTTTTGGTTTGTTTCATTCTATCCTCTATCTTTTATGTAAGTTAAACTTAGCCACAATCTATTTCTTGATAATGTGCAGTTTGTGCCTTCCGAATTTGTGAAGAAGTATATGTGGAGTTGTTCAAAATTCATCAAAATTCAAGATTCAGGTAGTAAGCAATGGTCTGTTACATGTGACTTTTATGACAGTTCAACATCAGGTAAGAGAATAGGCAAAGGAGTGAGAACATTTTTTGTAGACAATGATTTGAAGGAAGGAGATGTTTGCGTCTTTGAGCTAATAATGAACAACAAGGATGTTTTGCTGAAAGTTTGGATATATAATGGGGATGATGAAGAGGAAACAATTATTGTTAATGATGACGATGACGATGACGATGATGATGACGATGATATTCAAATTTTAGATTCCAAAGCTCGTCCTCTAAAGAGAGTGAATAAAAATATGTCCAAGGGTAAGTTAGAGAAAGTGAAATGCCTCATGAACATGAATTATTAATCAAAGAAGATGAATCAAACATATTTTTAGTAACAGATTTATGTATTCTAAGAAAAGCAAGAGCACAATCTGTGCTGCAATAAAGCACGAGCCTAAAAATCCTCCTTTTATGGTTGTTTTAAGGCCATGGAATATGTATAAATCCTATCTGGTGAGCTAATAACTTAAGGCCTTATAAGCTAATAGTTATTTTTTCTATCTAATTATATGCATTCTCTTCTTAATATTTTTGTAGGGCGTTCTTTTGGATTTTGTTAAGAAGTATATGTGGATGTGTTCGAAAGAGTCAAGGATTCAAGATTTAAGTAGAAAGAAGTGGCTAGTGAAGTGTCAATTGTTTCGTTCGTCAAGCTCAGGTAAGAGATTAGGCAAAGGAATGGGAGCATTTTTTGAAGACAAATTTGAAGGAAGGAGATGTTTGTATTTTTGAGCTGAAAACTTCTTGAAATTGAAGTTAGCTAGTTCCACTTCTTGTTTTTTTTGGCTTAATGTGTTTTGTTGGGTGATATCACGATGTGTGCCTCTATGTTGTTTTGTCCTCAAGTTTACTTGCAACTTGCAAGTTTGCTAAATATGTCTAATATTTTATGCTAAATTTTTATTTCCTCTAAATGAGTAAGTGAATTTAGATGTTTAGGGCAATCACCTATTAATTTAATTGGTTGATTTTACGCTTCTTAAAATAGAAATAGTATAATCGAATCCCACCAAATTAATTCATTCATAAAAGGGAGGAAAAAAAGTTTGTAATCTCAAATTTAAAACATATAGCATAAAATAAGAATATTTTAATATATGTCATTTAATGTTCTTGTTACATTCATTTTTTGTCTTAATTTTATAGTCATATTTAATGTTCATTTGGTGTTGACTTTATCATGTTCCTATAATACAATTGATCATCGATAAAAGCAAATAGTAAACAAAATAGAAATATTTGAAACCAAAATAAGATTGGAATACAAAATTTAATATTTTAAATCAGATTTAATTATGAAATTAATTAAATGTGTTATTATTAAAATATTGTGTAATGAGTGAGTTATTCCAATATATATATATATATATATATATATTGTTTCATTTTGTATCCAGCTAAGTTTGAACAATGACGTTCCATTGATGATAACACATGTAACGCTTTTTAAGATTAATGCTAGTTTTTGTAGTAAAAACAAGTTTGATGGTAAATTTGTGGTCAACATTAAAGTTTGCTAGTAAATTTTCTATTTATTCAACTAAAATGTTAAGAAGTTACCAGGGCACATCAAACTTTAAAATCTAAGTCATGAATACAT
Organism: Hippophae gyantsensis; assembly: GCA_030763125.1. NCBI lineage: Eukaryota > Viridiplantae > Streptophyta > Magnoliopsida > Rosales > Elaeagnaceae > Hippophae > Hippophae gyantsensis. The sequence goes on along the minus strand of CM061029.1, from coordinate 24,937,597 downwards.
AATTTGTACGTGTCTGGCGTATACTTGTTAGCCGAAATCATTGACCATGAGCAAAATTAGTTGGTTGAAAACTTTGTAGCACAGGCCAAATATATGAAGAGAAAATAGCATTTACAATTCATCATAGAAGGGAAGCTCCTCGATCGTTGCTATCTATTTTTGAGCATTCAGAGAGATTTAAGAGATGTTTATATTTGGATCTGGGTGTACTTTGGAGTTTTGGAAGTGATATTTTGTGAATGTAATAATTTCTCACATACTAGTTGTTCTCCATTTTTATTTCATTATTATTCTGAAAAGCATACTGGTGGTAAATCTAAAAATAATCAACTATATTTTGTAAAAGATTCAAATTTCTAACAATACCGTTATGAGTCGTTAATCGTACTGAGTAATGATTTTATTTAATATTTTTAATTAAAAATAATCAACTTTTACTTGATCATTTTTTTAAATTAAGGTCGAGCTCTATCTGTTTCAAATTAATGAGTTTTGACATAAGACAAAGAGAAACCTTATATCATACTGAGTATGCAGATAATAGAAAGAGTTTTCATATCTTATCTTGTGGTTCAGATTTAAGATCACTAGTACAAGTAAATCTTTAATTCAGCAACCATATGACATATGCACGTTATCGTGGATGGTTCCTTGGGTCTGGGAGAGTTGGAGAAAGACATATAAGTGATTACCTTTGTCCTTCAAAAATTTAAATAAAAAAAGAAAATAGAAAAAAGGCCTTGTTTGCAATAAGAAAAATTTCAACCATTGATATATATTTTAATGAAAAAAATATCATAAACAGTCTCGACTTACCTTATTATCAAGGAGGTCCCAATTTATAAAATAATATCATTAAACTCCACTTTAACACCACATCAATTGCTTTCATTATTAATAAAAAAAATTAATCAATTAAAAATTAATAAAATAAATACTACAACAAAATAACCTTTTAAGGAAGAGTAAACTAACAAATGTATTACCGAACTTAGGACGTTTGTATAAATCTACTGTTTAACTTAAAGTAATGATAAATATACCATCAAATTATTATTAGTATTACAAATCTACCACTTTCATGTCAAATCGATCACTAAATTGCTTATAAGTGTCACAAATCTACCACTATCGCTATATGTTTTGATGGTAAATTTATACAATTAATAAAAAAAATTGTGATAATCTAATAGATTTGTCACGAAAGAGATTTATAATACTAATAACAATTCAGTAGTAGATTTATTACAACCCAAAAATTAAGCAGTAAATTTATACAAATAACTTAAATTTGATAGTACATTTATTAGTTTACTCTTTTAGGAATATTGTAAGTCATCTTGACTAAACTTTCACATTTTGTTATCTTTTTTTCTCCAGTTTTGATTTTTCTATATTTGTTTTTCCTTTTGTTTGCTTTTAAAAATTTTTGGTTCCCATTTTTAAATATTTTATGTGCCAACTAATTTCTCATTCAGTTACTAGACAGTATCATAGTGTAATTAGTTTAAACCTCAAGGTAGGTAATAGATAGAAAGTGAAAAGCTTGAGACTCTGTTGATATTAAGGCAAACATTGGGTTGTTTTTGGTATTTTCCCTAACTTCTAATGCATGAGAACAACATAGTAAGTTAAGATGATTTTTAAAACATGAACGTAAAATACTGGAATGGTGACAACAAATAAACTGCCAATTATGGATTAAGAAAAACATGCAATATTCATACTATAACATCTTTGTCACATACTCACATTATACATCAACTAACCCTAAAATAGTTTGTATTCACCTATCGTATATAAAACTGTCATTTTTCCCAATTTTTCTTGTAAAAAAAAGAGAATAAAAAAAATACATACATCGACACTTCCATGTGTGTGGTAAGTTTGTGGGGGGTTAGAATACAAAATAATTACAAAACGCCTATCAAATTTGTCCTATGCGTGTCAATAATTGTTATGTTCATGTGAGAAACATAGGAATTTGCATCTAGATGCATGCTAATATAATCTCATGACATGTCACATTTTAATTAATGAAGTTTATTATAAGTATACCACTTTTTCGCATATAAATCCAATTATCTATGTATTTGACATTCTTTAAAATTTTAATATTTTTAATTAAAATTAATTAATTTTGAAATAATAAATTACAAACATAATGACTTAATTAGAAACTAAAAATTTTAATTTTAAAATACTTTAGTTATAGAATTATTTAATCATCCTTTTTTAATTTTCTGATAAAATTAAAGAATTTACAAATTGTAAATAGTTATTTTGATCACTTTTTACAATATTTTAATATTTTTAATTAAAATTGATTCTTTTTAAAATAATAAATAATATCTAATATGACATAGTTAGAAATTAAAAATAGAATTCTAAAATGTTTCATTTTGGATGATTTAAACACACCTTATATATCTATTTTTATATATTTCTAATTAAAAATAATTTGTTGGGATAATAAATCATGGATATAATGACTTAATTAAGAATTAAAAACAAGAATTCTAAAAGATTTCAATCACTCGTTTGTAACTTTCTTTTTTAATATTTTTAATTGAAATTAATTATTTTGAATAATATATAACAAACATAATGACTCAATTAGAAAAGAAAAACTAGAATTTTAAAAGACTTCAGTTGAAATTATTTAATCACCATTTGTAATTTTGTTTTCTATAAAATTGAAAAATTATAGATTTTATATAATTATTTTGAACATACTTTTTCAAAACTTTAATGTTATTTAAAATTAATTCTTTTGGAATTACAACTAAAAAATATAATGATAGGTATGAATAAAAAAATTCTAAAAACTTTGTTTAGAATTATTTAATAACAAATTTGTAACTTCTTTTTCATAAAATTTAAAAAATTATAGATCGTATATAATTATTTTACTCATTTTTTCAAAACTTTTATATTTTAAATTAAAATTAATTATTTTTCGATTAATAAATAACAATCATTAAAACTAAGAATTTCGGAAGACTTTAGTTTGAATTAAGAATCACGATTTCATAACTTTCTTTTATATAAAATTAAAATAGTTGCATATTACGTATAATTATTTTAGTAAAAATTATTTTAAATTTTAATGTTCTTAACTAAAATTAATTATCTATAAAATAATAAATAACTGATATAATCATTTAGCTTAAAACGAAATTATAATTACAAAAGTCTTTAATTTTGATTATTTAATCACACATTCTTAACTTTCTTTATAAAATTAAAATAGGTAGAAATCACGTATAGTTATTTTGATGTAATTAAAATAGGTAGAAATTACATATAGTTATTTTGATGTAATTAAAATAGAAAGAAATCACATATAGTTATTTTGATGTATCTTTGATGCCCCGAATCCAACACTAATAATTATTATATATATAGCTTACTAGACTATGGACATGATTTTTTGTTTTCTCAAATTTTTTATAAGGTTATTTGATTTTTTTTTATCAAATGATATTTTAAATAATTCAAACATGTAACTTGAAACGAGAGAGGGAAAGTATTTGACAATATGAGAACACAAAAAAGTGTGAAAAACTATACAGGCATATTTGAACCCAACTTTTTTATTATATTATTTTTTAGATTCGTTTTAAAATGTATAACTTTTAATGCTATAAAAAAAGTTACAAATTAATTATGGTTAAATTTTTCACTTGTTTCACAATATTCGTAATAATTATAAAATTTTATAGTTTTAAACTTATGAGTATTTAATTTTTTTCATATACATATTGCATATGTGCTATTTATGAAGCATTAATTATGAAAAATACCTTAATTGTTTATGGTGTATGATTTTTTACAATATTATTATCAAATATTCAAACAATGTAATAAAATATCACTACTAAAAATAAAAAGTATATTATGTGTTTATAAAATTAATAACTATTTTCACGATTTATTTAAAATATTGTAATAAAAATGTATTATCATAAATAAAAATATTTCTCTATTTAATTCACAAATGTAAATTTTCATATGCAACACATGTAATGATGACTAGATCTTATAATCGGGTGACAGAAGAGAAGGGTCAAATACCGCGTAGGTAAATATGAAATCATCATAATTGAACGTACTATAAGGTATGAGTTGACTCCACCTTGACATGGCTGAGAGGAATATGTATTTAAAGTTGGATCATTCTATTTGATAAAACTTTTATAACGATAAATATTTCAGCTTCACATTGTCAAAGACACTCTGCAAAAGAGTTTGCCAAACAGGCAAAAATAATAATCAGCAAACTAATAATACTTAATGATCAATAAGTCAAACTTAAATAGCATATAAAATTTCAATTCCCTGATATAATAATACTTAATGATCTACTAAGGAAAAAAGAGTCATAATTTTAAATTCTCGAAAAGTCAGGTGAGAAGATGAACCTTGAGCCTCTGTTTGCTGTCCTTGTCCCAGAAATTGAAGGCACCGTCAGAACCCGCAGTTGCAAAAGTGTGATATATGTATCTAAATAGAGATAGACCAATGGGATTAAATGGAGCAACACAGATTGTTAAATATAAGAAACAGAAATTACAGTCTTAGGCTTGAATCTTATCTCTAGGGTTGGGGATGTTTCCTCTTCGACTTAGAATCTTAAAAGGATTTGGGATAAGGTGGAGATAAAGGAACTCCCACATCCTTTAGATTCCTAAAATGAGACGTACGAAAAAATTATGAACAAATTTATATTCGGTAATGAGACAACATACTGAAACTTTCCCAATGCATTTCATAGATGATATAATTATGTACATGTGCACTGGACTATTTATTTGAAAAGGAGAACGAGGGGTATTATCCACATAACATTAAGCATCTTGCAACCTAGATATGTGTAAAATAAACTCGATTTTGCTTAAAACATGAAGAAAATCACTTTTTGTCTTGAAATCTGTTAACGATAATATATCTTACTGGATGAAAATTCAAAGAGTTGACGGAATATATATCAGATCCATCTCTATGGCATTTGAAAGTGAAGTTTTTGCTTTGTTGTGAATCATCTAGATGATGCACACCAACTCTTCCTTCTATCGAGCCAACTTGAAAATGAAGCTTCATGCAAATGAAACCCAAGAAAACTGAACTAATATAATCTTTACAGCCATTTAAATCTATGAAACAAGGACAGAATTGTGGTCAAGCTCTTAGATATTATGAGAAATACAAGAAACCAGGCAGATGTGTAAGAAGATATCACAGAAGTAGCTGCATAGATAACTGTCAAGGAAAAGAAACAAATTGCACAATTGAAAATTACATGCATTGAAAAGATAATGGGACAGTTACAATTAAAGAAACATGAACATCTATAAAATTTTGGGCACCTCTTCACTATCCCATGATGTTTAAAGGAATCTAATTTAGGATGATTGAAAGAGAATACTTCAAAACTGGTTTCCCTCACGGAAGGATTGGGTAATATCTTTAGCTATTAATGGGTCTCTTCAATGTAGTAAAGTAATAATTTTCGATGTTTGTCTTTAGACAGGTGAACTGCTGATCCCCCAATATGTTAGAAGAATTTCTAAATAAACTCATTTTATTTTCAATTAAAGGCAAAAATAACAATGAAAATAAAGCCAACAATAAAATGTAAAAAAAATTGTTTAGCTACTTCCAATAAAAATCACCTACATGGACAAAGCCCACCTGATCAAAGAAATATATGTTTCACAAAGACAAGGTTCTTAGAGTGAATAAAGAGTAACTAATTATTGCATAATTTCATATTAATAACATTGAATAAAGAACATAAATACCAAGAAGCCCTGCTGATCGGGGAAGGCAGCAATGCATCTTGTTTGGTACTTCAGAGGTGAAGTGATTCTCTTGAACTCTGCCTGTAGAAGATCATTAGTGATTCAAATGAAAGTGTGGTAACAAGAGGGAGATAGGTAAGTGAGGTAACTCATCTTCGCTATGTCTCTCAAATAGAGCTTAAGAATGTGAATGATGCCTTAAAAGATGAATTTTCAATAAATGCTATGCAAGATGAGTTAGCTCAATTCACTATAAATGATGTTTGGACACTAGTACCTAGATCTAGTGACAAGAATTATCATAGGAACTAAATGGGTGTTTAAGAATAAATCTGACGGACATGATATTATGGTTAGAAACAAGACTAGACTAGTTCCTCAAGGGTATAAACAAGTTGAAGGAATTGATTTTGATGAAACATTTGCTCCTATAGCTAGGTTAGAATCAATTAGGATCTTAATGCTATTTCATGCTTTATGAAATTTAAACTCTTTCAAATGGATGTAAAATCTACTTTCCTAAGTGTTTTTCTTAGTGAAGAAGTCTATATTGAACAACCAATTGGTTTTGTCGAATCCCAATATCCCAAGCATGTTTATAAATTCAATAAGGTCATTTATGGTTTGAAACAAGCTCATAGAGCTTGATATAAGAGTCTTACAACTTATCTCTTGAACAAGGGATTTGTTTAAAAGGAGTTGATAAGACACACTTATTAAAAGAACTAAAGAAGTAATATTCATTACTCAAATATATGTCAATGACATAATCTTTGGGTTAACCTCCACCTCTCTTGTCATAGATTTTGTGAAAATGATGACTAGTGAATATGAAATGTCTATTATCTAATTCATAAATTTGGACTTGAGACAAGTAAGGATTTGAGAACTCCCATAAGCACAAGTACCAAGAGTTTTGTGGATGAGTTAAGTAAGAGCACTGATCAAACGCTATATAGAAGCATGATAGGAAGCTTGCTATATCTCACAACTAGTAGACCTTATATTTGCTTTAGTGTTGGTATTTGTTCCTATTATTAGTCAGATCCTAAGGAATAACATATTGAACATGTAAAAAAGTTTATCAGGCACGTCTTCGGAACTAAAAAGTTTGACATTTGGTTTACTAATGATACTTCTTATGAAATTAGTGGATACATAGATGGAGATTGGGCAAGAAATCAAGATATAAGAAAAGGTACCTTAGGTGGATGTTTCTATATTGGTAATAACCTTGTTTCATGGCACAACAAGAAATAAAACATTATCTCATTATCTACTGTAAAGGTAGAATACGCTGTTGTTAGAAGTTCATATACACAACTTATTTGGTTGAAAAATATGCTTAAACAATATGGATTTGAATAAGGTACTATTCCCTTTTTACAATGATAAGACCAGTACTATATTTATTTCCAAAAATCCAGTTTTGCATTCTAGGACAAAACATATAGACATATAGACATTAGACATTAAACATAAGAAAATTTTTTATCCCTTGAGTTTGTGCATACTAAAAGATAATTAGCTGATTTATTCAGTTAAGCCCTTGATACCCAAAGATTTAAATCTCTTTGAAGTTCCTTAAGAATCTATACTATTAAGTAATTTTCTTTAGTACATTTTTTTGTCTTTTGTTTTGTTATATTTTTCATTTATTTCCAATAAAAAATAAAAAAAATAAAAAAGGGAGTAGACCTGCTTTAATATTGACATGAACTTTACATACTACTCTTATAATATTCCAATTATCTTGATTGATTTTCCATTATGGAAATTGATATTCTGACTTGGTGCATTTACATATTTTACACATCTTATGATCAATGTTGACATGAAACTACTCACATACTCACTATACACGTATTATGTCATGCTTGAAGTTTATGATTGACTTTGTGAGATTTTAGTGCATGAGATAATCTTGACTATAAAATTGTATTTGAGCTCTATCTTTCACCACATGAAATGCTACTATAGAGAGACATTTAGTTTTTATAAGGCTATATACTAAGTTTTTTGCTTGTGCATATTTCCTTAAAAATGATAATAATTTTTAAAAGAAAAGAAATTACATGCACAAAAAGAAAGAGCCACAAATGATTATAAAAATAAATAAATAACAAATCCCTCACAAAAAATAATAATAAATAATAAGAGAGAATTCTCTTGGTAAATAAAGTTTATTATGTGCAAGTATAGATTCAACTACAATTTTTCATTATAGGTAATACTCTTTTCTTTGAATCTTGCATAACTGATTATAAATGAACAAAGTGACATACTATTTTAGTTATAACACTTAGGTTACTTTTGGTGATTATCAATATTTCACTGTATCTATTGGTATGTGCACGTTTTTTCTGCATGTATTTATGTTCTCAATGGATAGTTACACTTTGAACAAAATTGATTTCATCACTTGTGTGTTTTTTTGTAGTCATGTTTAGCTAAGTCTTACCCTCAATTTAAAAAAGTTCATTACTTCTTCATTGTTTTACTTATTTATATGATAAAAAGGGGAAAATGTTATTGAGCGCTAATTGAAAATATATGAAAGGAAGAGTTATTTGTGGGTGAGAGTTATTAAAGGAAAAAATTAAAAACTTTCTTTGGGAGGGATTACATTTAGGGGGGAGAACACATTTTGTGTTGAAGTTTATTTACATAGGAGGAGTAATACTTAAATGGTCTATCTACTGTTACTCATAACTTATGTATGTTTCTTTGCTTTTCTTTTGTTATATACACTCATTAAATTGCATACTACTCATTAAGTTCATCAATTATGGATCACATACATAAGAATCATACATCTCTGCCTATAAACTATGCATGTTATTTAATCGAGACGAACAATTAAATAATTTTCTCAAATCTTATTAATTGTCTCTATAGATAAATTGTTGGCCAAACAATTAACAGCATAAAAATCAGATTAAATAATATAATTAAAATAATATTATAATTGGGGAATTTTGGGCTACGATTAAGGGCTACGATCAAAACAAGCAAAACTGGCAATTTTGGTGAATCATAGCACGACACGTGGCATCAAAAATTCATTGGGCGAATCAGGGAACAACGCGTGGCAAAGGAGATCAATCAAAGTCAATGCTGGCCGAGTCAGCAACACGTGGCAAGACGTGATTCGCACGAATGGATGGCATGGAGCACAGGTGGACGCACGGAGCAATGGCGTGGTGACATGTGGTATGGTGTGTTGACCGATTTTCGAACTCTAATTGAACGTTGTGCTGACACATGGCATGTGTTTCATCCTCCTCCCACGCGGCACGATGTGATTCGTTGTCGGTGCTTGCGTGGTATCTGTGTGGCTTTCACAATCAGCTCTTCTGCTTGCATAGCATGCCATGTGGTAGCTTTTGATTGGTCCTGCTTTACAAATTCATAAAAAATGCATAAAAATCCCAAAAAATTTCAAAAATTATATTTTCACCCCTTTTCACTAAAAAGTTTATATTTTAATTTTTTTGGCCATAAAAATACTATTTATTAAATAAAATAAGTAAATATTAAGTAAAAAAGTGCGCTAATGATTCTATTTTCATAGAGTCATCACATATGCATACAAGGGTTACTGGCCAATAAAAACACGAGGACCATAGCACATAATTTTTTGCGCCACGACATGATACAAAAATTGAATACCCAGTGCCCTCCAAGGCACATGCACCTAGAATGCTTATTTTTGTGCCCTAACTCACATTGAAATCCTTGAATCAGCAAATGCCTCCTAGGACCTCTATGATGCGGCATACATTTTCTGGGTCGTAGCACACAAATTTAACCTGATTTTACATGACACTTGAGATTGCCTTATTATAGCATGCTTTTATATGCACCATTGCACTCTCTAATTTTATGATTTTTAATATTTTGGTTCGTTTTAACTTGTCTGAGTTGTGATTTTTGACCTTGTTTTCACTTTTTTGCACTTTTTTTGCTTTCCAAAAGCAAATTAACCTACAAAACACAAAAATACCTTCCAATCCAACATAATTCTAAAATAAAATATAAAATCAATACTTAAAATAGGTCAAAAATATGTTTATTGATCTTAAGTGTTACCAACTGCATGAGTTTGTGCAGTTGGTAACACTTAACATCATTAGTAATTGACCTTACATGGAGGATGATGAAGACACAAAGGACTTATAAGACTTACAATCTCCCATTTTGGATTTTCTCAGTGTGCTTGACTCTTTGTCATTTTCTTAAAGACTCTCTAAAGTTTGTTTCCTTGCTATTTCATATTTAATATTCTCCTTGAGAAGCTCATTATAAGGGTCAAGGAGTTTTTCGCATTCATCTTCAACATCTTCAAAATGACGATGGCCCTATGATAGTACCACTTCTTTTATTGGTTTTGAGAGCAATAATCATTCTTCATTCAACAGCAAGTTAAATTTTTAGGGAGAAAATGATGCATCTCTTAGGCTTGGAGATCACCAACTATGTCATTAATAGTTTACTCGCTAGGTTTAAAGTATGTCTCCAATGTAGTAGTCTTGGTATGAAAACAAAAGGAAAGACTGGTGAGAATCTTCTTAACTTGTTTTTCATCATCAAAAGGCTATGAGAAGAGTTAACATGTTTAAAAAATGAGCATACTTGTCGAAGGTTTCATCCTTCTCCATTTGATATAACTCAAAATTTCTACTAAGTCTTATGATTCTAGATCTCTTAACTGTAGGGTTACCCTTATGTATAGTCTTCAGAATGTCCCATGCTTCCTTTGAGGTATAGAAGATCTAAATTCTTTTATACTCATCCAAAATGATGGTGCTTATAATGTCATGTAGTCCCTTACAATTCCATTTTAAACTCTTTGCTTTCTTTTTTCATCCATTCAATCATTGGCTTCAGGATGACTGAGTTATCGATAAGGGTTTTTATTAAGCTCATCTAGCCATTCTCAATAAGAAACCATATACAATCTTTGAAAGACCATAAGAAAGCCCGTATCTGGGACTTTTAATACGCATAGTTATGCACATTAAAAAGAGAAGAGGTATACCTATGTCTCCTCCTTCTCTAGAATCCATCTAGAGAGTGTGTGCATGTGTAAAGAAATGAGGCAAAAGAATTAACACTATAGCGGTAAAGCCGAAAAAGGTTTTACCCACTATGATACCAATTGAAAAGTCTACCACCCATTACATGATCAGGATAATGAGCCGATCACTTCTAGAGACTCGCCCCTAACTCATGAATAGTGAAAGTAAAATAAAAAATACCATAGTAAAGCAACAAGATAGACAAAAAAATAAATTAAACAAATAACTAGACAATTTAATTTATGCTAAGGAGGATAGAAACCTAACCAAATAAAGCAAAAGAAAGATATAATAAGATATAATAAATCATATAGTATGCGATAGAGGGAAAGAAGAGTTTTCCAACCACAATAGGATTCTCATATATTGGAACTACTTGGATAGAATTGTGCTTGTACTAAATAAAATAAGAGAGCAAGTAAATATGGTGATATAATAAGGTAAACCCATATAGATCCCTGCCTAGGTGGTAAAATCCTTAGGTTGCTTATGGTAACCACTAGGTAGTAAATAATCCATTAATAATAAAAATTGTTTTCAACTGGATAGAAGTGTACCGCTAATACCACTTCCGGTTAGGAAATATACCATCACTCTTCTTATAATATCCTCACTTGCTTCCTTTGCAATTACCTTGTGATCCAAGTTAAATTTGGCTTTCCTCCTAAACTCTTCCACCACTTGGTAGTATAATCAATCATCAACAATTAGTATAAGTGAATCTTACGAGTATGGCTTATCCAAAGCATGAGACCTAACAAGCAATCTAAGTCTCAAGTCTTAATTTAATTTTAATTAACCCAACTTATAAATTATTTTTTGCTAAAAACACTCACAAATCACTAATACTAAAACAACAATAGAGGTATTAGCTATCCAAATTAGAAAAAAAATTAATTTTAAAAATAGAAAGTTTCAAATTCACTAAAGTGTCCCCATGTTTTTCTAATTACTCAAATAATTAAAAGAGGTGGCATTTATTAAAAATTCAAAGTAGTTCAAGTACGTTGTCACCTTTCTTACTGCCTTGGGCAACAAGTGTAATATCCATTACGCAATGAAGCCAATAAGTTATTAAAGAAAAGCTCAATTGCATGATGATGAAAAGTAAGCTAAGGTATGAATTTAATCCTAAATATAAACATTTATCTACCCTACCTAAGATTCATATTATAAGCATACAAAGTCCTTCTAATCTATGGCTAAATACATAACCTACATTAGTGGAGAGGGATGTGAAAAGTAAACATATGAAACTTGTTCTAAGATTTTAATTTATTCATGTTTACATAATTTTATCTCATGAGTGCATTGGATGACATCATTTGCAAGTCACACACACATGAATGTTTTCGTTAAAAACTTTTCATACCCTTGTGTTAATGGAATATTGATTGTGAAGTTCTTAATGGCAAGAGCATACAATATTTTAGAGGAGTAAACTCCTATTGAACATGCATATTTTGGGACATATTTATTTATGAATATGCTACTCATATTGTGTTATAATTTAGTAATTAGTTTATTAAAGTTTATCTTTGTCTTTATTTGAGGAAAAGGAAAGAGCTAAATTTTGGGGTGTTGATAAACATATGAAAGTAGAGTTATTTGGCCACTTCAAGCTAGCTCTTTAGTCTTGTTTTGAGATTAATATTATTTAAAAGATTTGTCTTATGTATAACTATGATAATGTTGGTAAAAAGACATCAAACAAAGCACAAATAAGAAAATTGAGGTAACTCAAGATCAATAAGGCTTGATAAATCAAACCACCTCCAAGTCAATCGAGAAAAAACTTAATCGATCAAGGATCAATCAAGGAAATAAGGAATTACACCCAATAAAGGAAAAAGAGAGTTATATCAATCAAGAAGGATATCAATCGATTGAGCATAGGTAGATCAATCGAGCTTCAATTGATCTTTGATTGAGTGCTCTTGGATTTGAACTATGACATAGTTAGACCAATTGAGCAAGGTCTCAATCAATCAGATAGTGCAAAATTTGATGCATTAACTCTAATTTGTAGTCCAATTTTCAATCTCAATTGTTGGATTAAAGCTAATACATATCCTAAACATGTTAGGACCTATTTTAGCCTACTTAAACACCATTAAGAGGCCATAAAAACAATCAACAATGGGGAATTAACATAGAAAATCCACAAGAATAATTAGAGAACAAGTAGAGTAAAGTTAAGGAGACAAACTAGTAAATGAGATCAAAGAATGAAATAGATATTTCATTAAAGTTGGATCAAATTATTTACTTCATCATTCTTGTAACTTTTATGCACTCATATATTATATTTATCACTTTTAGAGCAATGAGAGGCCAAGCTCTTATTAGGGATTTTTGATGAACCTAGTCACAAACCATGTGATTGATTTTATTTAGTTGATTGACTTACTATATTATTAGTTGACATAATAATTTTAATCTTAATGCTTTGATTTTTTGTTCAATAATTATATTATTTAAGATTCATGCCCTAACTTGACAAAGTAGGTTTTTGAATTAGTCATGGAATTGTTATCATATAAATTGAAATAGTATAATAGTATGATTGATAAATGTGTGGCATGTTACATGTTGTCATAATTGATGTGTGAATAAAATAGCATAACAATGTGATTGTTTGCACATAACCCAAAAGAATACTTAATAAAGATTCATAGATATATAAGGGCATGTAGCTAATCAATTAGGTAGAGATATTGTTCAATAATATGATATTATAAGTGTAGTAGTTAGGGGATTCATAGATCCCAAGAACTCAAACATTTTTTACTTAATAATTATTTATTTCCTTGAATCAACTTTAGGTTTAATTAGTAGTTTAGATAATTGTTTCTTATTATTTACCTAGATAGTATTATGATTGTTGCGTATTGATACTTATTTATAAAAGACAATCACTCTCTATGGGACAATGATTAACATATTTTTTACTTGGACGACCTGTATACTTACAAAGTTGCTACTAGTGAGGACTGCAATAATTCAAGCGTTTTTTTATAAATACCCATTTACAATTTTAAATTAAATTAAAAAATGTGAAGGAAACACTTGAAATTTGCAAATTGGGGTTTTTAAGACAGTTTTTCCCAAATTATTTATCAACAATATGTTAAGTGTGATTCTGTATTGTAAATACATTGAGTGATTTGCAAAAACATTTTTTTTCGGTCAATTAAATTAAAATTTGATTAACACCAAGACATAGTTTGAAACTAGGTACATATGCATGAGATTGCCTTTACCCTAGATTTTATCACATACTGAGCCGTAGGTGATTGTACCACACCATGTAATGATGAAGCTTAGGATCGAAGGAGATCCATATTTATAGATAAGATCATAGTTGTTGTAGATGTATCTTAGACACAGTTGGGCATATTGCTCCAATTGATTAAAGTATTAGCATATACTATCATAGGTTGTGAAATGTTTATTTACTTTCATTAGTGAATTGCTTTTTGTCAAGTGGTTGTCTTATGAAACTCAAGGATGTTACCATATAGGTCATGATCCTATATGAATTTCCCGATTACATTCTTGTGTTTGTAAAATTACATATTGTGTTAATACAATCAAGATTAAATTGAAATATATTTCTATATAGGAGGATTTGATGGTGATTGAAAAGTCTTTATTTTCTTATTGCTTTCCTTTCTATTACATGTTTTGATGCTATGAATTTTATTGTTGAAATGATGTGTGTTGGCTATTGAATATCTATATGTTTTGTTGTGAAATAAACCGGCTATTTTTTCTCCCTATTTTTCTACCTATTTATTTATTTGCTCTATTTGTTTCCATAGCTTGCAAGGGTTGGGTAAGTCTATGTCCGTATTACTTGGACACTAGGTCTTTGACTCTTTCAAACTCCAACAGTTTATTAATTTTTCCATAGTTATTATTTTCAATAGGCTACGTGAAATAGGGATCTACATTTAAATCCACTAGTAGGGTAAGTTATAAATAATGTCAATGAGGCTTTCTCACAATATCAAGATCATGGGACACTACTTTTACAACTAAAATAATGAGTAATGTTTCATGTGGTAAGAGATACTCTCTTCCTATTTCAAGTCATAGATTTAATATACACCAAATACTAGTGTTTTTTTTATAATTTGTTTTTCCTAGTTCCTCCCTATAAAGCCGCTTATATTGAAAACAAATTTAAAAAAAAACAAGGGAGGGAAATTTATTTAATTTTTAAGGAGCTACATCCTTAATTAGAATGGGACGAAGCGAGTCCGACTCATTTTTAATCTATGTTATATATTTAGAATTGAATTATCAAATTTAACTTAATATTGTGCAACAAAATAGATAATAACAATATGAAAACAAGCTAGTAAAAGGAATTAAATATTTAGAAAGTAGCTTCAAATGGAACTATTCTAGTGCATATAGATAAACTATAAATTAAAGCTATTCTATTTAATCCAAAGGCCAAAATGACTAGAACGATATTTTTTTAGTTAAATATCTTTTAGTACAAAGGTAGTATTTCCATTTAACAAAAGGAATAATAGTGATTCAATTTTCAAAAACCTAATTTATAGAAGGATAATTTTGTCTTTATGAAAATATTCATTATTTTATGTATTCTTTAATTATTTTTGTCCATTTCAATAGAAAACATGTCATACCGCCTTTGCAATTACTATAAACCTCCATCATTCTTTTCTTCCTACCCCTAATATCACTTTATTCATTTTTTGACCAACCAACTATTACTATTTGTTGCTTTATACCAAATTTATAGTTAGACCACCATTATTTATGGTACCCATCACTTCCCCTGACCACTACTACCACTAGATAATTTCCTTTGATCTTAATGACCCCTTCATCCTTTTTGACCACCTCATATTGGTTCAAATCTAAAATGAAAATGGCTTTGATCCAACACAAGGTGGTCGAAAAACGGTATTGGAAAATTTGAAGCCAAATATAGTAAAATGCGAAGGTACGTAAAATGATTAAAAGACGAATGCTTTTATTTTGATAACAATGAGATCTAGAATATACCAAGAAATGAGAATAGCCATGTTGATGCCATGACCACCTTAGCTATTGTGCATGAAGCTTATGGAAACATGATACGTCTTCTTGGTTTCCTCATAGATATAAGTCTACTTGAAGATAAGAAAAAGATAAAAGAAATCAAGTCAAATGATGGACAATACATGATACAAGGTGATAAGTTATATATAAAAATAGCCTTAGGACCTAGACTCCTATATATAGTCAAAGAGTTCTTAACAAGAATAATTTATGAGGCTCATTAAGGGGAGTATGGTTCTCATTTAGGTGGGAGAAAGCTATCCCAATGGATTATAAGACAAGGTTATTACTAGCCAATGATGCTAGCAGATTGTGTAAGGCATACCCACAGATTTGATAAATGTCAACGATTCACTCCATTGTCCCATGTACCATTAGCACGGATGTCGGGAATCATCAACCCATGGTTATTCTATAAATGGGGACTTGATATAGTGGGACCTTTATCACAAGGAATGGGGTCAAAAGAAGTCTCTATTAGTTACCATGGATTATTTCATGAAGTAGATTGAGGTTGAGCCTCTTGGAAGAATAAGGGAAGAAGAGGTAATCTAATTTACATGAAAGAACATAATATGCCACTTTAGTTTACCCAAAGAACTTGTCACTTATAATGGAAAATAATTTACCTCCACTACTATCCACAAGAAAATGTTCAAGTAGAATCTTCGAATAAATTGGTATTAAACTTGTTAAAAAAGTAGTTGGAGATAGCCAAGGGAAATTGGATGGATGAATTGTATCACATTATCGGTCCATCATGACTAGTCTTTGAGATACAAATAATGAGACATATTTCTCTCTTGTATATGAGATGGAAGTTGTAATCCCTACAAGGTAAGAGTGCCGACTATGAGGTCAGTCATAACTAAAGATCAAAATGATTCAGAAAGAGTAATCAATTTGGTACTTATAGAAGAAAAAAGAGATGAGGCCTTAAAAAGAATAGTGAATGAAAGAGAAATGTGGAAGATTACTACAACAAAGGCATATTATTCAAGTCATTCTCTATAGATGATTGGGTTCTTAGAAGAGTCCTTCCTAATTGAAAATAGTGGATGGCAGGAAACTTAAATGCAAACTGGAAAGGCCCATACCAAGTAAAGGAGATGACATCAATAGAGCTTACATGCTTAAGAATATCCAAGGTGTAGATGAAGCATGAGTTGGAATGCATGATACTTAAAAAGTACAATTTTTAATATGTAATAGACTAATACTTCTTCTATAAAAAGGCTTTTGTAATAGATGTAGAAGTATAGCCAATGATTAATTAATGAATTAATCACCTAGATCATGAACCAGGTAGAATGCTAAGCATAAAAATGATTAAGCCACAATTTGATCACCTTAATCGAGAACCAAGTAGAATGCTCTAGCACAAAAATATTAAAACACAAGTTGATCACCTTAGTAAGGAACTAGGTAGAATGCTCATATAAAAGCTTGGTCCTAGGAAGCTAGTATCACTAGCTTCAATAACCAAGCTAAGCCAAGGTTTAAGCTATGAGTTGATCACCTCAATTAGAAAACAGGTAGCTCCACAAGTATATTATTAAAAATAGAAAATAAGACAAGCTCGAGGATAGGGTTTATTTTTCAAAAACCCTTCAGATGTTTAGCCACATAACTAGGATCATAATCCTCTATCTCTTCCTTTAGTAAAGGACAAAACTTGTCCTTGATCTTGCCTACATATTTGTAAACTTTTTGGAATACATCATCACCTCACTTCATCTAAAAGTTTACCTAACATTACTCACCATCTACCAATATGGCCATCTTTAACATTGTTATCCTTTCGTGTGTTCATGTTCAAAAATATTTATCTTTATAAAGCTCGACCTCACACTTAAGTTGATCATAAAGTGAACCCTTGTCCTTGTTAAGAGCTAGAATAGTCCTTACCTTAGTCATCTTAGTGGCAAGCTTGGAATTCTTTTACTTTAAGATGTGTGGTAAATGTCTCTTTGCCTTATTAATGTCCTTGACACCCGAGGAAAAAAGGTAAGATTGGTGCTAAGATTCTTTAAAGTAGTTAAAGCTTTGCTTTCCCTATGTACTTCAACAAGTAAGCCTATTACCTTATATAGGGAAAGCATTAGGATGACCAAATGGAAAAATGTAAAAATATAATAAGTATGTTAACATCAATAAACAATAAATAAATAAAAACTTATAAGTATATAAATGCACACATAAATTAAGTAAAGAATTCAATATCGTAAATTAAAAAGTATAATGAAAGGTTCAATTACAATGAAGCTAATGCTTACAAAAGGAGGAGCTTGAACCTATTACAAAATGAGGAAATCGATCTTATAAAAGAAGGTCAAGCTTTATAAAAATAAATAGCTCAAACCTATTACAAAACTTAAACATTCCTAGGATTATTGGTTGCATCTCCCACCTCAACTTCATCTTCAGTTTCCTGAGATTCTTCATTATCCATCTAAGTGTAAGTATTGGAACATGGTGGTATGACTGGATATTCAAAATCTAGTAATGTCATTTTACAAGTTTCTTCTCCTTCGCCTCATCCTTGAAAGATTCCATGGCTATATTATAGCCAATCTAAGGGCTCTATAGTAGTTGCTAGATTCTAGTGCTCAAATTGTGCTTTGTTTTCTCAAACTTATGTCTGGTCTCTTCTCGCTCATGCATGGTCTCTTCCAACTCACATTTAGACACATTTCTCTTGACTAGGGATATCCTATCCTCTTTTTTAGATGTCTTGAGCTTCCTTACGCAATCACTAAGCTCATTGGAAGCCCGAGTCAACCTCTCCTCCTTGTCAATGACTTTCCCCTCCCATTCAATGGCCTTACCAATTTGCAAGGCCATTTAACTTAAGTATAGTTGTGGCACTCTTTTTCTTTCTTGAGCTCATTCTTAAGTTTAACCATACATATCACCCTGTTCAGCTCGTGCACTAAATGAGCCTAAAAAAAGGTGGTGGTTAAATAATCAAATAAAAAGGTGGTGGTCAAATAAATAAATAAAAAGGCGCTAAGAGAATAAAAGTTTAAGGAAATACTTGTTTCTTACCTAGAACAAAATCCTACTCATATAAGAGAAGGCTTAATGTCCTTTCATAAGGTATCGTGCTCCTTTTTTAAAACTATGTATGGGAGATTCTAGAAGGTGCAAGATAAAGTGATCTATACAATGTGAATCATACCCTTAGGCTCACTTTGGGTTGAATTCTCGAGGACTCCTTTCCCTAAGTCTTGAGCATTAGAAGGTAGTTTTTGTTAGCCCAAAGAGAATGGAACAAGTGCATGTTGACCTGAGGAAACTGCTAAAGGACTAGTGATAACCTTCAAATATTAGGAAAGAACAAGTTCTTCAATAACAATGCCTAGTCCCTTCTCTTGTTTGGCTTGGGCTAGAGTATTAGGATACTCTTTGCTTGAGCTTTTGTTCATATTTTTTTCCCTTTGAATAAGACGCACCTTTTTAGGAATCATCACCATTTTGGGAGCCCATATTCTTTTGATTAGTAAACTAGGAAAGCATCACTTTTGGTTCAAACTCCATTACTATAAAAAGAAAATGGTTACATGTTAGAATAACAAAAGAAAGAAAAATTTACATAGGTACGAGCTAATAGATAACATCAATTTCCACTATTTCAAATCCACCCCCATTACTACGTGGACTTCTACACTGAGCTGGTACTCAAGGCTTATAAATGATTCTAGTTAGAGGAGGAATAGAACCCATTCTTATCAACCCACACACTACAAAGCATGGTGTTGTTAAAATTTTCTTCCCGAATGTAGACTTAGATAGATAGTTTTGGATATTTGCTAGCCTTTCCTTAGCCTCAAGGTTCAAGGTCATTAGTTACGAGCTTATGTTTTTAATCACAAGCTTCACATCAACAAAAGAACTTCTTATGAGCCTCTCATCATTCTTATATTTCTCCAACCGACCAAAGATAAAGAAGAAGTATTGCTTTCAGTTCACCTCAATTTTGGGAAGCATGACATTTAAATCCCTATCTTGTTTAGCCAACAGGTAAACTCTTCTCGTGTCATTAAGGTTTTGTTTCAACATATGAGCTTCAATGGACTCGGGTGATCAGTACAAAACTGCAAGTGCACAATATCATAGTTTTATAGTAAAGTGATGAGAAGAGTATCATCCTCAGGGATTGGTAACTTACTTTTGACAAATACTAAAATTATGTTAATCTCAATTTTATCTAGAGAAGTTACTAAAGTTATTGTAATTGAAATTTAAAATAAAATAAATTTATTGAAAATGCACAAAAGAAAAAAAGATATTGTTTGAAGATCATATTAATGAGAAGAAAACTTTTATGACATTGATTTCACCTAATCCATCACTATGCTTTACTCATCTAGATAATTGAATTTAATTCTCTCTGTTTGTTAGCAATCTCCAAAAAACATCCAAAAGCTTATTTCAATAGTCAATTAGAAACATTCTTGTTCATCAATTTACACAATAGTATGCAATTTAATAAAGCAAAAAAGCATTAAGACCAATGATTTTAATACTACACAGATTCGAATATTCCAAATCTATCCTATAATTCCCTCCTTTGATAGTAAATCACAAGATTAAAATCATCTAATTAATGACCAGCTAATTAGAAGCAATAAGTTCGTAATAAATCAAACAAACATGAAGAGAATTAATTCAAATTAACATGAAAAATCAAGCATAGTTTGGAATTAGATTACATCTTTTTCTTAGAATAAAGAAAATTTAGTTCATGCTAAAAATTAAATTTAAAATAAAAGAATTCACCATAATTTTTCTAAGAAGAATTGAAAGTAAAATGAATCACAAAAAAAATCTCCTTTCGTATTCCTTTGTCCAGCTTTCTTCTTCTGTCCTCTTTTCTACTTTTTCTTTTCTCTTTCCTACGACTTTCTCTATTTTTGCTTTTTTTCTTTTTTTCTGTTCTATTTTCAAGAGTCAATTTTCTCTTCTTCTTTTTATTCTACACCCCTCGTATATAAATTTGATTTTCTCGTCTTCTTTTTGTTCAGTTTTCCTTTTAGATTTATTTAAATCTTAATTTAAATTTGATTTAGATAAATCTTTATTTAAATTTTAGAGTCCTTAGATGATATGATTCTAACATTTTGGATCTTCATTTTCTTCAAATCTACAATAAAATTTAAATAATAATAATGAGGTCTAAAATCAATAAAAATAAATAAAATTAGACCAAAGATTAAAGTTGAGATGTGATAAATTATGTCAAATTATGAGAGTCATTAAACACCCAAACTTAGAACTTTGTTTTTCCTTAAACAAAAAGAGAATAAGATAAAAGAAAACTATAGACAATATTAACTAGACCCCATAGAGAACTACCATCACTCCCCAGGCCTTGATCTGAATTTCTATTTCATAACTAGTAACTTACTCTTTAGACAACGAAGATAGTAGGAAAATCAATCAAAAATTCAGCAAATTTTCAAGCAAGAGTTAAGCATTTACTTATACCTAAAACTAATTCCTTGCGTGTATGTGTGTGAAATAGTATATTTAACAACAAACTACCAACAAATTTAGATAAAAGTAGAACAAGTGAAATTAGAAGAATTCTCTCAAAAATTAACCCATAAGTCCAATTTTCAAAAATCCTATCCACTAATGTAATCTAATATCAAAATTAGAGATCAAAAGGTCTTTAATCTGGGTTGTAATAAAAGGCCATAGCGTGAGGGCTAAGAAAGAAATGGATATTGAAAACAAAAGCAACTAGGAAAATACTTGGTAGAAAGAACAATAAAAAGAATATTCACAAGATTCACACCATAGCTCTTTCTCGACAATATGCTTTTTCTCGACAATATGCTCATATGGATGACAATATTGTTGCTATACTCAATAAGTGGAGTGCTTTTTTTATTAGCCACCTTGATACTCATAGTTTTTCTAATTTTTAACCATTTTAACCCTTTTTCGATTATTGCCTTTCACTTTCTTTTATTTTCACACTTTCATCAAATTGTGCAAACATAATGTGGATTATTTAATTTGAACTAACATTATATTTAAATGCAAATTTTTACCAAAGTATTTTTCAAAATTTAAGGTAAATTCATGGTTTTCCAGGCTTAGAATGGGAATGGTTTATGCAATTAAAAGAACAAATAAGGCTTATGTAAAATAAGACTCAATGAGGTTGATTATGGGAATACACCATGCAATGATGGCATGATAATTAGGATAACTGGGAAATCCTTTTGGTTGTGACAAAAAATTTCCTAGATCATTTCTGTAATGTATGGTATCAACTAGGATTTTGCCTCAAAGATCCATCAATGGATTCTAGAGCAAAGCAAGATTGAACTTTATTGATTCAGTTAATTCAACTCCTTTTCTTCATAGGAAAAATGGAGTAAAGAAAAATGAATATATGCTAAATTATTTTCAAGGACAAATATTTAAATCTAAGTACCCACAAAACTCTACCTAACATAATAGCAGATTTTGAAATTTTTTCTCAAAACCATCCTTAATTAGAAATTTTATAGTCATAGCGAATTCAATCATACTCAAATACATGCTTGATAAGAGACTCCAACAACTCAAGATTATAGGAGTTTACAACCTCAAACTTAAACCAAACAATGTCCTCATTATAATTCAAAAGTAGGATAGATTAAGAAATGAAAGAAACTTCCTTGGTTTTATGGTGGATCCGCATTAGTTTGTAATTTTCAACTCTTTATTCCTACAAAATAAACCAGCATCAAAATCCAAATTATTCAAATAAATAAAAATAAAATAAAAGAACAAAAAAAAATTTATGGGCTGCCTCCCATAAGCGTTTTTTTATAGTCTATAACAAGACTTTTCAATCTTCATCAATTAGAGTTTCAAAGAGGAAGAAATGCACAATTCCTCTCCACTTGTTCTCCATAATAGTGCTTCAATCTTTGACCGTTAACTCTGAATATAGGCCCTACCTTGAAATTCAAGTCTATTGCTCCAAAAGGGGAAACTTTTTCAATTTTATAAGGACTTGTCCATCTTGATCTTAACTTACCTGAGAAAAGTTTTAGTCATGAATTGAAGACCAAAACCTACTGTCATGGAGCAAACTCATGCCTAAGAATCTTGTTTATCATGCCATTTCTTTGTTTTTTCATTGTAGATCTTTGCATTTTCATAAGCATCATTCCAAAACTCATCCATCTCATAAAATTTAAGAAGTCGCTTTTCTCCTGCTGCCTTCAAATCAAAATTAAACTTTTTTATAGACCAATAAGCTTTATGCTCCAACTCAACAAGGAGATGAGATGCTTTTTTCAAACACTAATCGATAAGGAGACATCTTGATAGTTGTTTTAAAAGTTGTATGGTATACCGACAAAGCATCATCAAGCTTCTTTGCCTAATCCTTTCTATTGAAGTTCACCATCTTCTCAAGGATATTCTTGATTTCTTGATTTGAAATTTTAGCTTGGCCATTAGTTTAAGGATGGTAGGAAAGTGCTTTCTTGTGCTTCACACCATATTTAGAGAGAAGGTTGTCAAACAACTTATAGTAAAAGTTGATCCCTTCATCACTAATAATAGCTTGTGGAGTGCCAAATCTTGTCAATATATTCTTATGCAAAAATTTGAGCACTACCTTTGCATCAACTACTAACTAGATATAAACAAAACCAAAAGGAGGAAAAAGACCCATAAAATCAATTCCTCAAACATCAAATAAATCAACCTCTAAGATATTTTTTGATGCTAACTCCTAACGTCTTGAAATATTTCCCATATGTTGGCAATGATCACAAGTTTCCACCAAAGTATAACTATCATAAAAAATAGAGGGCCAAAAGAAACCACTTTGAAGTAACTTAGCTTCTGTTCATGTTACTCCAAAATGTCCTCCATATGATGAGAAATGGTAATGATGGAGAATGCCTTGCATCTCCTCTTCAGGCACACATCGTCGAATGATTTGATTGGAGCATCTTTTGAAAAGAAAAGGCTCATTCCAAAGATAATATTTCACATCATGTAAAAACTTCTTACGTTGGTGGTAAGTAAGATCTAGTGGAAATACCCTACAAGCTAGGTAGTTTACAATATCAGCATACTAATGAAGCTTGATCTCATATGCAAACAACCACTCATAGAGGAATGCTTCTTGGATCACTAAATTTAGTTTTACTTCCTCTTGCTCTAACCGAGAGAGATGGTTAGCTACTGAATTTTCACTTCCTTTCTTATCTCAAACTTCCAAATCAAATTCTTGAAGAAGAAGGATCCAACAAATCAGTCTTGGCTTAGCATCTTTCTTGCCAAACAAATAACGAAGTGTTGCATGATCAGGGAACACTATCACCTTTGTACCAATGAGTTAAAACCGAAATTTTTCATAAGCAAATACCACATCAAGCATCTCTTTCGCAGTTGTTGTATAATTCAATTGAGCTTCATTAAATGTCTGGCTTGCCAAGTATATGGCCCTAAACTGTTTGTCACACTTTTTTCATAACACTACTCCAATTGCAAAGTTACTTGTATCACATAAGATTTCAAAAGGTTGACTCCAATTAGGTAGATTCATTACTATTGCTGAAATCAATTTCTCCTTGATTGCATTAAAGGCTTCCAAACAAACATCATCAAAGTCAAATGCAAAAAACAACCACTCATCAAGGAATGCTTCTTGGATCACTAAATTTAGTTTTACTTCCTCTTGCTCTAACCGAGAGAGATGGTTAGCTACTGAATTTTCACTTCCTTTCTTATCTCAAACTTCCAAATCAAATTCTTGAAGAAGAAGGATCCAACAAATCAGTCTTGGCTTAGCATCTTTCTTGCCAAACAAATAACAAAGTGTTGCATGATCAGGGAACACTATCACCTTTGTACCAATGAGTTAAAACCAAAATTTTTCATAAGCAAATACCACATCAAGCATCTCTTTCGCAGTTGTTGTATAATTCAATTGAGCTTCATTAAATGTCTGGCTTGCCAAGTATATGGCCCTAAACTGTTTGTCACACTTTTTTCATAACACTACTCCAATTGCAAAGTTACTTGTATCACATAAGATTTCAAAAGGTTGACTCCAATTAGGTAGATTCATTACTATTACTGAAATCAATTTCTCCTTGATTGCATTAAAGGCTTCCAAACAAACATCATCAAAGTCAAATGCAAAATTTTTTGCAAGAAGATTACATAAAGGTTTAGAGAGTTTAGAAAAACCTTTATAAATCTTCTCTAAAATCCCAAATTTCCTAAAAAGCTTCTAATTCCATTCACAATATTTGGAAGGGGTAGTTTTCTATGGTTGTAATTTTAGCTCGATCAACCACAATTCTTTGGATGACACTTTATGGCCAAGCATGATCCCTTCTTGAACCATGAAATTACACTTCTTCCAATTTAGGACAAGATTTTTATCTTCACATCTCTACAAAACAAGAGCTAAATTATGCAAACAATGATCAAAAGATGTACCAAAAAATGAAAGTCATCCATGAAAATTTCCATTATATCTTCAACCATATCAGAAAAGATAGCCATTATGTAACGTTGGAATGTTGTTGAGGCATTTCACAATCCAAATGGCATCCTTCTAAAAGTAAATGTCTCATAAGGGCATGTGAATGTAGTTTTATCCTGATCTTCGGGGGCTATAGCAATCTAGTTATACCCCAAATAACCATCTAAGAAGCAATAATAGGGATATACGACCAATCGATCTAACATTTGATCAATGAACAAAAGTGGAAAATGATCCTTCATTGTTGCTTTGTTTAACTTAGAGAAATCCATACATACACGCCAACTCGTGACTCTTCTTGTAGGAATAAGCTCATTATTGTCATTTTTCACCCCCGTTATTTCATCCTTTTTTGGTACAACCTATACTGGACTTACCCATAAGTTGTCTGAAATAGCATAAATAATTTCAGCATTAAAGAGATTCAAAATTTAAACTCTCACAACTTCCTACATTGCTATATTTAATCTTCTTTGGAGCTCAATTTATGGTTTGTAAAGTTCCTCCATTAGAATATTGTGCATGCAAATGGAAGGACTTATACCTTTTATGTCAGAGATAGTAAATCAAAAAGCTATTCTATGCTCCCTTAACATACACATCAACATTTCCTCTTCTTCGGGCGTAAGTGATGCCACAACAATCACTAGAAAGCAGATATTTGTGAGTGAGGGACACTTAATCTAATAGTCAAGTTTGTGTGTGGTCGAGATATTGATATGGTAGGAATCTCAGGTTGGACACTCAACATATCTTCATCCTCTAAGGACATGCCCTCATTCATGGCTGAACTCAAGCTTACCCTATCCTTCTTATTTGAATATGAGGGTTATTGAGGGATTTCCCAAGAAGAAGAATAAGAACTAGATAAGGGTGAAGAAAGGATCACTCTACATGTTGCCCTCAAGTAAAGCCAAGTCTAACTAGATAAAATGACATAGGTTATATATTCATAAATATATATATATATATATATATATATATATATTAATATATGCATATTTAGTGAAAACTATCACCCTCAATAGTTCTATGACAAAGAGGTTCACATATTCATCAATAAACATTCCATTAATACTAGGATATGGAAGATTTTTGACGAATTGATTTTTGTGTGTTACGCATGATATCATCCAATATACTCTTGAAATCAACCTATTTGAGTATGCTAATAAATTTAATCTTAGAAAAAGTCTCATAAGTCCTTTTTCACATTCCTCTCCACTAATATAAAGATGCACTTAGCTAAAGATCAATAAGGACTTTACATGCTTATAATGTAAGGCTTAGGTGGAGGTCAATAAATGAAGACATTTAGGCTTTTTTCACACCTTATTTCTTTTTATTCATCATGCACTTTTTAACTATAATTGGGATTTTACTTGATATTTTAGTACACCCTCTCTTATCATTCTTTTCATATTATTTTATTCCACATCTTCTTCTTTTTTGGTAATTTCACAATACCCCAAAGTTGTTTTCAATTTTTTTAGAAAGATAATTGTGTTGTGAGTTTTTTTTAACAAGGTGCATTACATTTCACCTTACTCTATAGCATTACACATGATTTCCTTTTTTTCTTACAAGCTAAAGGTGCAAGGGTAATGTTAATGCTTATTGGTTAGGTATAAAATGTGGCTTAAAGATGTGAAAGTTTTTTCTTAGGCTCATATTAACAATTGTTAGCTTAAAAGGCTCAATTGATCCAAATATGGCTTAAATAATTTCTCTTGCTAAATACTATTTAGGATTTCGCATCAAGGGATGATCAAATAGATTCTAAAAAATGGTCAATTTTATCTATTCATATAACTCACCACAAATATTCTCTTAATTAGAACACCAAAATCAATCATGAAGATGTGCATAAAAATTTGAATCAATCTAATCAAAAATAGCAAGCATATCACATTATTAAATTAAGTATCTTAATGAGCATGTTACCTCCTTATCCTAGTGACAACTAATTTTTATCATTGATTTCATATGTTTCATATCAAACATGCATGCATTTAGTTTCCATATATTTATCAAATTCTACCCAAATCATGATTAAAAACATCCTAAAAGTACTGAAAAATAAAAAAATTCCTAAAAATTGAAAATACGTACTAAATACTAAAGTCGAGAATCAAGTTTCCTCCCTCAAACTTAAACTCCACATTGTCCCTAATGTGCACATTTAAATATAAAAAAGGTAAAAGGAAAGAAAATTCCCTTAGCTTTGAAACACCACATCTGTAGTTGAAACTGCTCAATCTTATTGCACCATTACTCTCCACATTTATTCACCTATAAAGAAAAAAATAAAAATATAAGTAAAATAACGTTGGGTTGCCTCCCAACTAGCGTCATATTTAACGTCATTGACTAGACAGACATATCAAGTCCTAAGGTCCATCCACCAAGGTTATCACAGATGTTTCATTTGATAATTGATCTCCATGATAGTGCTTCACTCTATGTCCATTAACTAGAAATCGCTCTTTATTTTTTTTCTAATTCAATGGATCTATGGTTGGTTACCTTAGTTATGATGAATGGAACTAACCAGCTACTCTTTAATTTGCTTGGAAACAATTTAAGTCTTGAATTGTATAATGACATTTTCTTCCCTAATTTAAAGATACAGTGTATAATTTTATTGTGATGCCATCTTTTTTTCTTTTCTTTGTAAAGGTTGGAATTCTCATAAGTATTCCACCGTAGTTCATCCAATTCATTTATTTGCAACATTCTTTTCTCACCAGCTACATCTATGGACGTATTCAACTATTTTAGTGCCCAATATGCTTTGTGTTCTAATTCTAGCGGAAAGTGACAAGCCTTTCCATAAACTAGCTTATATGGGGTGGTACCAATTGGTATTTTAAATGCAATTATGTATGCCCATAAAGCATTATCCAACTTAGATGACCAATCCTTCTTGGAGATGTTCATAGTTTTCTCCAAAATTCTTTCAACTTCTTTATTAGATACCTCTGTTTTCCCACTGGTTTGGACATGGTAGGGGGTAGATACTATATGCTTAATCTCATACTTAGATAATAAATACTTAAATTTTTTATTACAAAAGTGACTACCTCCATCATTAATAATGATCCAAAGAGTTCCAAACCTGGTGAAAATGCTTTTCTTCAAAAATTTCATGACAACTTTGGCATTACATTTATTACTAGAAATGGCTTCTACCACTTTGACACTAATCCACTCCTACAAGTATATATCAGTTACCAAAGGATGAAAAGAATGGTCCCATAAGGTCAATACCCCAAACATCAAATAAATCCACTTGAAATATACTATTTAGAGGCATCTCATCTCTTTTTGAAATCTACCTATCATTTGGCATCTATCATACATATTTACATAAATATAAGCATCTTTAAACAGTATGGGCCAAAAATAACTAGATTGAAGTACCTTAGTTGCTATTTTTGTGCTCCCAAAGTGATCTCTATAGTCTAAGCTATGGTAATGGTAAAGAATACTTCCAAGTTCATCATAAGGGATACATCTTCTCAAAATACCATGACCACATTCTTTATAGAGGTAAGGTCATCCCAAAAATACTATTAATGTTATGGAAGAATTTATTCTTTTGTTTCCATATGAGATCTGATGGAAGAATGTTGGCAGCTAGGAAATTTACAATGTCTGCACACCATGGGATTTCTATTTGAGCTACTAAAAATAGTTGCTCATCTAGAAAGGATTCCTTAATCACCATATTGTCATCCATTTTTGCTTCCCTTTTCCAATCTAGATAAATATTCTATTACCTGATTTTCTATTCCTTTTTTATCACGAATTTCCGTGTCAAATTATTGTAGAAGGAGAACCTATCTTATCAATCTTATTTTGGCATCCTTGTTAGTCACGAGGTACTTTATTGTAGAATGATCAGTATAGATAGTCACTTTGGTTTCAACTAAATAAGATCAAAATTTCTCAAAGGCCTATACTATGGCAATGAGCTTTTTCTCTATAGTAGTATAATTCATTTAAGCCTCATTCAGTGTCTTGCTTGCATAATATATGGCATGGAACATCTGACACTAGTTTCTCTTTAAGCACTTGGAATGTCGTTAAACATTTATCATCAAATTTGAAAGGAATGTCTTTTTCCAAAAGATTGAACAAGGGTTTGGAGATTTGGGAAAAATCTTTTATGAATCTATGGTAAAAGGCTACATGCCAAAAAAACTCCTTACTCCTCGTACACTGGTAGATGGTGGTAGTTTCTCAATCATTTCTATCTTAGCTCTATCCACTTCAATACCATTAACTGAGATTTTGTGGCCCAAGATTATACCTTCACGTACCATGAAATGACATTTCTCCCAATTTAAAACCAAATTTGTTTCTTCACATCTTTGTTTCACTAGGGAGAGATAGTGTAGACATTCATAAAATTTGTTTCCAAACACCTAAAAATCATCCATGAAGATTTCTAGATGCTTCTCCACCATGTTTGAGAAAATAGCCATCATGTAGCATTGAAATTTCACAGGTGCATTGCATATTCCAAATTGCATTCTCTTAAAAGCAAAAGTTCCACAAGGACATATGAAGGTGGTCTTTTCTTGGTCTCCATATGCCATGGTAATTTGGTTATACCCAGATTATCCATCTAGAAGGTGAAAGAAAGAATGCCCAACAAGTCGGTCAAGTATTTGATCCATGAATGGGAAAGGTAAATGGTCCTTCCTTATGACTGTCCTAATAGGTATTAACTCATTTGACTCATTTTCCACCACAATGATTCCTCCTTTCTTTGGTACACATTGAACTGGGCTTACCCATTCACTATCTAATATTCGATAAATGAGGCCCATGTCTAGCCACTTAAAAATTTCCTTCTTCACCACCTCTTTCATAATGGGATTCAAGCAATGTTTTTCATCCTTGGTGGGTTTAGCTCCATCCTCTAGCAAGATTTTGTGCATGCATATAGATGGGCGTATGCCTTTGATGTCGGAAATAGACCAATCTATAACCCTTTTGAAGTTCCTTAGCACTTTCATTAATGCTGCTACTTGCTCCATACTTGGATTAGTAGAGATTATGATTGAAAATGTCTCGTTATCACCCAAAATTTCATAACAAAGATGAGATGGTATAGGTTTAAGCCCTAGTTTTGGTGGCTCCTCAATAGATTGTTTTAGCCTTGAGCTTGTCTCAAGACATTCCACAAATGCATTTGATACACATATAAGAGGCATGTCCTCCAAAAAGTTCACACAGTTCACAATATAAACTGTTGATTCCATAATTTCAAAGTTAAAACAGGTTGAGTTATTTTCTTGTGAGTTTATGTCCTTGTTCAGAGCATTATGTGTTAAATTTTTAGGTACGAGTGGTTCAACAAGTTTTTTTGAGCTACCGATATGAATTTATGTGCCTACATGAGTGCCATGGTATTCATTAGCATGTAAGTTCATAGAATTAACAAGAACATACTCTAAAGCTTCACTAAGGAACATGTCGTAAAGCATATTAGTGGTTAGCTCTTCGATACAATCGATGCACGTACTCTAAAGCATCACTAGGGAACATTTCATAAAGCACATCAATGGTTAGCTTATCAGTACCATCAATTCGTAAGCAATCACTAGCATTATCAACATCAAAATATTTAATTTCTTTGAACACATTAAATGTTACTTATTCATCTTGCACTCTTATTGTTAGCTCACCTTTTTGTACGATCAAGTATGATAGGAATGTCATGGTCCTCCTCAATGTCTAGCACAATGAAGTCTATCGAAAAGATAAATTTCACTACTTTTACTAGCACATCTTATACCACACCTCATGGTCTTTTAATTGACTCAATTTGCAATGTTACTGAAGTCAATTTGGCATTACCAACCCCAAATCTCTTGAAAATTGATAATGGTATGAGGTTAAAGCTGGAACCCAAATCACATCGTGCCTTACTAAAATGGATGTTCCAAATAGTGCAAGGGATGTCAAAACTACCTAGATCTTTTAGTTTTTTTGGTAATTTTCTATCAAGGATGGCACTACAACCTTCAGTCAAAGTTATGAGTTCATGATCTCTAAGCCTCCTTTTCTTTGATAGTATATTCTTCATGAATTTGGAAAATGATGGCATTTGTTCAAGAAATAGTGTGTTTGTAGAGGTTCTTTTTCATTGGCTAATTACTTCCTTTCCTTTGCTCTCTTTATCCAATAGTTCCTCCTCATCTTTGTTAATTTCTTATTTCTCCTCATCCTTTTTAGTCTCATATTTCTACTCTAAATTCTTACCACTCCTTAATGCTATGGCATTGTAATGCTCCTTAACTTCTCTTCTTAGGTTTAGAATTGTGTCACTTGAAAGGTTACCCTAAGGCCATTGACTTATGGCCTCAACAAGTTGCCCTATTTGGGTCTCTAAATTTTGAATTGAAGTCTCTTGAGTGGACACTTTTGTATTTATTGATTGGATGAAATCTTTCATCATCCCCATTAAAGCATTTGTATTGTACTCAATAGTTGTCTTTTCTCAAGACTTGAGATTGTTATGGTTATTGGAAACCAGGTGGTGGAAATGATTGGCGGTTGAATTGATTACCACCTTGATTGTTGTTATTTCAAGAGAAATTTGGATGTTGTCTCCATCTTGGGTTATATGTTTTCAAGTATAGATTATTGTTTTGGTTCAAATTACTTATATAGAATGCTAATTTAGGATTCTTTGAACAATTATCAAACAAATGTGTCTCATCACAAAACACACATGACACCCTTAAATCTTGAACCTGATTTATACTCACTAGTGAGTTTTGAGCCTTCAAAAGATTCACTAAAGATGACACTTGAGTTGTCAATGTCATGATATCGTTTACCTCATGCACTCCGGTTACTCTTCTTGTTGGTAGGAGGTGATGTCATTCCTAAGCTTGTCATTCTTTGTGGGTGGGAAATATTTCATAAAGAATTTCTCTACCAAATCATTCCAAGTTGTATTAGAATTAGGTGACAAAGAGTTTAGCCAAAAATGAGCACTAACTCGCAAAGAATAAGGGAATAATCTAAGCCTAAATTCCTCCTTAGTCACATTGCAGAATTTAAATGAATCTACAACTTCAATAAACAACATGAAATGTAAATGAGGATTCTTTGTTGGTAATCTATTGAATTGTCCAATTGTTTGTAACATTTGAAACATCACTGGATTTAGTTCAAACTAATTAGCTTGAATGTTTGGCTTTGTAGTACTTGGATTCATCCCTTCTAATATAGGTATGCATATTCATTCATAGCTCTATCTTTATCATCCATCAAAGGTATCTGATTGTTCAAATTTAGCTCAATATTGTTTATTTCTAATGGATTAGTTATTTTTTCCACTTGAGTGATAACTTGTTGTTTTATTATTGATCTCAAAATATGCTTGATTTTGGGATCTAAAGGAAAAATTTCTCCCTTACGGACTCTGCTCATGAAATAGAGTCAATTATTTTTCTAGTAGCATTGAAGGAGATGTTAAAAATAAAAATAAATAACTAAATAAAATAAAATTAATTAATTAATTAATTTCCATTAAGATTACGTTATTAGAAACTAATTTTAAAAAAAATCAATTTTTTTGTGTTTTTATGTTTTAAGAAAGCAAAATTAAAATAACTAAAAATAAATAACAATAATTAATTAAATCAAGTTTAATAGCTAAGAAAATATATGAGAAAATATCTAGAAATACTTAATCCCCCAATTTATAAACATGTGAATCACTAAAATCCCCTTAATATAATTACTAATCAATTGAATATAATATAGCTTGTATTCATTTCTCAAGTAAACTATACACCATATAGTAATTAATCTAATCATACTCTCATGTCAATTAAATTGCATACTACTCATTAAGTTCATCAATTATGGATCATATACATAAGAATCATACATCTCTACCTAAAAACTATGCATGTTATTTAATCAAGACAAATAAGTAAATAATTCTCTCAAATCTATTTAATTGACTCTATAAATTAATTGTTAGCCAAACAGTTAATAACACAAAAATAAAATTAAAAATTATAGTTAAATTCAAAATTATAATTGGGGTAGAATATTAGATCATAACATGTTGAAAATTGGATTCATAAGACCCTTAGATTAATAAATTAGCTAAACATAATTTTGTTCATAAAGAAAGACATAAAAATTGATAAAGAAATGAGCATAAGAAGAAATACAATCAATCTTTTGAATTGTAGCACGAATATCCTTTTGAATATCCACCAAAATTGTATCTCCTTTAAAAATATTTAGTATTTTTCTCTCTTCTTGGCTCCAAAAACTAATAGAAAATTAATAATTTTTGGCTCATTTGGGTTTATGGGGTAATTAGGGGGTTAAATTGGGCTCAAGTGAAATCTGGGCCGTTAGATCAGCTTTAGAGCAAACGTTGAGATGAAAAAAATAAAAATTAATAGCGTTGTCCAATATAAATGTGACATATGACAAGTGGGATTTATTAGGCGAATCAGGTAACGACGTGTGGTATGAGTGGACTGGTCTCAGTCAACGAAGGCTAAGTTAGTGCCACGTGGCATTCTATTATTCGCAGTTATAGATTATATGGAACTTTGGTGGGAAGAATGGACAAATCAAATAATGATATGTGGCACGCTTATTGTCCGTGCGGTGAAAGTCAAAATGAATGTTGTGCTGAAACGTGGCATGGCACTACATCACACAGTACATACGATGGTGTGCAATTGGCCCTCTACACTTGCATGGCATCCATGTGGCTTACCTAATCAGGTCCTCCACTTGCATGGTGTCCACATGGCATCTTCTGGTTGATCTTGCGTTAAAAATTCATAAAAAAATCCATAAGAATTCTAAAAAATCCCAAAAAAATTCAAAAATATATCTTCACCCCTTTTCACTAGAAAGTTCATATTTTAATATTTTTGACATAAAAAATACTACTTATTAAATAAAATGCGTAAACATTAAGCAGAAAAGTGTACTAATGACTCTACTTTCATAGAGTCATCATTCGACCACCAACTTGATGTAATATTTTTGTCACATTTAGAGTAGTTTATGCTTTTACTATTGTACCACTCTAACACATGGTGACGTGTACCCCTATGTAATCAACATGTGTACATGTAATATCCTATATATATATATATATAAACTAGTATTAAACCCAGACATATTCCCTATCATTTCATAACATCTCTCTAGTTTATCTCTCTAAATTTGATCATCCCCAACAGTTGACAAAACAAAATATTTGCCAAATAATAATATTATGTTAGACATATATTACATTCACTTATGTACAAAGTGAAATGGATATAATATAAACATCTGAGATGTTCATTATATATTGATAAGGACTAGTTATCCAAGTGCCTAATAATGTAAAGCATATTGAAAACACGTGAATTTATGTCCAAAAATGATGCGGTTGTGAGATATGAAAGTTTTACTCCCGCATTTATTAGATCGCTTAAAAACATGACTAATGGGCATATAATATTGGTTTATTATTGATATGAATAAATTAGTAGTACTTATTGCTTATAAAAAGCATAAAGTTCAAATGTCATATATTATTATGATAGTTTATAGACATGTACTTAGATATGCCAAACGAGTTGTTTAGTCCTGCTTAGTTCATTTAAAGTTGACCCATTGAGCTCATGAGTTAAAAATATTCAGTTCACTTAGCTCACAAACTTAAATGAACATCTCATTAGCTCATTTCACAAATACATATTAAATTAAAAAGTTAATAAATAAGAGAAAAAATGAAAAAGTTATCGAAATATAACTATTAATTATTGTTGCAAAGTTGACAAAAATGCTAGTATTAGTCAAACTAATAAATAAAAAAAGTAACAACTAATTTTTTGAAAATAAAATAAAAGGTGAATTAAATTAAATTTATACTAGGATATCCAATAAATATAAAATTCTAAGACAAATAGTAACTTAAAAAATATACACACTATAATTGAGGTTAAAGAGATGATCATTGAATTAGTTTTGAAATTTGAATTGTACTTATTTACAATAATTTACAATTAAATCTATACATTATTGAAAATATTAAATTAAAAATTTTATAAAAAATATTACATTTTAAAATTTTGAATTTTTCAGAGAAATTATACTCATTTTATTAAATATTCTTTATATTCTATTAAATATTTTTGAAATATAAACTATACTAATTCAAAAATATTATGTTTCATTTCATATATAATTAGAAATCTCTAGAATTTTATTTTCATTTTAGAGAGTTATATATATATATATTAGTAATGATTGTTCATATTCAAAATAACATTTTTACTCATATTTAAAATATAAATTATTCTAATTCACAAAATTTTATAAATCATTTCATATACCATTAAAAATTTCTAAAAATCTACTTTGCCTCATTGTACTCTTTTTGCTTCTTATTGTTTTGCCCCATTGAGTTTTCTTTGAAATGGTTTTAACTAAACAACTTTAGCGCATTGCATAAGATTAATGTAGTCTTTTTCTATTTGATAGTTTTTGTATTCTAAGTGGTTTTGTATTAGTTTAATAAAAAAAATTAAAATTTTAATATATATCTTATCATGATTTTGTATTCTAATAGAGATTTGATCTCTATCATATCATCAATTTAAAATTTGTATTATATTTTAAGAGTTCTATAAATATGATATATAGCATTATATTCAAGCGAAAATATGATGTATAGCATTATATTCAAGCGAAAATATAATGAGAATTATATCTTATATTTGTTTTCTCTATTTTTATATTTTCATAATTATTTAATTTTATAATATTAAGTTTGTTTTCAATTTTTTAAAATTAATAACAAATACGTTGTAAACATGAAAAAAAATAGATGCGATAATAATTCAATATTAATAATTTTTATTATTATCACAAGAAAAGTAAATGAAATATTTATTTTATTTTTAGTATTAATTATACTTTAATAATATTAATATTAGAGGAAATTGTTATTAATAAAATATTCTTAAAATAATAAGTATTTGTATTAAGAAAAATTTTTGGTTCCCATTTTTAAATATTTTATGTGCCAACTAATTTCTCATTCAGTTACTAGACAGTATCATAGTGTAATTAGTTTAAACCTCAAGGTAGGTAATAGATAGAAAGTGAAAAGCTTGAGACTCTGTTGATATTAAGGCAAACATTGGGTTGTTTTTGGTATTTTCCCTAACTTCTAATGCATGAGATCAACATAGTAAGTTAAGATGATTTTTAAAACATGAACGTAAAATACTGGAATGGTGACAACAAATAAACTACCAATTATGGATTAAGAAAAACATGGAATATTCATACTATAACATCTTTGTCACATACTCACATTATACATCAACTAACCCTAAAATAGTTTGTATTCACCTATCGTATATAAAACTGTCATTTTTCCCAATTTTTCTTGTAAAAAAAAGAGAATAAAAAAAATACATACATCGACACTTCCATGTGTGTGGTAAGTTTGTGGGGGGTTAGAATACAAAATAATTACAAAACGCCTATCAAATTTGTCCTATGCGTGTCAATAATTGTTATGTTCATGTGAGAAACATAGGAATTTGCATCTAGATGCATGCTAATATAATCTCATGACATGTCACATTTTAATTAATGAAGTTTATTATAAGTATAACACTTTTTCGCATATAAATCCAATTATCTATGTATTTGACATTCTTTAAAATTTTAATATTTTTAATTAAAATTAATTAATTTTGAAATAATAAATTACAAACATAATGACTTAATTAGAAACTAAAAATTTTAATTTTAAAATACTTTAGTTATAGAATTATTTAATCATCCTTTTTTAATTTTTCTGATAAAATTAAAGAATTTACAAATTGTAAATAGTTATTTTGATCACTTTTTACAATATTTTAATATTTTTAATTAAAATTGATTCTTTTTAAAATAATAAATAATATCTAATATGACATAGTTAGAAATTAAAAATAGAATTCTAAAATGTTTCATTTTGGATGATTTAAACACACCTTATATATCTATTTTTATATATTTCTAATTAAAAATAATTTGTTGGGATAATAAATCATGGATATAATGACTTAATTAAGAATTAAAAACAAGAATTCTAAAAGATTTCAATCACTCGTTTGTAACTTTCTTTTTTAATATTTTTAATTGAAATTAATTATTTTGAATAATATATAACAAACATAATGACTCAATTAGAAAAGAAAAACTAGAATTTTAAAAGACTTCAGTTGAAATTATTTAATCACCATTTGTAATTTTGTTTTCTATAAAATTGAAAAATTATAGATTTTATATAATTATTTTGAACATACTTTTTCAAAACTTTAATGTTATTTAAAATTAATTCTTTTGGAATTACAACTAAAAAATATAATGATAGGTATGAATAAAAAAATTCTAAAAACTTTGTTTAGAATTATTTAATAACAAATTTGTAACTTCTTTTTTATAAAATTTAAAAAATTATAGATCGTATATAATTATTTTACTCATTGTTTCAAAACTTTTATATTTTAAATTAAAATTAATTATTTTTCGATTAATAAATAACAATCATTAAAACTAAGAATTTCGGAAGACTTTAGTTTGAATTAAGAATCACGATTTCATAACTTTCTTTTATATAAAATTAAAATAGTTGCATATTACGTATAATTATTTTAGTAAAAATTATTTTAAATTTTAATGTTCTTAACTAAAATTAATTATCTATAAAATAATAAATAACTGATATAATCATTTAGTTTAAAACGAAATTATAATTACAAAAGTCTTTAATTTTGATTATTTAATCACACATTCTTAACTTTCTTTATAAAATTAAAATAGGTAGAAATCACGTATAGTTATTTTGATGTAATTAAAATAGGTAGAAATTACATATAGTTATTTTGATGTAATTAAAATAGAAAGAAATCACATATAGTTATTTTGATGTATCTTTGATGCCCCGAATCCAACACTAATAATTATTATATATATAGCTTACTAGACTATGGACATGATTTTTTGTTTTCTCAAATTTTTTATAAGGTTATTTGATTTTTTTTTATCAAATGATATTTTAAATAATTCAAACATGTAACTTGAAACGAGGGAGGGAAAGTATTTGACAATATGAGAACACAAAAAAGTGTGAAAAACTATACAGGCATATTTGAACCCAACTTTTTTATTATATTATTTTTTTCGTTCGTTTTAAAATGTATAACTTTTAATGCTATAAAAAAAGTTACAAATTAATTATGGTTAAATTTTTCACTTGTTTCACAATATTCGTAATAATTATAAAATTTTATAGTTTTAAACTTATGAGTATTTAATTTTTTTCATATACATATTGCATATGTGCTATTTATGAAGCATTAATTATGAAAAATACCTTAATTGTTTATGGTGTATGATTTTTTACAATATTATTATCAAATATTCAAATAATGTAATAAAATATCACTACTAAAAATAAAAAGTATATTATTTGTTTATAAAATTAATAACTATTTTCACGATTTATTTAAAATATTGTAATAAAAATGTATTATCATAAATAAAAATATTTCTCTATTTAATTCACAAATGTAAATTTTCATATGCAACACATGTAATGATGACTAGATCTTATAATCGGGTGACGTATAGAGAAGGGTCAAATACCGCGTAGGTAAATATGAAATCATCATAATTGAACGTACTATAAGGTATGAGTTGACTCCACCTTGACATGGCTGAGAGGAATATGTATTTAAAGTTGGATCATTCTATTTGATAAAACTTTTATAACGATAAATATTTCAGCTTCACATTGTCAAAGACACTCTGCAAAAGAGTTTGCCAAACAGGCAAAAATAATAATCAGCAAACTAATAATACTTAATGATCAATAAGTCAAACTTAAATAGCATATAAAATTTCAATTCCCTGATATAATAATACTTAATGATCTACTAAGGAAAAAAGAGTCATAATTTTAAATTCTCGAAAAGTCAGGTGAGAAGATGAACCTTGAGCCTCTGTTTGCTGTCCTTGTCCCAGAAATTGAAGGCACCGTCAGAACCCGCAGTTGCAAAAGTGTGATATATGTATCTAAATAGAGATAGACCAATGGGATTAAATGGAGCAACACAGATTGTTAAATATAAGAAACAGAAATTACAGTCTTAGGCTTGAATCTTATCTCTAGGGTTGGGGATGTTTCCTCTTCGACTTAGAATCTTAAAAGGATTTGGGATAAGGTGGAGATAAAGGAACTCCCACATCCTTTAGATTCCTAAAATGAGACGTACGAAAAAATTATGAACAAATTTATATTCGGTAATGAGACAACATACTGAAACTTTCCCAATGCATTTCATAGATGATATAATTATGTACATGTGAACTGGACTATTTATTTGAAAAGGAGAACGAGGGGTATTATCCACATAACATTAAGCATCTTGCAACCTAGATATGTGTAAAATAAACTCGATTTTGCTTAAAACATGAAGAAAATCACTTTTTGTCTTGAAATCTGTTAACGATAATATATCTTACTGGATGAAAATTCAAAGAGTTGACGGAATATATATCAGATCCATCTCTATGGCATTTGAAAGTGAAGTTTTTGCTTTGTTGTGAATCATCTAGATGATGCACACCAACTCTTCCTTCTATCGAGCCAACTTGAAAATGAAGCTTCATGCAAATGAAACCCAAGAAAACTGAACTAATATAAGCTTTACGGCCATGTAAATCTATGAAACAAGGACAGAATTGTGGTCAAGGTCTTAGATATTATGAGAAGTACAAGAACCCAGGCGGATGTGTGAGAAGATATCACGTAGTAGTGCATAGATAACTGTCAAGGAAAAGAAACAAATTGCACAATTGAAAATTACATGCATTGAAAAGATAATGGGACAGTTACAATTAAAGAAACATGAACATCTATAAAATTTTGGGCACCTCTTCACTATCCCATGATGTTTAAAGGAATCTAATTTAGGATGATTGAAAGAGAATACTTCAAAACTGGTTTCCCTCACGGAAGGATTGGGTAATATCTTTAGCTATTAATGAGTCTCTTCAATGTAGTAAAGTAATAATTTTCGATGTTTGTCTTTAGGCAATTGAACTAGCGATCCCCCAATATGTTAGAAGAATTTCTAAATAAACTCATTTTATTTTCAATTAAAGGCAAAAATAACAATGAAAATAAAGCCAACAATA
Source organism: Hippophae gyantsensis (assembly GCA_030763125.1). Taxonomy (NCBI): domain Eukaryota; kingdom Viridiplantae; phylum Streptophyta; class Magnoliopsida; order Rosales; family Elaeagnaceae; genus Hippophae; species Hippophae gyantsensis. Next base: position 24,896,855 of record CM061029.1, on the reverse strand, counting down.
AAATGTAAAAAAAATTGTTTAGCTACTTCCAATAAAAATCACCTACATGGACAAAGCCCACCTGATCAAAGAAATATATGTTTCACAAAGACAAGGTTCTTAGAGTGAATAAAGAGTAACTAATTATTGCATAATTTCATATTAATAACATTGAATAAAGAACATAAATACCAAGAAGCCCTGGCGATCGGGAAAGCGACAATGCATCTTGTTTGGTACTTCAGAGGTGAAGTGATTCTCTTGAACTCTGCCTGTAGAAGATCATTAGTGATTCAAATGAAAGTGTGGTAACAAGAGGGAGATAGGTAAGTGAGGTAACTCATCTTCGCTATGTCTCTCAAATAGAGCTTAAGAATGTGAATGATGCCTTAAAAGATGAATTTTCAATAAATGCTATGCAAGATGAGTTAGCTCAATTCACTATAAATGATGTTTGGACACTAGTACCTAGATCTAGTGACAAGAATTATCATAGGAACTAAATGGGTGTTTAAGAATAAATCTGACGGACATGATATTATGGTTAGAAACAAGACTAGACTAGTTCCTCAAGGGTATAAACAAGTTGAAGGAATTGATTTTGATGAAACATTTGCTCCTATAGCTAGGTTAGAATCAATTAGGATCTTAATGCTATTTCATGCTTTATGAAATTTAAACTCTTTCAAATGGATGTAAAATCTACTTTCCTAAGTGTTTTTCTTAGTGAAGAAGTCTATATTGAACAACCAATTGGTTTTGTCGAATCCCAATATCCCAAGCATGTTTATAAATTCAATAAGGTCATTTATGGTTTGAAACAAGCTCATAGAGCTTGATATAAGAGTCTTACAACTTATCTCTTGAACAAGGGATTTGTTTAAAAGGAGTTGATAAGACACACTTATTAAAAGAACTAAAGAAGTAATATTCGTTGCTCAAATATATGTCAATGACATAATCTTTGGGTTAACCTCCACCTCTCTTGTCATAGATTTTGTGAAAATGATGACTAGTGAATATGAAATGTCTATTATCTAATTCATAAATTTGGACTTGAGACAAGTAAGGATTTGAGAACTCCCATAAGCACAAGTACCAAGAGTTTTGTGGATGAGTTAAGTAAGAGCACTGATCAAACGCTATATAGAAGCATGATAGGAAGCTTGCTATATCTCACAACTAGTAGACCTTATATTTGCTTTAGTGTTGGTATTTGTTCCTATTATTAGTCAGATCCTAAGGAATAACATATTGAACATGTAAAAAAGTTTATCAGGCACATCTTTGGAAATAAAAAGTTTGACATTTGGTTTACTAATGATACTTCTTATGAAATTAGTGGATACATAGATGGAGATTGGGCAAGAAATCAAGAAGAAAAGGTACCTTAGGTGGATGTTTCTATATTGGTAATAACCTTGTTTCATGGCACAACAAGAAATAAAACATTATCTCATTATCTATTGTAAAGGTAGAATACGCTGTTGTTAGAAGTTCATATACACAACTTATTTGGTTGAAAAATATGCTTAAACAATATGGATTTGAATAAGGTACTATTCCCTTTTTACAATGATAAGACCAGTACTATATTTATTTCCAAAAATCCAGTTTTGCATTCTAGGACAAAACATATAGACATATAGACATTAGACATTAAACATAAGAAATTTTTTTATCCCTTGAGTTTGTGCATACTAAAAGATAATTAGCTGATTTATTCAGTTAAGCCCTTGATACCCAAAGATTTAAATCTCTTTGAAGTTCCTTAAGAATCTATACTATTAAGTAATTTTCTTTAGTACATTTTTTTGTCTTTTGTTTTGTTATATTTTTCATTTATTTCCAATAAAAAATAAAAAAAATTAAAAAGGGAGTAGACCTGCTTTAATATTGACACGAACTTTACATACTACTCTTATAATATTCCAATTATCTTGATTGATTTTCCATTATGGAAATTGATATTCTGACTTGGTGCATTTACATATTTTACACATCTTATGATCAATGTTGACATGAAACTACTCACATACTCACTATACACGTATTATGTCATGCTTGAAGTTTATGATTGACTTTGTGAGATTTTAGTGCATGAGATAATCTTGACTATAAAATTGTATTTGAGCTCTATCTTTCACCTCATGAAATGCTACTATAGAGAGACACTTAGTTTTTATAAGGCTATATACTAAGTTTTTTGCTTGTGCATATTTCCTTAAAAATGATAATAATTTTTAAAAGAAAAGAAATTACATGCACAAAAAGAAAGAGCCACAAATGATTATAAAAATAAATAAATAACAAATCCCTCACAAAAAATAATAATAAATAATAAGAGAGAATTCTCTTGGTAAATAAAGTTTATTATGTGCAAGTATAGATTCAACTACAATTTTTCATTATAGGTAATACTCTTTTCTTTGAATCTTGCATAACTGATTATAAATGAACAAAGTGACATACTATTTTAGTTATAACACTTAGGTTACTTTTGGTGATTATCAATATTTCACTGTATCTATTGGTATGTGCACGTTTTTTCTGCATGTATTTATGTTCTCAATGGATAGTTACACTCTGAACAAAATTGATTTCATCACTTGTGTGTTTTTTTGTAGTCATGTTTAGCTAAGTCTTACCCTCAATTTAAAAAAGTTCATTACTTCTTCATTGTTTTACTTATTTATATGATAAAAAGGGGAAAATGTTATTGAGCGCTAATTGAAAATATATGAAAGGAAGAGTTATTTGTGGGTGAGAGTTATTAAAGGAAAAAATTAAAAACTTTCTTTGGGAGGGATTACATTTAGGGGGAGAACACATTTTGTGTTGAAGTTTATTTACATAGGAGGAGTAATACTTAAATGGTCTATCTACTGTTACTCATAACTTATGTATGTTTCTTTGCTTTTCTTTTGTTATATACACTTAACTATAAACAATAAGTATTTCAAGTTAAGTTTTGTACCTATTTGTGTTTTTTTTTCAATGTACATATAAGCTATCAAGTTTTAAGCAAAGATGGTTTCACTAGAGCATAGGATAGTTCCACTATATAAAATATATTTTTCCTATAAATGTGATGTAGTGTGAGAGAGGTTTTATCACATAAATATGCCAAAGGGGAAGATCGTAAGGTTTATTAGTGTTGGTGATATTCATGAACAAAATATTTAAATAAAATTAAGTTTCTAGACTCGTCATTCAATATCACTTTTCAAGTCAAAGAAACTAGCGAGCATCAAATGAGCACATATTAGGAATATTTATGTTCTTATACACGTTAGATTTCATATTAGATACTTAAGAACAATTTAGTATATAGGTTACTCAATCAATCGAGTAATTTCTAGATCGATCAAGGAGGTAGATTGACCAAGCATCGATCTACTACGATCTATTTCCTCTTGAAATTAATTTTAATATGAGGTAGATTGATCAAATTTTTGGGTTTGATCGATTGATGACTAGATTGATTGAGTATCAATCACATTTGATCTACTTGGTCTCTAGTTTTTACTTTTTATAAGGTGGATCAGTAGAGATTTGTTTACATTGATAGATATTTTATTGATCATTTCCAGGATCAATCAATAAGGATTTCAATTGATTGATCTTATTGGTTTGATAGATTGAGATTGGTGTAGATTGATTGAGCGATGAGGTTTCAACTTTGACTTGGTTGTTTTATTCGAGCCAAATCTTTTCATTAATATATTGTCCTTATATTTTAATGCTCTTTCAAGTGTTTTTATGGACATATTGGTAATATATTTTTAGTCAAGTCTTCAATAATTCTATTTAAACAAACCTAATGCATTCTAATCTCTGAACCACAATTGCATAAACTTTTGCAACTTAATCTCTCTTTATCTAATTTTTTTTGTAAAATTATATTTTGGTAGGCTTTGTTCTTTAGTTAATCTATCAAATATTTTGTGGTTATGTTTGATTGATTAATAAGCCTACATTATTTGTGATCATATGCTTAATCATCGATTCTAGGGTTTGTTGGTGATTTTTTTTATCTGTAAATTTATTAAATCATCTAGCTAGGGTTGCTCACCATTTAATCTATTCAAGGACAAACCTTGCACTTTAGTTTTTGTTCTAACTTTTTAGGTGCCAGTTGAACGAGTTTAATAACTCATGTGACTTGAGTTTATTAGAATGTTGGTTTGAATTTGAACACCTTGCTTATGGAGACTATGAAAAAAAGCAGAGGCTTGTAAGTAGGTTACTTGAGGAAATTATCTGTGATAGATAATTTGAGTCCTAGCCTTGTAATGGAACATATTTTCATAATGAATGGTTAAGGGGTCCTGTAGACAAGTGATTTTCCTCTTAGGTCATTGTTGTGGCCTAAGTTGTTTTCACCTAAAAATCTCATATATCAATTTCTATTATTTCATTATTTTATTTACATGTCATTGCATGTCTGGCCATCTTTGATGTTTTAATTTGGCATATTTTTATTAATTATCTATTCACTCACACTCTAGTTAAATAGATCCATAACATAAAAATTTTCACACATGATCATAATTTGATATATGAATGAAATAGCATGACAATGTGATATTTTGCACATAATCCAAAATAATTCTTGACAAAGATTCATATGTATATATGTATAGACAATCAATTAGGTAGAGAAATTGTTCAACAATAGTTGAAATTGCAAGTGGAGTGGTTAGGAGATTCATAGATTCCAAATCCTCAAAGAATGTATACTTAATCATTATTTGTTATTTTGAGTCAATTATATGTTCAATTAGAAGTTTAAATAATGCTCCCATATTATTATCAAAAATATTCACTTATTATTCACCTATAGAGTATTGAGACTGCTGCATATTGGTACTTAGTTATAAAAGATAGTCACTATGTGCGTGATGGTACTCGTTATTAACATACTTTATTACTCGGGCTACCCATATACTTGTAGAATTGCTACTGATTTTCTAGAGCCATTGTCCGAAATGCAATATATTATATAATTAATATCAATATTTGTATAGCAGTACTAGTTTAGGTAATTTAATATTTTGTTTTAGTTTTGCTTTATAACAAAGATAAGTACTAATCTTTAGCCTTTTGATACGATATAAAGAGAAATTTTCACTAGTTAAGAAGAAAAAGACTACACCAAACTGAGCTGGAGCAATGGCAAATTTAGAATATCTACAAGGCATCATCATCTCTAAACCTCTTCAGAACTTGCAGTACCACAAGTTGATCGAGTTTAATCATTCATCACTAGAACCTAATAGAATAATTTAATAAATTCAAAGGGATAGATAATGAAGATCCTTATACTCACTTAGCTAAAGTCTTTAAGCTATATAATACATTTAAGATGAATAAAGTATCATAAGATGTCATCTCTCTTTGCTTGTTCTCTCTCACTTAGAGACAAAACAAAGGTATGCTCATTACCAATGGGATTCATCACCACCTAGGATGATTTGGCTCAGGAATTCTTGGCAAAATATTTCCCATCTTCAAAGACAGCCAAATTTGGGAATGCTATTAGTTGCTTTCAAAAATCATAACAGTAAATCTTTTTATGAGACATGGGAACATTTCAAAGAGCTATTAAGAAAATATCTACATCATTGTATTCCTCCATAGTTACAAATTCAAAAATTTTATGGTGGATTATCAAGGCAATCAAAAAAAAAATACTTGATCTAGCAATTGGAGGAGCTTTAATGGGTAAGGATGAAACTGAAACATTTGTACTACTAGATGAGATGGTCTCCAATAGTTGTCAATGGTCAATATAGAGGTTAAATCTAAAAAGGGTTACTATAATGGTATATATGTATGCATTTACAACTTTTCAAATGGAAATAAATGCATTATTTTTAGGGCTATCAAAGAAGCTTAATACTGCATCAATGGGGATTACTAAGTTGCAAAATCATTCTATTATTTTTTAGCACTAAGATGAACCTCATTCTAGTGATACATGTGGAAAAAATTATGAGGTTTTGAATTATATCAACAACCAAAATCACCAAGGGAATCCTTATTCAAACATATATAATCTAGGTTTAATGAACCATTCTAATTTCTCTTGGGATCATAGCAACCAAAGTGTAGCACCAATTAATAGACGACTATTCCACCCATCTAGGTTTAACCAATAACAAGAACAATCACGATCAAAGAATCAAAACTAAATAGATTGGGAAGAAAAATTTAAACTATAGCTACATCAATCATTACTATTAACCAAGATATGAACTAGATTAATACAAGCATGGATGCTATGCCCACTAAGGTGGAGAGCTTGATATTAAATGAAAGCAATAATGGTGCTAGTATAAATTTGAAGTGCAAATGGCAAAACTTGCATAAATGTTGGAAGGAAGAATTTATGGTATACTTCCTAGTAACACCTAGGTGAATCTCAAGAATGCTGCTAGAGAGTAAAGCAACATCATTATAACAAGAAAAGGGCTAGTATTAGGAGGTGAGGAATGAATGAAAATTGAAAGAGATGAGAAAAATGAGTGATGAGGAAGAAAAGAAAACTGAAAAAGAAGAAAAAAGAGAGTAAAAAAGCAACTTGGAAGCCTAAAGAAGAAAACACTTATAGGGAAAGAGTCTGCACCCTACCTTTTCCTTTACCATAAATACTCAATAGGAAAAATTTAGACCAAAAATTCTTTAAGTTTCTTGATATTTTTAAGAAGATGCATAACAATATCCTTTTCATGCAAGCTTTAGAAAAAATGACACTACACATGACATTTATGCAGGAGATTGTATCAAAGAAGAGAAAATTCAAAGATTATGAAACTATTATCCTTAAAAAGGACTATAATGCTATTATTGACCAAAAACTACCACCCAAGTTGAAGGACCCTGGTATATTTCACACTCGATGCAAAATAGGGGATCATCACTTTGGAAAAGCACTATGTGACTTGGGAGCTAGTATCAACTTAATGCCCATGTCAATTTTCAGCAAGTTAAGACTTGGGGAAGTACAATTGACATTAGTGACACTGAAAATGGTTGATCAATCTTTGAAAAAACAAAGTGGAGTAATTAAGGACATGCTAGTAAAGTATATAAGTTCATCTTCCCCATTGATATTTTCATTTTTGACATGGAAGAAGACATCCCCATAATTTTAGGTCATCCTTTCCTAGCTATTGGAAAGATATTAATTGATGTAGAGAAAGGAGAGTAGATTATGAGAGTTCAAAAGGGTGAAGTAAAATTCAAGGTATTCAAACCTTCAGAGACATTCTATAAAGTTAAGAGGCAAGAAGAAGTGAAAGCAATACACTTGGAAAATAAGAAAGAAAAGATGGATAATGAGATAAAAAAGAAGAGAGAAGAAAGTGAAAAGAAGAAATAGGAAGTTAGAAAAGGGAAAGAGATGAAAGAAGTTTGGGTTAGGTTGGTCCACTATACTGCTAGTAGAGATGAAAGAATGTACAGAAAAACCAAAACCATCAAGGAGGATTTCTAAGTGATGGAAAATCATATGAATATTTATTCAGGTCAAGGAAGTAACAATCGAGCTAACAAAGTTTTTAAGTGGTCTAATCAAGTTGAAGAGATTAGAAAGGTCTAATCAAGGACATTAAACATGATGCTTGTTGGGAGGCAACCCAATGTATTCTTATTACTTATGCTTTTATTGTTTTTTTGGTGAATAAAATGTAGAAACACTGGCAAGAACATGGATATATTTGGTGATGAAGACCAACACGTCAATGTCAATGGAGTTTTCTTTTCATATATATTTTATTTATCATGACTATGTTACACGTTGTGGACAATGTAAAATTCAAGTGTGGGGGAGAAAACTATATTATCTACTTTAGGATAGTAGTTTGTTTTAGTTTGTTACTAAGTTATTAATTTCCTTTTTTAGTTATGATATGGGTAGAAATTGATAAATATGTTGAAATTATGCTTGATATTAAATACATAAATGTGATAATATTTTGTGATTTTATTGTACTTAAATGTGATAAATAGATTTGATTATAACATATTTATGTGATAATTTATATAAATCTATATGTTTGGAATCATGGGAATGTTTTTTTTTTTTGTATTTTAGGTGTTTTTAGCTTCAAAATGAATAAATTTATCAACACAAAAAATACTACTTGAAGTACTCAATTTCCATCCTAGGAGCTTAGAAGAATAAGGCATGTAAACTTTACATAAATAACCAACCTGTTTATAAGGTGTACAAGGAAATTTCAAGAAAAACTAAGTTGTGGCTCGTCTTCATTTATTCAGCCCCCGAAGCCCTTCTACATCTACCTTACCTATAAATATGAAATTATATTTAGGTTTTCATATTTTTCCATTATAGCAGTCGTTTGTAGAATTTAGGCTTAGTGCATCATTTAGATTAACTATTACACCCCTTTCTACAGATATAGAAAGAAAATCCTCCAATTGTAAAGATGTCTAAGGTTTTGAAGAAAGTAGTGATAACCCATTTAGAGATTAGGAATCATTTTTATCAAGAAGGGGTAAATTTATCGTTATATATTTTATTTCTTTTTGTAATCTAATGTTTTTTATACTTGAATTCACTTTTATTAATAATTATGATTGATTAAATTTGTATATAGGATTTTAGTCTCTACTTCAATGACTAGAAGAATAGTTTTGTAATTTAAATAAATAAAAGTTTAGATTTACTTCTTATTCATAATCTTCAAATCTTTGATTATGAATTCATGATGCCTAAGTCTTGACTTATTATTAAAGAAAAAAATTTAGAATTAAGCATTAGACACATCATTTATGCTTAGTTGTGCATAATGAATAAGAATATACTTTAATTTTATTGATTTGTATTAATTTAGATGGTTGAAAAATAGCTATAATTATAAATTAAAGATGGGCCAAATCTAAATTTATAGTTAAATAATATATCTATCTTAAGTTTATCAATTTTTAATTTCAAGCACGACCAAAGGAAGTTATTAATTAATTAAATATTTTGGTATATATATTTCTTTAGTTTACTAATTAATCAATTTCAACCCCTACATAAGAAGAATTGATTAATTAAATATCATTAGAAGTTCACCATGATTATAGAATATTTTATCTAAAAAGAAAATAAATCAACAAATCTAACTTATATTTAAATCACTTAATTCATTCGGTCTATGAAGGACTATGCTCACTAAAATACCATATATATCCATCATCCTAAGTTAAGATATAGTATAAGTTATCGCTTTAATCTATCACTTTCATTTATATACTTTAATTTACCTTTTTTCATTAGATATAATTTAATTTAGAATTTACATTCTATTCACAAAACAACAAATTGTTACAATGTTTAGGACTTATTTTTTCTTAACTAATTAGAAAATAATTTAACTTTTTAAAACCACCTCAATTCCTTGAGAGTATACTTATCACTTATTATAAATTATTCATGCACTTGCGAGCTTTTTGTGAATACAAAATTAGACTATCAAGTTATTGTGCATCAAAAAGAAAACTCAACAGTAAAGCAATAAGATAAATAGAAACAAAAATAAATTAAACAGATAAGCAAGAATTTTAATTTATACCAAGATAACAACCTAAGAAAACAAAGTAGGATAGCATCTTAAGAAAACAAAGTAGGAGCAAGATATAATAAGATAACATAAATCATATAGCATGCATCAGAGGGAAATAAATTCTTTCCAATCACAATAGGATTCTCATATGTTGGAAAATACTTGGATAAAACGGTGCTTATACTAAATAAAATAAGAGAGCATGAAAACACAATGATATACAAGGTAAACACCTATAGACCCCTGCCTATATGGTAAAATCCTTGGGTTTATTATGGATATTACTAGGCAGCAAACAATTTATTAAAAAAATAAAAATAATTTATAATTCTATAGAAATACACTTCTAATAACTCTATTACTCAAAAACATTTTCCAATGATACCCTTGCTAGTTGCCTTTACAACTAATGTGATCCAAGATGAATTCAACTCTCCTCCTAAACCTTATCACCACTTGGTGGTACTATTAGTCATCAATGGTAAATACTAGTGAATCCTATGGATATAGTTTATCCAAAGCATAGGGACCTGACAAGAAATCTAAGTCTTGGGTGTTAATTTATTTTTAATTAACCCAACTCCAATAAATCAGTTTATGTGAAAAACACTCACAAGCCATTGATACCAAAACTACACTCAAGGTATTGGCAATCTGGAAATAGAAAATAATTTATTTTTGAAAACATAAAATTTCAAATTCTATAGAGTTTCCCCATATTTTTTCCTAACTGATGGGGTATTTATAGAAAATTCCAAGACCCTAGCAAACACACAAAAAAACTTCTTTTTTATTTCTAATATTTACTAAGTAATTATTCAAAAATACCCATAAAATAAATAAAAAAACACAAAAACAACCTAGCATGAATACTAACGAACCAACCCCTATAGTGTGTGTAAAATATGAAAACATACATGATGCACAAATTATAATTGCTCACAACTACATAAATCACTAGTAGACTAATGATCGGGCTTGAAATCAGATTTCTCCACCCTGGATTATAGGGGTTGGAACATGGATCATTCTTGGGTCTAGGATGGTACCCCTATATAAGATGAACTTCTTGATTGGTACCATACTCATAGGTACCACAGACTCTGCATACCTCTTGGTTTGGTATATTCTTTGTAGTGAGGATTTGAACTTGCTTAGTTAATTTTGCAAGTTACATGGCCATCTCATTCCCAGAGCCTATCTCATTGACTCCTTCTCTTTTTCACTCTAGCACTTTTTGTTGGAAATTAGAACCTAACATTTCATATAGGTTATAAGTCTCTACAACTATCTTCTCTCTAATAGCTCCCCCTTACTACATTGTCAACTATAAATTGACAATATTACGCCATCCCATCCTAGAAAAATTGATTTTATAGCTATAATGGGAAGTGGTGGTATGGGAACTAAATGAGAAGTGAATTGAACCTATCCCAAGCCTCATGGAATGACTCTCTTTCCATTTGAAAAAATGAAGCAATTTTAGTTCTCAAATTGGAAGTATTTTGATAGGAATAGAATTTTCCCATAAATTTGTTGTATACTCCCTCCTAAGTAGTCAAAGAACCTAATGGAAGAGTCATAAGCCAAGTCTTTTCCCTATCTTTGAGCTTATGGGAAATGATTCATTTTGAGTTGGCCGTCATTGAACCCTTGCAAAGGAAATTTTTCCATAATTGAATAAAAGTCACAAATAAAAATTAGTGGATCTTCATTAAGAATACCATTAAATGAGAGAAACATGGAATAATGAATGTTTTTCAATTCATAATTCATGGCTGCCTCCACCAACTGTATACAAAAAGTAGCATTGCCAATGATTGGCCTCGCATACTCCATAGCCATTCCTCTTGGTATAACATCTCCCATGTCTAACGGCTCTTGGTGTAACTCTTGTAGGGGCTTTTAGATTTCAATATCCAGTCCAATTGAGTTCTCCTTTTATCTATTGATTTTTTCTATGAAAGGCGCGAGGTTCTTCCTAAGGGATCTCCTAACTTATATATACAATCAAAAATAAAAAGAAATGAAGGCACCAGAGAATATACTACTTAAAACAAATAACAAAGAAAAGAAATAAAAATAGAAAAAAAAACAATAATAATTGAAATAACTCAAAATCATGAAAGAAAAGAAAATCATAGAAACAAAGAAATTACAAAAACAAAACAAAACAAATTTAAAACGTAAATTCCCTAGAAGCGTTGCCAAAAACTTGATATATAAATTTTAATTGCTCACAAGTGCACAAATCACATGTAGACTAATGATAAGATTACCCCAAAATTGATTTCTAGAATAATTGACAGACGTTTTAAAATGTCAAATTATTTTGTTATTTACCTAAACAAACAATCCAAAACATTCTCACAATTGTCGATTGAGAGAAAGATTGCAAACTCCAAAATAATTAAATAATTAATATAAAGTAGATAAATTATAACATAAAAAATTTGGATGAATGAATATTGGAGATTAGTTAGCTATCCATTCATGAAAAAAGGAATTAAATGATTTTCACAATATGGCTTCAAAATTAAGAGTTATTGATTTTTTTTCTTATAAATAAGAGAACCCATAATATCATGGTGAACCCCTACAATTCTCAATTAACTAATAACTTTCTCGATCGGGCTTGAAATCAATTAATTGGAAAACCTAAGGAAAATAAATAAACCATCTAATATAAGACAAATTGATGTAATTAAATTAGACTCTTACTCAAAAATGCATAACCAAACATAGATGATGTGTCTAATGCTTGATTCTAAAATATTCTCTTTAATAATAAATTAATATTTGATCCATCATTAATTTATTATTTAAAGAATGAGAAATAAATCAACTTTTATTTAAATAAAATCGTTAAATTGTTCTTCCACTCATAGAAGCAAAACAGAGATCCATAAAAAAAATTCATCCTAACATAATTAAATTAATTCAATTACAAAATACATGTTCAAAATACAGAGAGAAATAGATCTAACAATAAAAATACCCTTCGAAAATCTTCACAAAAGGGAGTTTTCTCTCTAAATTTTGTGTTTTGGAATGGTTTGTTCAACTAATGGTGGTTGGATGTGTTTAATAGGGGTTTTAGATTGCATTTATAGGTTAGGTTTTGGGAAAGAATGAATAAAACATGTTACATATTGATCGCCACACAAATTATGTGTGCAATGAATACACAAATATATGTATCGTAACAAGTAATATATTGATAAGTGAAGATCGTTCCCACGGAGATTAATTTTTTAGAAACTAATTTCTAAAAAAAATATTAAAAATCAATTTTTTTGGTGTTTTTATAACTTAAGAAAGCAAAATTAAAATAACTAAAACTAAATAGCAATAATTAATTAAATCAAATTTTGTGACTAAAAAAGATATATGAGAAAATATCTAGGAATACTTAATCCCCCAATTTTCTAAACATGTGAATCACTAAAATCTCCCCAATATAATATCAATTAATTACATGATCAATTTAATCTAACCTAGCATATATTCCTTTCTCAAGTAAACTACACACCATATAGTAATTAATTTAATCACACTCTCGTGCCAATTAAATTGCATACTACTCATTAAGTTCATAAATTATAGATCACATACATAAGAATCATACATCTCTGCCTAGAAACTATGCATGTTATTTAATCAAGACAAACAATTAAATAATTTTCTCAAATCTATTTAATTGTCTCTATAGATAAATTGTTAGCCAAACAATTAATAGCATAAAAATCAGAATAAATAATATAATTAAATTAATATTATAATTGGGAAAAAATATTAGATCATCACATAGTGAAAATTGGGTTTATAAGATCGCTAGATTAATAAATTAATTACACATAATTGTGTTCATAAAGCTTATATTTTTCATAAATAAAGACATAAAATTAATAAAGAAAAGAGTAGAAAAAGAAATACAATCAATCTCTTGAATTGTAGAATTAATTTCCTCTTAAATCTCCACCAAAATTATGTCGTTTCTTCATTTTTCTCTCTCTTTAGCTCTAAAAACTGATCATAATGGAGGCTAATTAGGGTTTATCGAGTGATTATGGGCTTAAATAAAGCTCAGGTGTGATATAGACTGACCAATCAGCTTTAGATCAAAGGCTATGATCAAAACAAGCAAAACTGATAGTTTTGGCCAATCAGAGCGCGACACGTTGCATAAGAAATTCATTGGGCGAATCAAGGAGCGACGCATGGCATGAGAGATCGGTCAAAGTCAACGCTCTCCGAGTCAGTAACACGTGATGCGACATGATTCGCATGAATGGATGGCGTGGCGCACGGGTGGAACGGGCAGAGCAATGGCGTGGTGACACGTGGCATGGCACGTTGATCAATTTCTGAACTCGAATTGAACACCGTGCTGACACGTGGTCAGTATTTCGTCCTCCTCCCATGTGGGGTGACTTGATTCACTATCGATGCTTGCGTGGCATCCATGTGGCTTGCCCAATCAACTCCTCTACTTGCGTGGCATGCCATGTGGTAACTTCTGATTGGTCCTACGTTGAAAATTCATAAAAAATCCATAAAAATCCCAAAAAATTATATTTTCACCCCTTTTCACTAAAAAGTTTATGTTTTAATTTTTTTGGCCATAAAAATACTATTTATTAAATAAACCAAGTAAATATTAAGTAAAAAAGTGCACTAATGACTCTATTTTCATAGTCATCACGCCCATAAACTTAAATCTTTGCTTGTCCTCAAGTAAAGCTAAGTGTAACTAAGTAAAATAACTTGGGTAGTATATTCATAAATATTCTTCTATTAGTACATGCATATTTCACGAAAAGTATCCCTCTCAAAAGTCATACAAGTCTATGATAAAGAGGTTCACATATTCATCAATCAACGTTCCATCAATACAAGGATATGCAAGGTTTTTGAAAAATTGATTCGTGTGTGTGTGCTGCACATGATATCATCCAATGCACTCATGAAATCAACTTATATGAGCATGCTTATCAATTCAATCTTAGAACAAGTCTCATAAGTCAATTTTTAACATCCCTCTCCATTAATATAAATATGCACTTAGCTCAAGATCAATAAGGACTTTACATGGTTGTAATGTAAGGCTTAGGTAGGGGGCCGATAGATGCAGACATTTTAGGGTCTTTCCACACCTTAGCTTATTTTTCATCATGCACTTTTTAACTGTAATTGAGCTTTTACTTGATATTTTAGTGCATCCTCTTTTGACATTCTTTTCATATTTTTTTTATTCCACATCTCTTTTCTCTTTTTTTTTTTCCTTTTTTTTGGTTATTTCACAACACTCCCAAACTTATTTTCAATTCTATTTTCTTTTTCTTTAGAGGGATAATTGTGTTGTGAGTTTTGCTTCTTTTTTCTTATGGGGTGCATTACATTTCACCTTACTCTAAAGCATAACACATGATTGCATCTTTTTTTTTCTTTTCATACAAGCTAAAGGTGCAAGGGTAAAGGTAATACTTATTAGTTAGACATTAAATGTGGCTTACAGATATGAAAGGTTCTTTGTTAGGCTCAAATGGGTGACTAAAGATATTAACAATGATTAGCTTGAAAGGCTCAATCGATCCAAATAAGACCTAAATCATTTCTCTTGCTAAATACTATTTAGGATTTCGCCTCAAGAGATGATCAAATAGATTATAAAAATTGGTAGATCTAATTGACTCACATAGCTCACTACAAATTTTCTCTCAATAAGCACACCAAAATCAATCATGAACATGTGCATAAAAGTTGAATCAATTCAATCAAAACTAGCAAGCATATCACATGATTAATGTAAATATCTTAACAAATATGTTACATTCCTTATCCTAGTCATGACAACCAATTTTTATCATTGAGTTCATATGTTTCATATCAAGCATGCATGCATTTAGTTTCCATATATTTATCAATTTCTACCCAAATCATGATTAAAAACAGCCTAAAAATTAAAAAAAATCACTAAAAATTTAAAATGCATACTAAATACTAATGTAGAGAATGAAGTTCCCTCCCCTAAACTTAAATTACACATTTTCCCCAATGTGCACATGTAAATATGAAAAAGTAAAGAAAAACTCCCTTAATTATTTCACACCACATCTTTCACTAAAATGCTCATTCTTGTTGCACCATTGCTCTCCACATTTATTCACCTACAAAACAAAAACAATGAAAATATAAGTAAAATAATGTTGGGTTGCCTCCCAACTAGCGTCACGTTTAACGTCCTTGACTAGACGGTCCTATTAAGTCCTAAGGCACATCCCTTTGTATCCATTTACTTTTGAGTTTTCCTGGAAACAACTTGAGTCTTGATTTGTTCAATAATACTTTATGTTTTGGCTCACAAGCATGGTGCTCAATTCTCTTTTCATGCCATATTTTTGTTTTCCTTTTGAACTTCTTGGCATTCTTCTAAGCACTCTACCGTAACTCATCCAATTTATGTATTTCTAATAGCTTTTTCACTTCTCCATTGGACTCTTTCACTTTCATACTTGACTGAGGATAGGAGGGTAGAAGTGCGGGGTATAAACTTGGTGGCTCTTTAATTGATGGTTTGAGTTTAGATCCTATCTCAAAATTTTCCATTATCGCCTTTGATACATACATGAGAGATGCGTCCTCCAAAATGTTCACACAATCCACATTATCAACTTTTGATGCCATACTTTCAAAGTTATAATAGTTTGAGTTATTTTATGGTGAGTTTATGTCCTTGTTTACAGCAACATGTGTTAAAGTCTTAAGTTTGGGTGATGCAACATATTCTTTTAAGCCATTCCCACAATCAATAACATTTATCCTTAAACATTCATTAGCATTATCAATATCAGAAGGTTCAGATTCTTTAAAAACTTTAAATATTACTTGTTCATCTTGCACTCTCATTGTAAGTTCACCTTTTTGTACATCAATGAGAGCCCTTCCGGTTGCTAAGAATAGATGACCAAGTATGATAGGAATGTCACAGTCCTCTTCCATGTCTAGCATAATGAAATCTATTAGAAAGATGAATTTTTCTACTTTTACTAACAAATCTTCTACCACACCTCGAGGTCTCTTAATCGATCTATCTACCATTTGTAATGTTACTGATGTGGGTTTTACTTTAACAACCCCAATCTCTTGAAGATAGATAACAACATAAGGTTAATACTAGAACCCAAGTCACATAGTGCCTTGCCAAAATTAATGTTCCCAATAGTGCAAGGGATGTCAAAACTATCTAGATCTTTCCGTTTTTGTGGTAGTTTTCTATTAAGGATGACCCTACAACCTTCAGTCAAGATTATTGTTTCATGATCTTCAAGCCTTCTTTTCTTTGATAGTATATCCTTCATGAATTTGGTATAAGATGGAACTTGTTCAAGTCCCTCTACAAATGGTATGTTTATGTGTAGCTTCTTGAAGACTTCTAGAAATTTTGAAAACTGCATATCTGACTTTTTCTTTTGCAGTCTTTGAGGGAAAGTAATAGTGGGTTTGTAAAGGTTGTTCTTTTTTGGCCGAATTATTTCCTTTCCATTACTCTCTTTATCCATTAATTCCTCTTCCACCTTTTTAGTTTATGGTTCCTCCTTATCCTTTTTAGTTTGATAGTCCTCTTTATCCTTTTTAATTTCTTATTTCTCCTCATCCTTTTCTGTCTTATTTTCTTGTTCTAAATTTTTACCACTCCTTAAGGCTATGGTATTGCATTGGTCCTTACCTTCTCTTCTTGGGTTTACAATTGTGTCACTTGGAAGGCTCCCTTGAGGCCTTTGACCTATAGCCTGAGCAAGTTGCCCTATTTGGTTTTCCAAATTTTGAATTGAAGCCTCTTGAGTTGACACTTTTGTATTCACTGATTGGATGAATTCTTTCATCATCCCTATTAAAGCACTTGTATTGTCCTTAATAGGTGGCTTTTCTCTTGGGCTTGTGATTATTGTGGTTGTGAAAACCAGGTGGTGGAAATGATTGGTGGTTGAATTGACCACCACCTTTAATGTTGTTATTGCTCCAAGAGAAATTTGGATGTTGTCTCCATCCTATGTTATATGTGTTTGAGGATGGATTATTGTTTCGATTCACATTACCCACATAGAAAATGGATTCAAGATTATTTGGACAATTATCAAACAAATGAGCTCCTCCACAAAACACACATGACACTCCTGAATTTTGGACTTGGTTTATACTCACTGGCGAGTTTTGTACCTTCAAAAGATTAACCAAAGATAACACTTGAGCTGTAAGAGATGTGATATCATTTACCTCATGCATTCTGGATACTCTTCTTATGGCTATCATTCTGTCCATTGGCCATTGATAATTATTGCTAGCCATTTTCTCAAGTAAATCATAAGCTTGATTGTAAGATTTGGCTAACAAAGCTCCATTAGCCAATGCATCAATGATAGTCCTTGTTTGAGCATTGAGACCATTGTAAAACATTTCCATTTGAATCTAAGAAGGAATACCATGATGAGGGCACTTCCTTGGATCTTTCCCATGCTTCATATAGAGATTCACCTTTGTGTTGTTGGTAGGAAGTAATGTCATTCCTAAGCTTGGCATTCTTTGTTGGTAGAAAGTATTTCATCAATAATATCTCCTCCAAACCATTCCAAGTTGTAATGGAATCAGGTGGCAAAGAGTTTAGCCAAGCTCAAGCACAGTCTCGCAAAGAGTAAGGGAATAATCTAAGCCTAAATGCCTCGTCTGTCACACCATTGAACTTAAATAAATCTACAACTTCAATAAACAATCTGAGATGAAGATGAGGATCCTCTGTTGGTAATCCACTGAATTGTCCAACTGTTTGTAGCATTTGAAACACCACTAGTTTTAATTCAAATTGATCAACTTGAATGTTTGGCCTTGTAATACTTGGATTCAACCCTTCTAACGTAGGTATTGCTTATTCATTCATACCTCTATCTCTATCATCTATAAAAAACATTTGATTATTCAAGTTTAGCTCATTATTGTTTATTTCTAATGGATTAGCCATTTCTTCCTATTGGGTGACTTGTTGTTTTCTAATTGATCTCAAAGTACGCTCAATTTCAAGATCTAAAGGTAAAAAATTTCCCTCACGAACTCTACTCATGCAATAGACTCGACTATGTTTCTACAATACCAAATGAGATGTCTAAATAAAAACTAAAAAAAATTAACAACTAAATAAATAAATTAAGATTAAAATTAAAGTAAAAAAAATTAAAAACAAATTAACAATAATAAAAAATTATTAATTTTTAATATTTATAATCCCCGGCAACGGCGCCAAAAAATTGATCGCCACACAAATTGTGTGTGCAATGAATACATAAGTATACGTATCGTAACAAGTAATATAATGATAAGTGAAGATCGTTCCCACATAAATTATTTTTTTAGAAACTAATTTTTAAAACTAAAAATAATAAAAATCAATTTTTTTGGTGTTTTTATATCTTAAGAAAGAAAATTAAAATAACTAAAAGTAAATAGCAATAATTAATTAAATCAGATTTTGCGACTAAAAAGATATATGAGAAAATATCTAGAAATACTTAATCTCCCAATTTTTTTAACATGCGAATCACTAAAATCCCCCTAATATAATATCAATTGATTACATGATCAATTGAATCTAACCTAGCATGTATTCTTCTCTCAAGTAAACTACACACTATATAGTAATTAATTTAATCACACTCTCGTGCTAATTAAATTGCATACTACTCATTAAGTTCATCAATTATGGATCACATACATAAGAATCATACAAATCTGCCTAGAAACTATGCATGTTATTTAATCAAGACAAACAATTAAATAATTTTCTCAAATCTATTTAATTGCCTCTATAGATAAATTGTTGGCCAAACAATTAATAGCATAAAAATCAGATTAAATAATATAACTAAATTAATATTATAATTAGGGAAAAATATTAGATCAGCACATGGTGAAAATTGGGTTCATAAGATCCCTAGATTAATAAATTAATTACACATAATTGTGTTCATAAAGCTCATATTTTTCATAAATAAATACATAAAATTAATAAAGAAAAGAGTAGAAAAAGAAATACAATCAATCTCTTGAATTGTAGAATTAATTTCCTCTTGAAATCTCCACTTCTGTATTTTTCTCTCTTTTTAGCTCTAAAAACTCACCAAAATTATGCTAAGGGAGAATAATTAGGGTTTATGAAGTGATTATGAGCTTAAATAAAGCTCAAGTGCGATCTAGACCGAACGATCAACTTCAGATCAAGGGCTACGATCAAAACAAGCAAAACTGACAATTTCGGTCAATCACAGCACGACACGTGGCATCAAAAATTCATTGGGCAAATCAGGGAACGACGTATGGTAGGGGAGATCGGTCAAAGTCAACGTTGGCCGAGTTAGCAACACGTGGCGAGATGTGATTCGTGCGAATGAATGACGTGGAGCACAGGTGGACGCGTGGAGCAATGGCGTGGTGACACATGGTATGGTGTGTTGATCGATTTTTGCACTCTGATTGAACGTCGTGTTGACACGTGACACATGTTTCGTCCTCCTCCCACGTGGCGTGACGTGATTCGCTGTTAGTGCTTATGTGGCATCAGCGTGGCTTTCCCAATCAGCTCCTCCACTTGCATAGCATGCCACATGGCAGCTTTTGATTGGTCCTGCATTAAAAATTCATAAAAAATCCCAAAAAATTTCAAAAATTATTTTTTCACCCCTTTTCACTAAAAAGTTTATATTTTAATTTTTTTTGCCATAAAAATACTATTTATTAAATAAAATAAGTAAATATTAAGTAAAAAAGTGCGCTATTGATTCTATTTTCATAGAGTCATCACATATGCATACAAGGGTTACTGGCCAATAAAAACACGTGGACCATAGAACACAATTTTTTGCGCCACGACATGATACAAAAATTCAATACCCAATCACACATTGAAATCCTTGAATCACCAAATGCCTCCTAGGACCTCTATGATGCCGCATACATTTTATGGGTCTTAGCACACAAATTTAACTTGATTTTACAGGACACTTGAGAGTGCCTTGCTACAGCATGCTTTTATATACACCGTTGCACTCTCTAATTTTATGATTTTTAATATTTTGGTTTGTTTTAACTTGTCTGAGTTGTGATTTTTGACCCTATTTTCACTCTTTTTGCACTTTTTTGCTTTCCAAAAGCAAATTAACCTAAAAAACACAAAAATACCTTCCAATCCTACATAATTCTAAAATAAAATATAAAATCAATACTTAAATAGGTCAAAAATATGTTTATTGATCTTAAGTGTTACCAATTGCAAGTTTGTGCAGTACTTGTCATTAGTAACTGACCTTACACGGAGGATGATGAAGACACAAAGTACTTATAAGACTTACAATCTTCATGAGACAATCATACAAGATGGATTAAAGAAGTATTTTCCTATGAACAAACAATGACACATAACCCAAACACCTCCAAACACACCTACACAAAGTGACTCCATCTTGTTTTGCTCTAACCATCTTCATGCATCACCACAACCATGCTATATTTCTAAACTCCAACTCCAATAGAGCTTCAAGGTCTCAAGCTATATGTGTATCATGAAAATATGAAAATAACACATACCCATGAATGCATCATATAGACTTATGTTTAGTCTACCTATAAAACAATTTTGTTACCCTTACACAGGTACACAATGATAAGATAAGCACAATCAAACATGCAACAGACAAGCACTTGTTCACACAAATCCCCCTGACTTCATACTACACTCCCCTTATATGTAAGCAAGTCAGGCAACAAAAATAGAGTGTATCCTACATTCACAACCCATTTATTACATAGCAAACACAAAAAATAAGTTATGCAAACAAACTTCTCCCTCTTTCGACACAAAAAGCCAAAGTAACACCCCTATATGAGGGAGAGAAGGCATACAATCATGAAATAATCCTAATACTCATGCAATTAGCAAATAAGATTAAAGAAATAACATAAGACAACAAACAAAAAAAAACAACTATAGGCAACAAAACAAAGTGCTAAAAACACCAACACAAAATTTTCATTAAAATATTTTGTAGTACATTTTACATTTTTTAATAAGAGAAAAGAAAAATTACATTAGAAAAGAAAAATAACAAGAAAATAAACACTCTCCTCCACCCTATCCATCATCGTCAGGAGTTGTACTATGAGAAAAGACACCAAAGCCCTTATTTTTTAGGGGAGGAGTAGAATTTTGCTGGGGAAGGAAGGTTTGAAGAAACTAGTCAAAATAAATTAAGGCCTCAAGAACACCAAAGTTCTAAAAAAGATAACATAGGGAGCCAACATTAGATTTGTTGATGGAAAACTAATGAAAGACTCCAAGAAAGGCTAGTCTGATAGAAGGGAGAAACCAAGATGAATAAGGAGAACTATGCCTGGGAGGATGAAAGTCAAGTAGTAAAACATGCTCACCAAGGCGAGAAAGGAATTGTGCATACAAATTTTGAGCCTATTGAGAAGCAATAAGATTATATGCCAAATACTCTTTATCACTTTCAAGAACAATTACACTTTTTCCTAAAAGAGTAATTTGATTGCACTAATCATTTGAGGGATCAAAACTGATAGTTTTGTGAGTCACTTCACTAGTATCAAGTTTGTTCAGCTTATCCTCTAGATGTTTTAAACTACTCCACTTGAAGATCAAAGTATCTATTTTAAATTATCTCACATTATTTTGTGAGATCACTCTAATCACAACTCACTAAGGAGTTTCTTTTCCTTAAGAGCAATACTCAGTGTGCTCGACTCTTTGTCATTTTCTTAAAGACTCTCTGAAGTTTGTTTCCTTGCTATTTCATAATTAATATTCTCCTTGAGAAGTTCATTATAAGGGTCCAGGAGTTCTTCTCATTCATCTTCAACATCTTCAAAATGACGATGACCCTATGAGGTTGTACTGGAGGATCTTTTGGAGTCCTAGAAATTATAAGGCTATAAAATTATGCTCTTCTTCATTGGCACTACAACTACTATCCAAAATATTAACCAAATCCATCATCACCCATTTTCTAAAGTGATATTTTTAAGGGTAGTTGATAATAATGTGTCCTAGCCATCCACATTCAAGGAACTTTATCTGATTCACTAGTTTTTGCCAAGTTATCAATTAGATTCATCTTTAGAATAATCCTTCTTTACAAATCTCAAGTCCTTCCTATTCAAGGTATCCTTTCTGAATTCTCCAGATGATTCCTTTTGTTTTGAAAGAATGTAAAACATTGAGTAGGAATTTCCATTTCTTCTAGCTAGATTTCTCATTACTAACCCCGGCTTACTCATAATAGTTATAGTACCACTTCTTTTAGTGGTTTTGAGAGCAATGATCATTCTTCATTCAACCACAAGTTAAATTTTTAGGGAGAAAATGATGCATCTCTTAGGCTTGGAGATCACCAACTATGTCATTAATAGTTTACTCGCTAGGTTTAAAGTATGTCTCCAATGTAGTAGTCTTGGTATGGAAACAAAAGGAAAGACTGGTGTGAATCTTCTTAACTTGTTTTTTATCATCAAAAGGCTAACCTAGGCTATGAGAAGAGTTAACGATTTTTAAAAAATGAGCATACTTGTCGAAGGTTTCATCCTTCTCCATTTGGCATAACTCAAAATCTCTACTAAGTCTTATGATTCTAGATCTCTTAACTGTAGGGTTACCCTTATGTATAGTCTTCAGAATGTCCCATGCTTCCTTTGAGGTATAGAAGATCTAAATCCTTTTATACTCATCCAAAATGATGGTGCTTATAATGTCATGTAGTCCCTTACTATTCCATTTAAACTCTTTGCTTTCTTTTTTCATCCATTCAATCATCGGCTTCAGGATGACTGAGTTATCGATAAGCGTTTTTATTAAGCTCATCTAGCCATTCTCAATAATAAACCAGATACAATCTTTGAAAGACCATAAGAAAGCCCGTATCTGGGACTTTTAATAGGTATAGTTATGCACATTAAAAATAGAAGAGGTATACCTATGTCTCCTCCTTCTCTAGAATCCATCTAGAGAGTGTGAGCATGTGTAAAGAAATGAGCCAAAAGAATTAACACTGTAGCGGTAAAGCCGAAAAAGGTTTTACCCACTATGATACCAATTGAAAAGTCCACCACCCATTACATGATCAGGATAATGAGCCGATCACTTCTAGAGACTCGCCCCTAACTCATGAATAGTGAAAGTAAAATAAAAAATAACATAGTAAAGCAACAAGATAGACAAAAAAATAAATTAAACAAATAACTAGACAGTTTAATTTATGCTAAGGAGGATAGAAACCTAACCAAATAAAGCAAAAGAAATATATAATAAGATATAATAAATCATATAGTATGCGATAGAGGGAAATAAGAGTTTTCCAACCATAATAGGATTCTCATATATTGGAACTACTTGGATAGAATTGTGCTTGTACTAAATAAAATAAGAGAGCAAGTAAATATGGTGATATAATAAGGTAAACCCATATAGATCCCTGCCTAGGTGGTAAAATCCTTGGGTTGCTTATGGTAACCACTAGGTAGTAAATAATCCATTAATAATAAAAATTGTTTTCAACTGGATAGAAGTATACTGCTAATACCACTACCAGTTAGGATATATACCATCATTCCTCTTATACTGTCCTCACTTGCTTCCTTTGCAATTACTGTGATCCAAGTTAAATTTGGCTTTCCCCCTAAACTCCTCCACCACTTGGTAGTACGATCAATCATCAACAATTAGTATAAGTGAATCTTACGAGTATGGCTTATCCAAAGCATGAGACCTAACAAGCAATCTAAGTCTCAAGTATTAATTTAATTTTAATTAACACAACCTATAAATTATTTTTTGCTAAAAACACTCACAAATCACTAATACTAAAACAACAATAGAGGTATTAGCTATCCAAATTAGAAAAAAATTTACTTTTAAAAAATAGAAACTTTCAAATTCACAAAAGTGTCCCCATGTTTTTCTAATTACTCAAATAATTAAAAGAGGTGGCATTTATTGAAAATTCAAAGTAGTTCAAGTATGCTTTCACCTTTCTTACTGCCTTGGGCAACAAGTGTAATATCCATTACCTATTGAAGCCAATAAGTTATTAAAGAAAAGCTCAATTGCATGATGATGAAAAGTAAGCTAAGGTATGGATTTAATCCTAAATATAAACATTTATCTACCCTACCTAAGATTCATATTATAAGCATACAAAGTCCTTCTAATCTATAGCTAAATACATAACCTACATTAGTGGAGAGGGATGTGAAAAGTAAACATATGAAACTTGTTCTAAGATTTTAATTTATTCATGCTTACATAATTTTATCTCACGAGTGCATTGGATGACATCATTTGCAAGTCACACACACATGAATTTTTTCGTTAAAAACTTTTCATACCCTTGTGTTAATAGAATATTGATTGTGAAGTTCTTAATGTAAGAACATAAAATCTTTTAGAGGAGTAAACTCCTATTGAACATGCATATTTTGGGACATATTTATTTATGAATATGCTACTCATATTGTGTTAGAATTTAGTAATTAGTTTATTAAAGTTTAGCTTTGTCTTTATTTGAGGAAAAGGAAAGAGCTAAATTTTGGGGTGTTGATAACCATATGAAAGTAGAGTTATTTGGCCACTTCAAGCTAGCTTTTTAGTCTTGTTTTGAGATGAATATTATTTAAAAGATCTTTATTATGTATAACTATGATAATGTAGGTAAAAAGACATCAAACAAAGCAAAAATAAGAAAATTGAGGTAATTAAAGATCAATAAGGCTTGATAAATCAAACCACCTGCAAGTCAATCAAGAAAAACTTAATCGATCAAGGATCAATCAAGGAAATAAGGAATTACACCCAATAAAGGAAAACATGAGTTAGATCAATCAAGAAGGATATCAATCGATTGAGCATAGGTAGATCAATCGAGCTTCAATTGATCTTTGATTGAGTGCTCTTGGATTTGAACTCTGACATAGTTAGACCAATTGAGCAAGGTCTCAATCAATCGGATAGTGCAAAATTTGATGCATTAACTCTAACTTTAGTCCAATTTTCAATCTCAATTGTTGGATCAAAGCTAATACATATCCTAAACATATTAGGACTTATTTTAGCCTACTTAAACACCATTAAGAGGCCATAAAAAAAAATTAACAATGGGGAATTAACATAGAAAATCCACAAGAATAATGAGAGATCAAGTAGAGTAAAGTTAAGGAGACAAACTAGTAAATGAGATCAAAGAATAAGATAGATTTTTCATTAAAGTTGGATCAAATTATTTACTTCATCATTCTTGTAACTTTTATGCACTCATATATTATATTTATCACTTTTAGAGCAATGAGAGGCCAAGCTCTTATTAGGGATTTTTGATGAACCTAGTCACAAACCATGTGATTGATTTTATTTAGTTGATTGACTTACTATATTATTAGTTGACATAATAATTTTAATCTTTAATTTTTTGTTCAATAATTATATGATTTAAGATTCATGCTCTAACTTGACAAAGTAGGTTTTTGAATTAGTCATGGAATTGTTATCATATAAATTGAAATAGTATAATAGTATGATTGATAAATGTGTGGCATATTACATGTTGTCATAATTGATGTGTAAATAAAATAGCATAACAATGTGATTGTTTGCACATAGCCCAAAAGAATACTTAATAAAGATTCATAGATATATAAGGGCATGTAGCTAATCAATTAGGTAGAGAAATCGTTCAATAATATGTTATTGTAAGTATAGTAGTTAGGGGATTCATAGATCCCAAGAACTCAAACATTTTTTACTTAATAATTATTTATTTCCTTGAATCAATTTTAGGTTTAATTAGTAGTTTAGATAATTGTTTCTTATTATTTACCTAGATAGTATTATGATTATTGCGTATTGGTACTTATTTATAAAAGACAATCACTCACTATGGGACAATGATTAACATATTTTTTACTTGGACAACCTGTATACTTACAAAGTTGCTACTAGTAAGGACCGCAACAATTCAAGCATTTTTTTATAAATACCCATTTACAATTTAAATTAAATTAAAAAAAGTGGAGGAAACACTTGAAATTTGCAAAGTGGGGTTTTTAAGACAGTTTTTCCCAAATTATTTATCAACAATATGTTAAGTGTGATTCTGTATTGTAAATACATTGAGTGATTTACAAAAAACATGTTTTTGGGTCAATTAAATTAAAATTTGATTAACACCAAGACATAGTTGGAAACTAGATACATATGCATGAGATTGCCTTTACCCTAGATTTTATCACACACTGAGCCGTAGGTGATTGTACCACACCATGTAATGATGGAGCTCAAGATCGAAGGAGATCCATATTTATAGATAAGATCATAGTTGTTGTAGATGCATCTTAGACACAATTGGGCATAGTGCTCCAACTGGTTAAAGTATTATCATATACTATCATAGGTTGTGAAATGTTTATTTACTTTCATTAATGAATTGCTTTTTGTCAAGTGGTTGTCTTATGAAACTCAAGGATATTACCATATGGGTCATGGTCCTATATGAATTTTCCAGTTACATTATTGTGTTTGTAAAATCACATATTGTGTTAATACAATCAAGATTAAATCGAAATATATTTCTATATAGGAGGATTTGATGGTGATTGAAAAGTCTTTATTTTCTTACTGCTTTCCTTTCTATTACATGTTTTGATGCTATGAATTTTATTGTTGAAATGATGTGTGTTGGCTATTGAATATCTATATGTTTTGTTGTGAAATAAACCGGCTATTTTTTCTCCCTATTTTTCTACCTATTTATTTATTTGCTCTATTTGTTTCCATAGCTTGCAAGGGTTGGGTAAGTCTATGTCCGTATTACTTGGACACTAGGTCTTTGACTCTTTCAAACTCCAACAATTTATTAATTTTTCCCTAGTTATTATTTTCAATAGGCTACGTGAAATATGGATCAACATTTAAATCCACTAGTAGGGTAAGTTATAAATAATGTCAATGAGGCTTTCTCACAATATCAAGATTATGGGACACTACTTTTACAACTAAAATAATGAGTAATGGTTCATGTGGTAAGACATACTCTCCTCCTATAGATGATTGGGTTCTTAGAAGAGTACTTCCAAATTGAAAATAGTGGATGTCAGGAAACTTAAATGCAAACTGGAAAGGCCCATACCAAGTAAAGGAGATGACATCAACAGAGCTTACATGCTTAAGAATATCCAAGGTGTAGATGAACCATGAGTTGGAATGCATGATACTTAAAAAGTACAATTTTTAATATGTAATAGACTAATACTTCTTCTATAAAAAGGTTTTTGTAATAGATGTAGAAGTATAGCCAATGATTAATTAATGAGTTAATCACCTAGATCATGAACCAGGTAGAATGCTCAGCATAAAAATGATTAAGCCACAATTTGATCACCTTAGTGATGAACTAGGTAGAATGCTCATATAAAAGCTTGGTCCTTGGAAGCTAGTATCACTAGCTTCAATAACCAAGCTAAGCCAAGGTTTAAGCTATGAGTTGATCACCTCAATTAGAAAACGGATAGAATGCTCTAGAACAAAAATGATTAAGCCACAAGCTGATCACCTCTATCAAGAACCAGATCAATGTTTTGGCACAAAAATGATTAAAACACTAGCTGATCACATCGGTCAAGAACCAAGTAGAACGCTCAAACAAAAGCTTGGTCATAGGAAATTGGTATCACTAGCTCCAGTAACCAAGCTAAGCCAAGGTTTAAGCCACAAGCTGATCATCTCACTCAGGAACTAAGTATAATGTTCTAGCATAAAAATGATTAAAACATGAGTTGATCACCATGGTTATAAACCAAGTAGAACACTTAGACAAAAGTTTGGTCCTATGAAGCTGGTAGCACTAACTCCAGTAACCAAGCTAAGCTAAGGTTTAAGACATAAGCTAATCACCTTTGTCAAGAACGAGGTAGAATGTCGAGGCACAATGATCAAATAATTTCAAATCAATCCATTCAAATAACATTTATTCATAATTAAGCTTACAAGTTCCACAAGTATATTATTAAAAATAGAAAATAAGACAAGCTCAAGGATAGGGTTTATTTTTCAAAAACCTTTCAGATGTTTAGCCACATAACCAGGATCATAATCCTCTATCTCTTCCTTTAGTAAAGGACAAAACTTGTCCTTGATCTTGCCTACATATTTGTAAACTTTTTGGAATACATCATCACCTCACTTCATCTAAAAGTTTACCTAATATTACTCACCATCTACCAATATGGCCATCTTTAACATTGTTATCCTTTCATGTGTTCATGTTCAAAAATATTTATCTTTATAAAGCTCGACCTCACACTTAAGTTGATCATAAAGTGAACCCTTGTCCTTGTTAAGAGCTAGAATAGTCTTTACCTTAGTCATCTTAGTGGCAAGCTTGGAATTCTCTTACTTTAAGATGTGTGGTAAATGTCTCTTTGCCTTATTAATGTCCTTGACACCCGAGGACAAAAGGTAAGATTGGTGCTAAGATTATTTAAAGTAGTTAAAGCTTTCCTTTTCCTATGTACTTCAACAAGTAAGCCTATTACCTTATATAGGGAAAGCATTAGGATGACCAAATGGACAAATGTAAAAATATAAAAATTATGTTAACATCAATAAACAATAAATAAATAAAAACTTATATGTATATAAATGCACACATAAATTAAGTAAAGAATTCAATATCGTAAATTAAAAAGTATAATGAAAGGTTCAATTACAATGAAGCTAATGCTTACAAAAGGAGGAGCTTGAACCTATTACAAAATGAGGAAATCGATCTTATAAAAGAAGGTCAAGCTTTATAAAAATAAATAGCTCAAACCTATTACAAAACTTAAACATTCCTAGGATTATTTGTTGCATCTCCCACCTCAACTTCATCTTTAGTTTCCTCAGATTCTTCATTATCCATCTAACTGTAAGTAGGTGAACATGGTGGTGTGACTGGGGTATTCAAAATCTAGTAATGGTATTTTACAAGTTTCTTCTCCTTCGCCTCATCCTTGAAAGATTCCATGGCTATATTATAGCCAATCTAAGGGCTCTATAGTAGTTGCTAGATTCTAGTGCTGAAATTGTGCTTTATTTTCTCAAACTTATGTCTGGTCTCTTCTCGCTCATGCATGGTCTCTTCCAACTAACATTTAGATACATTTATCTTGACTAGGGATCTCCTATCCTATTTTTTAGATGTCTTGAGCTTCCTTGCACAATCATTAAGCTCATTGGAAGCCCGAGTCAACCTCTCCTCCTTGTCAATGGCTTTCCTCTCCCATTGAATGGCTTTACCAATTTGCAAGGCCATTTAACTTAAGTAGAGTTGTGGCACTCTTTTTATTTCTCAAGCTCATTCTTAAGTTTAACCATACATATCACCCTATTCATCTCGTGCACTAAATGAGCCTAAAAAAAGTGGTGGTCAAATAAATAAATAAAAAAGGTGCTAAGAGAATAAAAGTTTAAGGAAATACTTGTTTCTTACCTAGAACAAAATCCTTTTCTAAAACTATGTATGGGAGATTCTAGGAGGTGCAAGATAAAGTGATCTATACAATGTGAATCATACCCTTAGGCTTACTTTGGGTTGAATTCTCGAGGACTCCTTTCCCAAGTCTTGAGCATTAGAAGGTATTTTTTGTTAGCCCAAAGAGAATGGAACAAGTGCATGTTGACTTGAGGAAACTGCTAAAGGACTAGTGATAACCTTCAAATATTGGCAAAGAAGAAATTCTTCAATAACAATGCCTAGTCCCTTCTTTTGTTTCGCTTAGGTTAGAGCATTAGGATACTCTTTGCTTGAGCTTTTGTTCATATTTTTTCCCTTTGAAGAAGCTGCACCTTTTTAGGAGCCATCACCATTTTGGGAGCCCATATTCTTTTGATTAGTAAACTAGGAAAGCATCACTTTTGGATCAAACTCCATTACTATAAAAAGAAAATGGTTACATGTTAGAATAACAAAAGAAAGAAAACTTTACATAGGTGCGAGCTAATAAAAAGACGAGCTAATAGATAACATCATCAATTGCCACTATTTCAAATCTACCCCCACTACTACGTGGACTTCTACACTGAGCTGGTACTCAAGGCTTATAGATGATTCTAGTTAGAGGAAGAATAGAATCCATTCTTATCAACACACACACTACAAAGCATGGTGTTGTTAAAATTTTCTTCCCGGATGTAGACTTAGATAGATAGTTTTGGATATTTGCTAGCCTTTCCTTAGCCTCAAGGTTCAAGGTCATTAGTTACGAGCTCATGTTTTTAATCACAAGCTTCACATCAACAAAAAAACTTCATATGAGCCTCTCATCCTTCTTATATTTCTCCCATCGACCAAAGATAAAGAAGAAATATTGCTTTCAATTCACCTCAATTTTGGGAAGCATGACATTTAAATCCCTATCTTGTTTAGCCAACATGTAAACTCTTCTCGTGTCATGAGGGTTTTGTTTCAACATATGAGCTTCAATGGACTCGGGTGATCAATGCAAAACTGCAAGTGCACAATATCATAGTTTTATAGTAAAATGATGAGAAGAGTATCATCCTCAGGGATTGGTAACTTACTTTTGACAAATACTAAAATTATGCTAATCTCAATTTTATCTAGAGAAGTTACTAAAATTATTGTAATTGAAATTTAAAATAAAATAAATTTATTGAAAATGCACAAAAGAAAATAAATATATTGTTTGAAGATCATATTAATGAGAAGAAAAATTTTATGAAATTGATTTTACCTAATCCATCACTATGCTTTACTCATCTAACTAATTGAATTTAATTCTCTCTATTTGTTCGCAATCTCCAAAAAACATCCAAAAGCTTCTTTCGATAGTTAATTAGAAACATTCTTGTTCATCAATTTACACAAGAGTATGCAATTTAATAAAGTAAAAAGGTATTAAGACCAATGATTTTAATACTACACAGGTTCATACAAGTCTTTCGATCTCTATATTTACCTACGTTGAAATATTCCAAATCTATCCTATAATTCCCTCTTTCGATAGTAAATCACAAGATTAAAATCATCTACTTAATGGCCAGCAAATTAGAAGCAATAAACTCGTAATAAATCAAACAAACATGAAGAGAATTAATTCAAATTAACATGAAAAAGCAAGCATAGTTTGGAATCAGATTACATCTTTTTCTTAGAATAAAGAAAATTTAGTTCATGCTAAAAATTAAATTCAAAATAAACGAATTCACCATAATTTTTCTAAGAAGAATTGAAAGTAAATGAATCACACAAAAAAAATCTCCTTTCGTATTCCTTTGTCCAGCTTTCTTCTTATGTCCTCTTTTCTGCTTTTTCTTTTCGCTTTCCTACGACTTTCTCTATTTTTGCTATTTTTCTTTTTTTCTTTTCTATTTTCCAGAGTCGATTTTCTCTTCTTCTTTTTGTTCTACACCCCTCATATATAAATTTGATTTTCTCGTCTTCTTTTTGTTCAGCTTTCCTTTTAGATTTATTTAAATCTTAATTTAAATTTGATTTAGATAAATCTTTATTTAAATTTTAGAGTCCTTAGATGATATGAGTCTAAAATTTTGGATCTTCATTTTCTTCAAATCTACAATAAAATCAATAAAAATAAATAAAATTAGACCAAAGATTAAACGACAACTATAAACAATATTAACTAGACCCTATAGAGAACTACCATCACTCCCCAAGCCTTGATCTGAATTTCTATTTCATCACTAGTAACTTACTCTTTAGACAACGAAGATAGTAGGAAAATCAATCAAAAATTCAGCAATTTGTCAAGCAAGAGTTAAACATTTACTTATACCTAAAACTAATTCTTTGCGTGTATGTGTGTGAAATAGTCAATTTAACAAAAATTTCAATTGAACCATTAGGCGCCTATATACTCTCAGCAGCTTTGATAATGTTATCCGCTACCATCAAGTTTCTAGGAATCCCATGTATTTGAATCGAAAAAGGAATTTTGGAGAAATTGTAGTTTATCAAAGAATAGTCTAGGAAATGTTCATTCAAAACCTTCAATGAACCATCAGTGTTCCAAATACATTTTCCCCATACTTTTCTTTTATCTTCCGTCATTTGGAAGGAAAAAACAAAGATGTGATCTACTCACAACAGGGTTCCATATTTGAACTATAAGTGATTTTTCGGGACTTGCTTCGAGTATATTTGGATTAGAAGCTAGAACTACCTCTAATTCCTCTTTCTTGAGTTCAACCAGTGATGAAGTTTTGGTTTGCATCTAATCATGATACAACAAACTTTTTCCATCGAGTCGTGCTTATTGAAAGAAAATAAGGATAATTTTGTACACATGCATGAAAACTGACTATAATTCAGATCTAAGAAAGGAGAAAAAAGGATTAATGAGGGTAGCCATATAGTTTAGGTACATGAGATTAAGGTTATAGTTTTTGAATTTAAATTTAACAAAACCAAGGAATTTAAAATTCCTTTTTTGACAGATAAAAGCTATTTACCCACAAGTAGAAACTGAGAAATCCATATTTTTTCCATAAGGGATTAGAAATATAGAAAAAGAGATTTGAAGGAAAGAAGACGATAAAACTTAGGATAAATCACCTCTAGTAAACAGCATGATGAAGATGACTGAAACTTAAGAAAAGGAAGCTCTTCCGCACTCTTTTGAGATCAATAAACTCGGAACAAGAACTATGAAAGGTATGACTAAAAATAGATTTAACAGCTATTTATACTAAAACTGAGTAGGGAGGAGATAAATTAGCAACTCCAAGGCTAATAACGATTTGGATTATAGACTAGTTGTTGTCTTGAATTGAGAATTCAAATCCAAGAATATATTATAATTGATATTATTTAATTTTGAATTTAATTTTTTCTACTATTAAAGATACCTTAAAAAAAGTTGTTTTTGATATGTTATACAAAAAGATTTTGATAAAGAATTTTTTATACTATTCATGATTATTTTTATTTTTATTTTAAAAAATAAAAGGAGTTCGGCAAGTATAGTGCTATTTATTAATCAAATCCATATGATGCAAATATAATAAATTTATTTCGATGCTAGACCTTTTTTTAACCCAAATTGTTGGTTCCACGTTTGTAAGTAAATTTGATTCTGGCGGCGTGCAGCAGCAACTGTTCTACATATCAATAGGGTTTTCGTTATGTTGTTATTACAACCGGTACTTCTTTTTACTATTGCAACTAAGCCTTCTTTTTGTTATTACAATTAGCGTTTTCTTTATGTTGTAATTAGGGTTCTAATTACTGCATAATTAAAAAAAAACTCATAAATATATATATTTTTTAAAAGTAAGAAATAATGTCATAAATCAATAATTATAGGTAGGTTTTATTTTTGTGATTTTTACTTAATGTATTGAATTGAAGCCCAAAAGTAATTATTTTTATTAAAGTATATAAATAATTTTTTTTTAAAAGCACATAAATATTTTATGGGCTTAAAAATATGAATTTGAATTAATAGGTCAAAATATGGATATGTGTTTCATGACCCAATAAGAATTGATCGGGGTTTATATATTGATTGTTGACTTTAACCAATTTTTTATACAACTTTAAATTCAAATATTATAATGTTAAATTTTCTTTAAATATGATTTAAAAATTATCACTCTCTTCCTACTTTTTGAGGCATTACAAATTTGTTCTTAAAAAAAGAAAGAAAGAAAAAATAAAAACGAGAAAAAATTAGTATAAATAAATATATGGACCTTGAAATCTAGAAAGTAGTGATATGACTATTGCAAGATAGTAGAAAACAAACCCTTGAAGTCAATTACATTTTCATTCATATATAGGCACATACTTGGTATTGCTTGCTTCATGTGTTTGATTGGAATATAATATGAGAAATATAATGTTTTCTTAATCCTAGCTTTTGATTCTTTTTATAAGATTTATTTTATGCACATTTGAGCTTTTTTTTCTTGTTTATAAATAAACATATGCTAGCCTATTTTCTTTGTTCTTTATATAACTTTTGTTTATATATATCTTGTTGAGGAACGAATATTGATATATTTTGATAATGAGGCATGGATTTATGATACAAAATTGATTTTTATAATGAATTTTGATGCTTTGAGATGTTGGATGAACTTGTACTTGTGCTTTAATTATGAACTGAAAATAAACTAAAGCATGAGAAATTTTATTGATTTAAGTTTGTAGTTTTGTTTTTATAAATTAATGATGGATAAAATCTTAATTTATAATTAAAAATAATATTTTAGAAATAAGCATTAGACCCATTATTTGTGCTTAGTTGTGCATTTTTGAACAAGAGTCTAATCTAATTTCATTTGTGTTAAATTAGATGGTCTATATATTTCTCTCAGGTTTACCAATTAATCTATTTCAAAATTGATCAAGAAAGTTATTAGTTAATTGAGAATTATGAGAGCTTGTTATGATCATTAAAGGTTTGCTTATTTAAAAGAAAAAAATAATTATCTCTTTTTGTGAAAATCATTTAATTAATTCATTCATTCCATGAATGGATGGATATCTAGCTAATTTTCCATAGTTGTTCATCCATATTTATTTGGTTATAATTTAGATGCTTTATTTTAGTTATTAAACAATTTTAGAATTTATAATCTGTCTTTCAACCGACACTTGTTAGAATGTTTAAGAGTGTTTACTTTAGCTAACTAAGAAAATATTTAATGTTTTAAAACATTTGTCAATTCCTTTAGAGACCAATCTTAAGGTAAAATCATCATTAGTAGTGATTCGTACACTTGCCAGCAATTAAAATTTGTGCAAAAAATATGGTTTATTCAAATTTAAAGTCATGAAATTTTTTAATACCAATTCTTATTATGAACAACTATTAAATCACTAATATTCTTATTCGAAGTGGTACTTTGTGACTACTATCACAAGTAGGTTGAATACATTTGCTAAAGGTTAAAATATTGTTCTAATTTTTCCTAATTTAGTTATCATATTTTAGATCTTAATGCAATGAATGAATTAAATCTAATAGGCCTACCTCTAAGTTGTTCAAGATTTATATTAATTAATAATAAAACTTTTAATCAATTACACATTAAGAAAAGATAAGAAATCTTAAGCAAACCTAAATTTATAAAGCTAAAATTAAGAACTTAATAATGGTTTTATATTATGAATGTAATTTAGAACTTAAGTAATTAATTCACATTCATGACATATTTAATAAAATTATAGGCTAGTGGCAGGGACAGTCCCATAATCATACATCTCTCAATTTTTCTATAAATTACTTTATTGCTTTATGTTATTTTCTTCAAAAAACAATTCAAAATTTCCATTTGCTAATTTAGTTAACTTATCAATGAACCAATAAATAGTAATGAAAATTGTCACTAATTTTGGTGGGTATGATAACCCTTAGTTCTTAAAATTACTTATCACTTGTTCATGATCATGTATACTTACTCATTCTAATATTTGTTAATGATGAAGGATGCCAAACCTAGGCTAGTAAAGTGGATTCTATTGCTAATAGAATTTGGCTTGAAAATCAAAGACAAGAAGGCGCATAAGAACTTAGTGGCCGACCACTTATGTCGAATCATTTAAGAAAAATACTTCATACCAATACAAGAACAATTCCTAAATGATGAGGTTTTCTCTATAGAGAAATTACCATGATATGTTGACCTCGTCACTACCTTGTACCAAACTGTAAGTCCTATAGTTTTTTGTGTCTTTGTTGGCTTGCCATGTGCAAAACACGTAGTCTATTTATTTTTCTTATTGTATCTATTTTTTGTTGTGTAAGGTTGGTTACTGATGATCAATAATACACACATGAATGTAGATAGGTAAACTTTGTATGTGATATTGTTTACACATACCATATGGTTGGTTTTCGTAGTGTGCATTCTAGGTTATAACTTGTGATTTTTGTTTTTTTACGTTGTCATTGTGGAATTAGGTGTGCGAGTATTTATGGAAATTATCGAGATTTTTGGAAACAAAAAATGGAATATTTGTGCACCTCGATGAGGCCCTAAATGGACCTCTCGTCGGACCTTGGATGAGATCGTCGATAAGGACCCCTGATGAGGCCTTGATAAGGGTGGTTGTGAGATTGGGTAATGGCTATAAATGCCCCCTCTATTTGTGTTTCTTAATGAGAAAAATGTAGTAGAGCTTTATCAAATTGACATCTTATTTTTATAATTTTGGATCAATATTACCTTAAGTGTTTGTTCGGTATTAGTGATTTGTGATTGTGTAAGCGAAACCATGCTATGCAGTGGTGAGTATCAAAGGAAACTTTTGCTAGTGTGTTTTGGGTGAGGTGACTATCTTCCATTTCACAAATCATCATGAGTGTATTTAAGGGATTATCATACATTTCAATGAGAGTAAAATAGAATTTTGAGAATGTGATTGAAAAGACTATTTTACTAGTGAGATTTAGGAAATACAGTGCTTTTGAGATTATTGAGTATTTCCAAGAAAGTGATTGAGAGTGTTCATGGTTTAGTGGTTTCCTATGTTGATTTTATACATTATGGTTCATGTTGCTGATTATTGGTAGTTGATTGCACTGTTTTGTGAGGTGTTGGTTCTAGAAAAGAGTCAGATCTGTGTGTCGGATCAAGTTGTTACAAAGGTATAAGGTGAGGATAGTAATAGGAAAAATATGAGGGTAGCAATAGGTAGTTAGAGAAGAGGTCCTAACTAATAAAGATATTTACATTTATGTCTATTGAGTTGTATCCATTTACTATTTTCAGCAGATTGTATGCTACCAAGTGGTTTCCATAAGCAATCCGAGGATTTTACCACATAGACAGGGGGTTCTATGTGGGCTTTTACCTTATTAAATCTATTATTTTGTATGATTAGTTTATGTATTAGTATAATCTAAGTTTCTATCATGTATTTACCAACATATCATATTTAAACTCTGATTAGAAAGCTTATTTGTTATATATTGTTGTATGCTTTATTTCCTTTCTTTGTAGCATGCCTATTGCTTTCTGATTATTACTTTTGATATATTAAATTAATCTACCTGCTTCCTAATTGATTTATATTACTTCTACTTTTTATCTATATACGAGTTGTGTGTGAGTCTCTAAAGAGTTTGTATCGCTTTACCCTAGTTATGTAATAGGTGAAATGTTTAATTGGTTTGCTATATTTGTATGATTGTAAGCTATGAGAGTATAATCATGTCTCCACATATGAGGTCTTAAAGTGATTGGAAATCCTTTTATGTATTTCCAATATATATTCTTGTTTCATATGCTATTTTAGTTTTCTATGCTTGCTTATTATTAGTCTAGATAGGAGTATGTGAGGCATACCATCACTATTATGTTTATTGCAGATTGTTGTTTTCTTATCTAATGGTGTTTTAGTTGTGTGTTTAATTAAGGATGTTGTTTTCTTTTACTATATTATCTGCTTAATTCACATTGTGAGGCTCGATTGGTTGATTTAGAATTTAGCTCGCGAAAAGATTCCATGGGTTGTCATTTTCACCCTTCATTTAGGTCTCCGTTTAATATTTGGGTTGAAAGAACAATTGATCTTTGTGCAATTGTTTCTACATATGAAATTTCACTAACTATTCCTTAGCAATCTACCATAAGCATGAGTTCACGAGCTTAGAACACAGGTAAGGTAGTATTTGTGGGATGATCCATATCTATGGAAACATTTCCTAGATCAATTACTATGAAGGTGTATACTTAAAAATGAATTTCATTCTATAATCACTTTTGGCCACACATATGCGTGCGAAGGACAATTTGGAGCCAAAATAGCCATCCTTAAGGTTCTTAAGAGTAGATTCTATTGGCCCACATTGTTCAAAGATGCACATATATTTTGTAAAGATTATGATTGTTGCAAATGAATGGGTAATCTAGAGCATAGAGACCAAATGCCCTAAAACTCTATACTTTTTTTCAAAATCTTTGATAAACGAGGTATTGATTTTATGGGACCCTTTCCTTCCTCTAATGTATTTATGTATATTTTACTTGCTATAGATTATAATTCTAAATGGGTGGAAGCTAAAACCACCAAAACTAATGAATCTAAAGTTATTGTGGATATTGTAAAGTCCATCATTATTGCCTAGCTTGGAACACCAAGAGCCATCATAAGTTATGTGAACTACACTTTTTTAATAGGACTTTTTGGGATTTACATAAAGTTATCATGTCAACCATGGATATTTTACACCATACCATTATAAGTGGACAAGACAAAGATTCCAATAGAGAAATCATATCCATCCTAGAAAAAACAGTTAGACCTAACAGAAAGGATTGGAGTTTAAGATTGGATGATGCACTATAGGCATATAGGACAACATATACAACACCTATTAGAATGTCACTATTCCAATTGGTGTATGGTAAACAATATCATTTTAGATAGTCAAATAATGCAATATGGATTTATAGGAAGTAGGAGATCATAGAAGGATACAATTAAATGAGTTAGAAGAAATATGAAATGAACCTTATGACAAAGCATAGACTTATAAGGGGAAAATTAAGCCAGTACATGATAAGATGATATTAAGAAGAAACTTTGAAGTTGCACAAAAAGTGCTCTTATTTGAATCCTGCCTCAAGTCATTTTCGTGTAAGCTTTGTTCTAGTTGGATTCCCGCTTTTATTTTTAAGAAAGTATTTGTTCATGGTGTAGTGGAAATCTAGAGTGGGAAAAATAGAGAGGAATTTAAGGTCAATGGGCATAGGTTGAAGTCCTATTATGAGACATTACATGATGACCACATAGAGAAGATCTAGTTTTGTGAGCCAATCAACATGGAAAACTAAGCCATGCCTAAGTGAGGTTAGTAACATTAAACCAAGTTCTTTGTAGGAGGCAACCCACCAAATTTGTTTTCTAATCCTTTTGAATTTTGTTTTACATTACATCTATTCATGTGCTTATTTTGAGGACAATGTAAGAATTAGGTGTGGGGGAGTCTTAAAACATCTATATATTTTTTGATTTTATTTAATATGTTTAAAGATTAGTATGCTTTAGGTAGTACATTTTTTTTAATTTCTTTCATTTTTAGTCTTTAGTTATTTCATTACTTAGGATAGTAGGAATAATGGACTTGCTTGGGAAGAATTGCACTCTCATTATTTTATGGCATATATAATGAAATTAGGTAAAATAATGCCAGATTGAAAAGAATGATGGATGTTGTTAAAATTTTAACATTGTTCCTAGGTAAAGGAAACTTTATGGCAATTTCGCTCAAAACTTGCATGCACAATAGCTAAGCTAGTGATAGGAAAAATTTATGTGGTTACACTTACGAAATATTTTAATGAATCCCTTAGAGCCTTCCTTTGCTTTGAATGAATGAGATGAAGATACTAGAACTATTCTTTAGGTTTATTAAGGAGAATTCTAAGTGTATCTCTTGAAAAATAATTAAGGCAATAGGATTAACCTCTTTCGATAAATTTTCCACACCTTAATATTGTTGTTCTTTCATGAACAACCTTTTTAGAGAACTAGTTAGAGCCTACATAAGCCAATTTTTTATACCCACTCCTTACCCTTTGAACCAAATACATTGGCCACACCCTATAGCTCAAAACATGTGGAGTTGCCCAAAAAGAAAATAGATTTTATGATAATGCTAGAATATGATTTAAAAGTATCAACTATACTATAAATGTTTAATTACCTAATATGTACATAAAATAACACCAACTACGATGTGTGCCCTTGTAAAAAAATAAAAATAAATATAGAAAGAATAAGAAAATAAGGGGATAAGTTGAAAAGAAAAAATAAAAAAGGGGGTAAGTGTTGAAAAAGAATGGTAGAAAGATAAAAGAAAAGAAAGAGTAATGAGGCTTGGTTTCAAAAAATTGAAAATTGCCCTAAGTTTGTTGACATAATTGACTTTAGGATATCATTATTCATAGCTCGATTTCTCTTACTTCATAGATTTTGAGCTTTTGTTTATCTATTCCCTTTCATTTGATTGAAAAAAAATCCTAACCACATTGCAATCAAATGAAAGACTTTTTTTTCAGCCAAAAAATGAAAGATCTTTTGATTTTAGGAAATACTTTTGGTTAGTGGAGAGAAAATTATAACGAAAAGCCTATGGTGTCCAAACCAAGTCTAAGACAAATAGTAGTAATCCATAGAGAGGAATGATATAAAAAGCAAGTTTAAGTTACAAGATTCAACTATTACTAGTGAACTTGAACACATAACCTTTGAACACAATTATTGTAAAGGAACTAGAACTAAAAGATTGACTAAAGACTATATTGAATGAATGTTAACCTTTGAGATCACAGTTGTTAAGCTCTTGAAATAATGCCAGGGATTGATTGGTGTCATTTTAAACATATATTTATAATCATTTTCCATATGTTTTATAATGAATTAGTGTTTCCTATGCATTTTACATGTTTATTTTGTGTTATACAAGTGATTAGGGTCAAATTGAGCAAAAAGAGATCAAACAAAGTGTTAGGAGCTAAAATAGGGGATTCAATAAATTGGCTATTGAGAAATTTGATCGAGCACCCTTGGGTTGAAAATTGAATCAAGCACTGAATTGATCAAGCTTCACTCAAGATCGATCAAGTGTATAGAGCAACAATGGCAAAGGATGGTCAATCGATAGACAAGGGATCCATCAATCAAGATGTGGTAGATTAATCAAGCATCGATTAAGCTTCACTTGAGTGCACTTGGGTTGGAAATTACAATCAGTCGATTGATCGAATAAAGGTCTTGATCAATTTAATAGTCCAATAAATATGCAAATTAAGTGATTTTTTTATCAAGGTCACAAATACACAATATAAGCTGCAAAATGATTTATTAATTACACATAATTCCTTCAAGGAACAAGAGAGATCAAGAGCATATATAAGACAAACCTTTGAAGGAGATTTGCAAAGAAAATATTAAAGATGGAAGAGTAGAGTTGCCTTTCATTCATCATCTACAATTCCTAAGATTTTTTAATTATTTCTTCTCTTTTTAAGTTTCCATGATTATATTGCTGATTCAATTAGAATTCATGTCTAGCTAAAATTTTAATGTGATTATGGGAAATTTCATTCCCTCTACTATGGTTTAATTAAATTTAATGTCATGAACAATTTTAATTTCAATTCTTGATTTCTGTTGTGTTTGTTTCTATGTTTGAATGCCGCGACTATATATTGATGACTTTATGAAAGTAGAGTCATTAGCGTACTTTTTACTTAATATTTACTTGTTTTATTTAATAAATAGTATTTTTATGGTTAATAAAATTAAAATATAAATTATTTAGTAAAAAGGGGTGAAGATATAATTTTTTGAATTGTTTGGGATTTTTTATGAATTTTTAACGTAGGACCAACCAAAAGCTGCCACGTGGCATACCATACAACGAAAGGAGCTTATTGGGCAAACGACTCAGACACCACGCAAGTATGTAGAGTGAATTACCTTATGCGACGTGTGAAGAGGATGAAACGCGTGCCACATGTCAGCACAATGTTTAATACAAGTTTGGAAATTGGTCAACGCATCATACCACGTGTCGTTACGCCATTGCTCTGCACATTTTACCCGTACACCAAGCCATCCATTTTCGCAAATCAAGTCATGCCATGTGTCGCTGACT
This sequence comes from Hippophae gyantsensis, assembly GCA_030763125.1. Lineage (NCBI taxonomy): Eukaryota > Viridiplantae > Streptophyta > Magnoliopsida > Rosales > Elaeagnaceae > Hippophae > Hippophae gyantsensis. Next base: position 24,854,550 of record CM061029.1, on the reverse strand, counting down.
CAGCACGCGTTGACTCTGACCGATCTCCCTTGCAACACGTCACTCCCTGATTTGCCCAATGAATTTCCCTTGCCCGTGTCGCGTTGTGATTGGCTAAAATTATCAGTTTTGCTTGTTTCATAACCCTTGATCTGAAGTTGATCTGACGGTCCAGATTGCATCTTAGCTTTATTTAAGCCCCTAATCACTCAATAAATCCTAAGTGGCCTCTATTAGCATAATTTTGGTCAATTTTTGGAGCTATAAAGAGAGAAAAATACAAAAAGAGAAGACAAAATATTGGTGGATATTCAAGAGGAGATAAATTCTACAATTCAAGAGATTGATAGTATTCCTTCTTTTACTCTTTTGTTTATCAATTTTTATGTCTTTTTTTTATGAAAAATATGAGCTTTATGAACACAATTATATGTAATTAATTGATTAATCTAGGGATCTTATGAACCTAATTTTCACGATGTGATGATCTAATATTTTACCACAATTATAATTATAATTTAATTATATTATTTAATCTAATTTTTGTGCTATTAATTTTTTGGCCAATAATTTATCTATAGAGGCAATTAAATAGATTCGAGAGAATTATTTAATTGTTTGTCTTGATTAAATAACATGTATATTTTCTAGGTAGAGATGTATGATTCTTATGTATGTGATCCATAATTGATGAACTTAATGAGTAGTATGCAATTTAATTGGTATGAGAGTGTGATTAAATTAATTATTATATGGTGTGTAGTTTACTTGAGAGAGAAATACATGGTAGGTTAGATTCAATTGATCAAGTAATTAATTGATATGGGGGAATTTTAGCGATTTGCATGTTAGAAAATTGGGGGATTAAGTATTCCTGGATATTTTCTCATATATCTTTTTAGTTACCAAATCTAATTTAATTAATTATTTTTATTTACTTTTAGTTATTTTAATTTTGCTTCCTTAAAATATAAAAACACATAAAAAAATTGATTTTTATATTTTTAGTTGTAAAAATTAGTTTTCAATAAAATAATCTTCGTGTGAACGATATTTTCTTATCATTATATTACTTGTTGCGATACGATACTTACGTATTCATTGCACACACTTCGTGTGTGGCGATCATACATATAGGAATTAAAGTAATCAACTAGTTTATTTCATGAATATGTTTATATATAGTCTAAAGTATTAGTACGTAATCACTAAAATTATTATTTGAAATGGTACTTTGTGTCTACTATCACTAGTAGGGTTGAATACCTTTGATAAAAGTTAAACGATTGTTCTAATCTTCCATAGTTTAGTTATCATCTTTTTAGATCTTTATACAATGAATGAATTAAATCTAGTAAGTGTATCTTTAAGTTGTTCAAGATTTAGGTTGGTTAATAAGTGGACCTTTAATCAAATACACAGTAAGAAAAAATGAAAATTTTTAATCGAACCTAGATTTCTAAAGCTAAATTTGGAACTCAAGAATGGTTTTAAATTATGAAAGTAATTTAGGACTTATAAATTAATTTACATTCATGACATGTTTAATAAAATTGTAGGCTAGTGGTGAGGACAATACTATAATCATATTCTTATAATTCATCTGCAAATTACTTTACTACTTTATGTTATTTTCTTCAATAACAATTCAAAATCTCCATTTGCTAATTTAAATAACTCACTAATGGACTAATAAGTAGTAGTGAAAATTGTCACCAACCCTTGTGGATATGACAACACAACTTCTTAAAATTACTTATCACTTATACACAATCAAGTATAGTAATGTGTTCTGAATTGTGTCACCAAGGTTGCTTATGTAGGGGTTAAACTTGTTAGATTAATTAATATATTTTATTTTTATTAACTTTATTAAGCGTATTATAATATTTTAATGTCTTTTAGTTGTAAGCCTATATAAACCATTATTTTTCTTGTATTTTAACTTAACTTCTGAGTAATAGAAACCTTAAACTCTTTTCTTCTCTCCAAATTTATGCTATTGAATTCTACATGGTATCAGAGCTATAAATCTCATACACAAAATTTTTTGTGCATCTAACTATTGTATATAATTGTTCGGTTCATCCTTTGTTGGTCGGGTGAGTTTTTTGTTGTTTTCTTTAATTAGAAAATTTAGTGTATTATTTGTGTGGCGGTTATTTGTTCATTTTTCACGACCTATTTTTTCTATTATAATCTATAAGTTAATAGTAATTTGTTGGCCATATGTTTTTCCTTTATCATTGTCTAGGGGTGAGGATGATTCACTTCAGTCAATTAGTGTGCAGTTAGAAGGAAAAAATTGATCTTTAATGGACTTATGTGATGATAAAGATTTGGGTTTCATTGTTGGTACATTTAAGAAACCTATAGATACATCAATTGAGAAGTATCACTACTACAGAAATTGGCATTAAATTCGGTTAAAAACCAACTTTAAACAAATTTAAAGTCGGTTCGCTGAACCGACTTTAAATTTAGCGACTTAAAATGTAAAGTCGGTTCACGTGATGAACCAACTTTACATTTTAAGTCGGTTCACGCGAACTTTACATTTTAAGTCGGTTCACCGCGTGAACCGACTTTACCCGTACATTTTATGATTTTGTTTTATTTTTATTCTCATTTTTCGTATTATTCAATATATATATATATATACAGCATAAAAAACTAAAATATAAATAATAATACAAATAATTAAAAATTTAAATATATTTAATTACTTGATAATTAAATTTATTACAAAAAAAATAATGTATATATAATACATATAGTTAACTTAAATTACCAATAAAATAATGTCGTCAAAGTGTAATTATGCGATCGAGTAAGCTTGGTTGGCTTAGAATCTTGATTGGCTTTCACAAGCATTATGACAAAAAAATAGCTGATCCATATAACAATTCATATTCCCCTACATACATGAGCACGTAAAACATCCATCAAACAAGCAGTCTAAACTTCAGACATACGAATGAAGAAATTAAATCATTATAAATATTACCATCAAAAATACATTACCACGTACATCGACATTCGACGAACTAATATTAGCACTTTATTAATCATTTGTCTATATATATGAAGTTATCTGGAATCTCTACTAGTATTTTTTAATTCTATAATGAACTCTAAATATGAAATCAAGTGTAACTTCGATTTCTTACTTGGCTTGTGTGAGTTTTGGTGCCCTTAAACATATGGAACACGTTCATGGGCACCAAAAATCATACAAACCAAGAAACAAATCGGAGTTACGTACACCTGATTTTTCCATTTAGAGCTCATTATAGCATTAAAAATTCTAGCAGAGATTCCAGATAAATTCATATTTATAAACAAATGATTAATAAAGTGCTAATATGAGTTCGTAAGGAAAGTAGAAAAGAGAGATGAGATGTAGTTTGGGCCAAAAATAGGTCCATAAAACAATGCATTCACCTAAATACATGAGCATATAATCATCCATCAAACAAGTGATTTCAGACATAGGAATAGATAGAGAAATTAAATCATTAAAAAATTTACTGTTATGTTGTCATATGCTATTCAAAATCATCAGAATCTTCTCCTGATTCTTCTTGTGATGATATAATTTGAACCATGTGTTCTACCCATTCCTCTCGTAAATCATCAAAAATTTGCTGGTCGTAGCCCGTCTTGTTCCAACCAAAGAACTACATGTATTTAAAATCAAAATAAGAATATAATTTCATTTATTTACAAAAGAAAAACCAAAAATATGTTAAAAACTTTTATGTATATGGGTAAAAGATATTGCCACATCATCAATTGGAATTTTGATATTTGTGATGATTTCGCTCATAAACTTCATGACATAATAACCACACATGACTCATTATTTTGTTGTGGAACCTACAAAAAACAAGTGTACATGAATTTTCATATTCGAACATCTTTATTATTCAATTGTAAAATTAATAAAATTATTAATATTGACTTGTACATACCATAACTTTTGTCCATATAAGCTTATGAGATTTTTTAAGGGCAATGCCCTTAAACTTGTTCCACAACTTCCATGCCCTATCAAGGTTTAAAATGGTTAGTTTTTATTAAATATTAAAAAAAATAATAGAAGAAACTAATATGTAACTATAACTCTTACATTTCAACAACTGCTTTTGTATCTTTACTCAGTTCTATGGAAGCTGAGTCATAGTACAAAGCATGATTATTGAACAGATCAATGATTACCAACATCCAATGATCTTGGCCTTGTTCAAACCTTAATGGCCAAGGGATTATCAACTTTTGATTTCTCTTAAGTATTAATGCTCTATCACATAATTGTTTAGCTCTAATGCTAACATCCTTCTATTGATATTGATTGACATATGAAGAATCATAGAACATTGCTAAATGTGATGAGTGATTATGTTGAAGTCGATAATAGCACGCCATATATAAAAGATATATATATATATATATATATATATAATTAGATAATATAAATATAATTATATATGTTCTGCATAAATAAAAGAAAAATAAATAGATTGAGGACTCACCTTGTCCACACTTGAATTATACTTAAATCAATCATTTGATATTCAAATAGTTGCAATAAGCACTCGATCGATATATAAGTTTGGCCGAGGTCTACACTAGAAATTTCTATAGGAAGTGGCACAGTCCATCCATCATTTATGCTAGATGCCCTCCCAACAATAGTCATCAAAGTGCCAAGATTTCTACTGAAGTTTAACGCATAAATATGACTATACTTTTTCCAAGGCTTCTTCTTCAATGACTTGGTGCACGATGATTGGCCACTAGACATAGATTTAGCACGAGATATTTGCTCCGTATCTCTTAAATGTGCCGCATTTAAGAGTTCTGGTATAATAGACTAAAAAAAAGTATTATATATGTATTTTTTAGTAACAATATAAGATATAATAAAATAATAGTAGTAAACAAGTGTTATATTTTAAGTTAAAAAATAATACCACGTCAAAATTTAGAACAACTTGAATCGATGGCCAAGCCACATACTGTGCAACTGCCTCTTGGACTGTGGTAGCATTAGAAGGCACAGGTAGTGGACAATCATGAAACAATGATTGATCAATTACTATTCGCCAATGATTAGGCAAATATTGATTATGAATCATCCGATCATCGCTCAATTGTTGTACCATTCCAATAGCTACATAGTCCATTGAAGAAGGATGTTTCAACAAACATTTCATATTCTGTAAAAAATTTAAGTGTTATATATAAAAAATAAAACATATAATAAGAATTTAAAAATAATAGATTATATACACCAGAAATTAAAATCTTACCACATATGATTCATCAAATAGAAGAGGACTCTCGTGTGGGGTAGCTATTGGATGTGCATTCTCACCAAAATGTTCATCTTGGTTTGATTTATGGTAAGAATATGTAGATTACATTGGAAAAAATGAACCACTACTTGATTGCATATGCATTCCTGGAATATAGTGAGGACAAATAGGATGGCTATATCCCATACTGGATGTAGTTTGAGCGCAATGAGATTGCGTGGGTGGCATGCTTGGCATGGATGGTGGCCTACCTATCATGTATGGTGGCCTTCTTGGCATGGATTGTGGCATGCCTGGCATGGAAGGTGGTATGCCTGGCATGGATGGTTACATGCTTGGCCAATATGGTATACCCTGGTTGTAGCATGATGCCATGGCTGACATTTGTTGTGATTGATGTTCTTTTAGAGTGGCAATCTCACTTATCACTGAGGCCTTAAAGGAGTTGAATTTTTCTTCAATTTTAGTGTACTTCTCCTTACTTACCGTTTGAGGCTTTTTTTTTAATGTTAAAATACTCCATAGAACCATCATATTGGCTACCTTCCCTAACACGACCAGAATGTTCACGTACGAATGCATGATATAAAGCATCTCTCCCAGGCTCTTCGATTATTTCACCCCTGGATATTTTTTTCTGAATAGTTCTCTACAAATAATAAAGCACACAAACATATCATTCATTATTACATCAATTATTAAATATCATTAAGACTTTTTATCAACTGAAATTACTAACCAACTTATTTAATTGTTCTTCTCCTCGCTGAGTCATCGGTCTTGAATTCTTCATTTTAGGAGTCTTTGTTTCTATGTACAATTTAGTTCAGGTAACAGGTCTACCCAATTCAGCTTCCTACATAAATTATGAAAATTTTATTAACAATGACATGAAATTAAATTGAGGAAAATAAATATAAAAATATTTATAAATTAAGACAAATTAATAATACCATTCTATATCTAACTTCAGGATTTGAAGACCTCCCAATACGGTTAGGAAGAATGTTATGCATTTGTATATTCGGATGATCTTCTCTAATAATTTGAAATTCATCTGAACGTCTATAATCCAAAAAGTCTTTCCAAACTTGAGGTGTAATCTAGGGGTGTCCTTCAGGGATTTTGTAGATCTCATTCTCATCAAATGTTTCCAAATATGGAAACACATAATTACTTGCCAATCTGGAAGTCTTGTATTCCTTCCACGCCTTATTTGCAATCTTATAACACTTGCCCTTCCAATTGTCATCGACTTTGTAACGATTCTGTAAAAACATAGTACAAAAGATTAGATATAATACACCTAATATAATATATATATATTGATTATAAAATATAAGAGACTTACACAAATGGTTATCCATATTTTGAACTTTTCTACATCGTCAACCTCAGACCAATCATTTATATTGATTGGTATACTGGACTTTGCAAGTCGACCAATAGAGGATTTCAATTGTTGACCATTTTCACCTATTGGATTACCAGTAGCATAAAATAGAACAGGTATTCTATCATCTAGGTTAAGTGGAGCATCAGGTATATTCGCCCAACCCCTTCTTTTCAAATACCCCAATGGATCATTCGGATCTACAAGCTCTGTTATCCGAATATCCATGAAATATCTACAAACAATGAAGAAATATAAATTAATTGACAATTTTAGGAACATACATATATATAAGAGTTATTACAATAATATAGAACATACGTTATGTTTAATTAGGTTGTTGATTGTATACATATATTCCTTCACAATCACTTCGAGCCCATGACGAAGAATCATCATCATCAATTAGATCATCACATACATTAGGCAATTTATTTGAGAAATTACTAATATTGGTTAATGTATCAAGCATAGAGTCATCATCTTCTACAACATCACAATGGTAAAACTCTTTTTGTGGAGGCGTTAACACAACAGACCATCTTGGATCAATTTGATCGCTCACATAAAATACTTGTTTTGTATGAAGTGCTAACGTGAAAGGATCATCAGTGTGACTTATCCTGGATAAATTTACAAGGGTAAATCCAAAATCATCTATTTTATATCCAACATTGATAACATCTTTGACCCAATCACAAAAGAAAATTATTTCATGGAAGACCTCATAATCCAATTCCCAAATCTCTTGTATTATACCATAATATGTTCTATCAGAAAGTACAGGATTACCATCTTTTGAAATGGAAAATTGTATAGTTTGTTCAACCATCTTCACCCCACTATTTTGATTTACTCGGACTTTGTCCCTAGCTTGAGTCGTAAACCTTGATCCATTTATTGTGAAATTATAAAATGATTTGACATCGAATTTTGGCCCATGTGCAAGCCATTGTAAACTTTCTGATATTGTATGATTGGGTTTCTTGAGTTCATCTCGAATCTATGTATACAAAACACAAAATGTGTTTAGAGCAAAATTTTAAAAATTGAATAGATCTAGGAAGATACATGCATGAATTTTTGTTTGTGACACTTACATGGTTGCGAAACCAATTAATAAGCTCTCGCTTATGTTCATCATACAACCATTTTTCTCCTCATTTTTTTTATAACGAGGCTCGATCTTCAATAGGTTTAAATGCATCCTGTAATGTTATTAAATATATATTAAGTTATATACCATCATTAATGGTTAAATAAAAAATGATTTTTGCAATCATGAAACAATGAACATCACTTACTCTATGTACGGTTGTACCTCATTATTATTTACTAAAATGATTCGATGTGCTTTTTCCCATCGAGTGCGATCAATAAATAATTTATTACTTCCACCAAGCATAGGGTTACCTACTTGGATCATGTGACGTTCTAAGAACAACTTGTGCGTAGGATTCCCAATTTTAGTGCAACCACTAAAGTATTCAGAACAAAACTCAATGGCCTCTTCAACAATGTAGCATTCCACCATGCATCCTTCAGGTCGATTTCTATTATTTACATATCCTTTAAGGACTTGCATATATCTCTCAAAAGGATACATCCACCTTAAGTAAGTAGGACCACACAATTGAACCTCTCGAACTAAATGAACAAATAAGTGAATCATTATATCGAAGAAAGGAGGAAAATATTTTTCAATTAGACACAAAGTCTCTACAACATCTTTCTGTAAAGAATTTAACACTCCAATTGGTATAGATTTCTTGCATATTGTATTGAAGAATGAACAAAGCCGAATTATTGATAATCGAACATGTTTTGGAAGAATTGATCTAATAGCAACTGGTAATAACTGTTGCATTAAGATATGAAAGTCATGTGATTTCAATCCATACAGTCTCTTATCGATGATAGACACAAAATTTATATATATAGATTCATTGAATCTTAGGATGCTAATAACTCAAAATTTATATATTGGATTAATAATTTTGTAATACATTCAATAGAATGTCAGTTGGCAAAGTGCGAGAAAGAAAAGGATGTCTAGGATCATATGGCTAGATTGTACTAATTTTGCAAAAAATATTAGTTAGAGTTTGATATTCGAACCCTATAAAAACAAATCTGAGTATTTAAGAACTTTATTTAACTATGACAGATCTATGAGACCAATTAGCACTCACAAAATTAGCATAATTGCATGCATTTTTTAACATCCCTAACTCTATTTTCTTTTTCTCAAGGGTACTCTTTTATTTAACTTAGACTAAATATCATATTGCTTGAATCTTTAAAAATGAAATGCATGTTCTTTAAAAGTTAGTTCTCACTAATGGCTTGCCACCCTTCTCTGCGTGAGGTCCCAATGAGGCCCTAACGAGAGGGGGGGAGGTACATAAAAATTTATGAAATGAGATGTGAATGAACCATTTTATTCACTCTTACAAAGGTCCTCCCCTCTCTTTTCAAAGTATTATTTTCTAAGTGCACCATATGTTTCTATGAAGTTATAGAGAGCCCGATTCAAAATTAAGTACTTTATTTGCTTCAGAAATTAAGTAAGTAAATCTCGATCTTGTTGCATTAAATATAGATTATGAATATGGTTTATGATTATGTGAATTTATGTAATTATTTTGTGATATGATCATGACTACATGCTTATTATGAAATAACCATATCATACATGAGCATTGAAACGTTAAACACATCTTAAAAACACAAAATAAAAGATATATATTATAATAAAGAGAAGTTACCATGAACGTATGGAATAAAAATGTTTAAAGTTTATGGGTGTTTATATCTTTAGGGCTGAGTAGGTAAGGGACTTGAGGGATTGGTGGACCCACCAATGTTAAAGAAATGAATGATCATATGTGACCACATGAGATGATAAGCCCTTTTGGAATCATCTACATATATGTGGCAACTTTGTTGGTCCATACTCATATCATTCCCCAAATATGATACTACCAAGGATTCGATAGTTGAAACTGGTTCTAAAAATCATGACTTATTAGTTATCAATAGTATAAGTATCACACAAGGGCCTTACTATGAAAAGAAATCGAAATGAATGCTAAAAATGGAAACAATAAATAATTAAATACCTCACAAAAGAGGACATTTGTATGATGATGAAATATAAACAATTGCATGATTAACTGATTAACATGTACATTCATCATGGTGAATATTGCATGTAGATTTGCTCATTGAGTGTTAGCTCACCCACATGAATTTGTTAACATTTTTTAGATGATGAATAGTGATCCTGGATGGCAAAGAGGATACGATCGGTAGTGTATGGATATCAAGTAATTTCCCAGATTGAGCAACCTCCAAAATTTTATTATTTTTTAAATACTATTTCCCTTATAGTTTATTTTATGACTTTTGAAATTTTACTATCCCAATTTAATGTGACGAAAAATTTTATATGATAAAATGACATAATTTTTCATTTAATAATTATTAAATAAATGAAGGAGTTTTTATTGAATAATTATCCATTCAAGAAAATAGCAGAAAAGAGTAACACTTCCTAGTTTTTTCTTGATGCAAACCATTTGCACTACAAATGGTATTAGAGCCAAGGATTTAAATATTTGTGTAGATTTTTGGGATCTATGAGATCATACCGTTGAAAGCCAACTCAAAGTCGTCCAAGTAAGTTATGATTTATTGAACTTAGTTTATAGACTTGCATTAATAGATATATTTTACATAAGAAAAAATGGCAAGTAAACTTTCAAGTAATCCCTAAGTTCGATTACTTTTTCTCAGGGTATTCTTGTCTTTAATTTTTCTTAAGGAGGGATGTTAGATTAATTAGTCTATTTTATTATTTTTTTTAGTTTTACTGATGGTATTATAATCTTGTATTGTCTTTTAATTGTAAACCTATATAAGCCATTTTTTGCATTTTAGCTTAACTTTTGAATAATAGAATCCTACCCCTTTTTCTCTAAATTTGTGCTCTTGGATTCCACAAAACTGACCACCAATTCCTCACGTAGATGAGCATAATTTCGTGACACAACTCCTGTATCAAATGGGTATAGAAGATCACGGTAGATGCTATTAAGAGGAAATTCTAACAACACCTTATAAATTTTGTGTAATGTATAAAAAATAATTGAGATATTTAATCTTAGTGGTTAACCTTAAAGGTAAGTCATTTGATCCAACACTAAACTAATTTTAGACACTCTACTAGTGTGAGTTGTTTATGTCTAACCTATTTTTATTAGGGTATTATTTAGTCTATTTGTTTGTGAAAAATGTGTTATTTAAATCCTTTTATTTGTGAAAAATGTGTCATGTAAGGATAATATTAACTTTTCATCATATTTTACATTAAATATAACGAAATAACACATGTATTACATGTATATTTATATTTTTTGATAAATATGTACATAAAAAATCAATATTTAATTAAAAAAATTGAATAATTTTTTAATTAAAAATTATTTTATTAAATATTTATTTATTGAAACATATAAACATACATGTTTCATATGTCATATTACGTAATATTTAACTAAAAATTACATAAAAAGTTAACTTTTTTTTTCATCTAACACATTCTTTACAAACAAATATACTTAAAAACATATTTTCTAAATAAATAGACTAAAAAATCCCAATGCCAAAAAAAAGTGACCACCACGAACCTTTTCTTTTTTATTATATCATAATTTTATTTGTGTAATTCATCTTTCTTTCTTTTTGCAAGGCTTGTGCATATTTTTTTTATGATTAGTTCATTGGTTTTTTTTCTTGACCCATTAATTAAATGAAATTGTGATATCATATAAATTAAGTATAGTGTATAAGTAAAATGAGACATCCAATCCTAAATGATTAATCTCGAGTGAAGATAAGTCTTATAATACATATAAATACTACACTAAAAATATAATTTTTAATTAATGTGAGATATTATTTTTATACACAAATATTCTTAATCTTAAAAAATAAAAAATGATTCGAAAGGAACCTTTAACAACCCAAGGGGCCTTGAAACTAAGGGTAGCAATTCATGTTGTGACCGAGAAGACAAACATAAGCTAACAAGATATGAATTATTTTTAGTTAGTATTAAATACTAATTCTTTTTTAACGACATTAAAATATTCTCTTCATAGTTTCTTAATGATTATTGTAGATGGATACCTTGGAAAAATAATGTGGTGGATCATAATATAGTTCAATGGGCCTCCTAGCATCACACTAAAGAAAAAATCAATTTGAGTGAACTTCCAACAACTTTGCTGATAGGTTTTCCAATAGTAGATTAGGCCATTCAATATTTTTTCATAACGAAAAAAGATATTTGATCTTCTTATCATTATGAATAAATAAATTTCCTAAAAATGATATAATTTTTATAATATTAAAAAATGTCTGAATTTCAACGGGACAACACAATACGAACATGAACAAATATGACATGAATATGTATAACTCACACGAATTGTTACCACTACTTAAACCCTTGAAAGAGAGCTCTTAGACTGCCATTTTAAAACCTCGTAAATTTATTATAAGTACTCAAAGTGCCTTAGAAGGAATTTTGGACAATTTATTGAAAAGTAGGAATATATAGAAAACATTTCTTGTGACAAATATGATCAAATAGGAAAATTGGGTGCAACCTTCACCACCTCGCTAGCACCACAACTGATGAGCTCCCTAGCGAGCTCCTTGGTTGGCTATAAAAAATGGGCCGAGCCACCCATTTTTCTCACATTTTTTTCTTTTCACTTTTCTCCCTTACTGTACAACATCCTCTTCTTAAGTTGTTTGGGCATTTTGGCACAATTTGGAGCACATTTCGGGGAAAAATATCATTCGAGTCAAGGAATCTAGGTAAGGGTTCTTATTCAAACTTTTACAATTCACTCATTATTTTTAAAAATGAATTATCATGCATCATATATTATGGATAAAAGTAAAAAAAACAAATGCCATTATTTTATAATTCATGTTATAATATTATAAATGTTGTTTAAAATAAGATATTTATTGTAAATATTTTATTATACATACATTAAAAATTTATAAAATGAGTATTAATTTTGATATGAAATGTGCATTAAAAATATTACATGAAATTCGAAATTTTTATACATGCATCACTAAAATTATTTTATTCGTTGGGAGAATGCATGTATCTTGTCTTGCAGATTATGGTACTACTCTTGGTTGTAGCAGACTATTTTCGACAAACTAATGATACACATCACATTACATGTACTCCCAGAGTTTTTACATTTATAATGGCTTGTATTATTAATAAAAACATGCATCATTAATAAAGGTTTATTGAAATAATATTTAGAGTAGACTCTTACTGAGCTATGTGTAGCTCAACCCCACTATTCCCTCTCTACCCAACTACGTTGTCCAAGATAATCACGATGAAGATATGATGATCATGAACGGTTTTGACATTACGGGATTTGACTTAAAATCTTATTTTATTTATTGTATATTACAATTTATGATAAGTAGGTTTAGACTACTCTAATAAATTTTAATTTGATTTTATAAATGTCTTTGATTAAAATTTATGACCTTACAATAAATTTTTCATTTTGAATAGAAAATCTCTTAATTGTACACAAATTATTTATAAAATTGATTTTAAATGATTTCTTAACTGAATTTTTCATTATTACTCAAGAAAATTTCCTTTAAACATAAATTTAAAATTTATCCCCTTCTATTTCACATATCATTTTTTAGGGAGTGATAGTTTGGTATGAGAGCATGGTTCTAATCTCCCTAGAACAAAAATTCTTTTTTAAAAGTTATTTATGTCTTAGCTACCTACTCATAAAATAGATAATAAGAAACATGTACAAATTAATCATACTAAGTAACGATTGAATATAGAAAGAACATGAGGCAAAAATTTCTACTACGAAGAGTTATATGGACTCATTTTCTTTACATCATTATAAGATGATTCCAAAAGAAATGATGTATCATCTACCTTCTAAACACATTAGCTCTAGTCACAACTTGATTTTCTGGAGAAGTTGGACATTTATGAACGATCTATAGGATTGAACCGACTATGGGAGCAATTGTCAACATTTTCTTGTTTTCGAGGCATAGGATTATTCTCAACAAATTGTAGCAGTCACTTATGGGATTGAAAAAGTTGAACCAAAAACAAGTTCGTCAAATGATTAGATCTTTATCGCATGTATTTCCATTAGATGACTCGCGTCAAATTGGACTACAACAAATGGATAAGAAACATGTTCTACTATGGAACATCAAATCTTCGAAGGAATTCTACAAGTTAAACTCAACATTCTACTTGACAATTGAATGAAAAAATTTCCATGACCAAGATAACCTTTTCAAGAACCATCCTTCTAACCTTATCAATCAATTTGGTAGTCTTTCCAAAGAACAATCAAATCCCTTATAAACCATTATAGACATTAATCAATACGAGGAAAAGATAATGACATAATTGACATAACTCTAGTACAAGGATCACAAGAGAAAGTCTCTACGATATTTGATAGGAGGAACCAAAAACCAGCAATAATTTAATTTTACTACACAACTCTTGGATACAATTTTTTTCTGACACTTGTGTCACCCATTCTTTCACTTCTTTAAAATTTTCCCCATAGTTAAAACTTATAAATCCCCTTCTTTTAAATTTTTCTCTTGGATTCCTTTATGATTTCATTTAAGTCTATAATAGCCCAATTTCTTGATGCAAGGGGTGACTCTTTTTAGTATTTTCCTTAATCATCATCTAAAAGGAAGATAGTATCAAAGAAATAAAGTTTCTCTAAACTCTTTGGAAGGGGATGTTGATAACAAAAGAAGCTTTACATGACTATCAGTAATGAATAAATGTTGGAATGCAGTTCTAGAAGAATTATCTACATTTCCCAACTACAAGGATGACTTTATAATCAAGTTGTTCGAACAACATCAATTACTACCTCTCACTAAATGAATGGAACCATTCACCATTCAAGATAGAAGCTAAGAAAATAACTGGATGAATCTTCAACAAAAGGACTCATTCAACCAAGATCTTCATCTTATGAATGTCTATTTTGAAGAACATAAAATTCAAATTATGCACTAGCTATTACCAAATGACAAATATAATTGGATTATTGGGTCAACTCGAGGATGCAAGCTTTCAAAGTCAACACATCGACACTTATAAGTTAAGAGAATTGAACGTATCAAAGCTACTTTTCAAGCTTTGAATGAGCACTCTTGAAAAATGAGAAACTCATGAGTGGATTACTTTGAAATGATTAGAGATTGAGGAAATTACATGAACTATGATTGACTTAGAGAGATGTCAATTTTGTATCAAATAAGGAAACTTGAAAGAAGAACAACTCTATATGAGTTAAAGTTGGAAATTATCGTACCAACCAATAAAGCATCACATGAAGTGTACAAACATATCATAGAAAGGACTTGAACACACTTTGATTGATATTATAAATAAGTAAACAATATCCATATCGTGAACAACATGGAAAACAATAACTAATATATCAAGGCTTTTGAACCTACACTACAACTGTTATTGCAACTTACAAGGTTGAAAAGGTAAATTCAGAGCAGTCAAAGGTGGCCACTTCATCACATAAGACTAAGGATAAAGGAAGAGAAAAGAAGAAATTCTGGAAAATGAGGCATGGTGACCAATGTAACAGACCATACACAAGTAATTCATATGGGATTCTTCTATATCATCCTTACATTTGCTACAACTGCTACCATTCTAGGCGTCTTAAGAATAAATTCCCTTAGCTCACAACTAGAAATTATGGAAGATGATCATAATCTACTGTCAGTACTAAGGCATCTAATACTTTAAGGAATTTTCATGGACAAAGTTAGCAATCTAATTGGCATGCCCAAAAAAATTTCCAACAACCAAAACGATCCTTTCAAGAACAATCTTCTAAATCTTAGTAGCCTCCTAGGCAGTCATTTCAACAATCCTTAAATGTTGTACAAACTTTTCAAATGCCAAACATCTACCCGTAAAAAGGACAAGGGCAAGGGTGTTGCTTCTTAATAACAAGGATCGCAAGGTCAAGCTTTTTTGATATCTAAGAGGAAAGATGAGCCTAAGATCAATGAAAATGTTGATGGTATGATTCTACTGTGTCATTCTTGGGTATAAGTTCTCTTTGAAATTGGTGCCACCTATTCTTTCATTTCTTTTAACCTGTGCCCAAATGTTAAAACTCACATATGAAACCATAGAAAATCCTCTTGCATTGAACATTCCTCTTAGAGTCTCTTCTAATGTTCTTTATGTTTGCAAGAATTTTTCATTTAAACTTAACAATCATCGATTCCTAATTGATCTCATTATACTAGATATAAGTTATTTTGAGGTCATCCTAGGAATGGACTAATTAACCAAATACTAAGAAATTGTAAATTGCTCGAAGAAGAAAGTTACCTTTGAAACCCCCCACAAGCATAAAGGTTAAATTTTATGGTGAAAAATGAGTAAATCTTGTTATTTCTTTTCTTAAGAGCTATTTAGTTGGAAGACATAACCATGCAAGTATAACCCTCATGAATTCTTTGGAAAGGAGATGCTGACAATGAAAAAAACTTAACACGAATACCAATGGTGAATAAATATTGGGATGTATTTCTTAAATATTTACATGGAATTCTTATAGCTTAAGAGATTGATTTTATAATTGAGTTGTATCCTAAAATTACACCAATATATATCACTCCTTATTGAATGGCACCTACAGAGAAATAGGAGTTAGGGAGACAGTTTGACGAGTTATTGCAAAAATATTAGTTTGACCTAGTTCATCACCTTGGAAAGCCCTTATTCTATTTTTTCAAAAATAAGGACTGAAGTTTCAAACTATTCATCAATTATCACCAACTGAGCTAATTGACCATAAAGAACATGTCTCTATTACCTCAGATTGATGAGTTGTTCGACCAATTTAGAGGTGAAAGTTTCTTTTCCTAAATTGATATAAGGTCTAGATATCATCAATTATAGGCTAGAGAGTCGGATATACCCAAAACTACTTTTTGTACATGGTATGATCTTTTTGAATTTTGTGTTATACCATTTGGTTTAACCAATGCTCTTGTTACTTTTATAGACTTAATGAATAAGGTATTTTGACCCTTCTTAGAACAATTTATCATTTTTTATTGATGATATATTCATTTATTCAAAAACTCATGAAGAGCATCTTAGGATTGCTTTGCAACTCTTAGATAGCATCGATTATATGAAAAGTTTAAGAAGTGTGATTTCTAGCTTACTGAAGTCAAATTCCTTGGACACGTCATAACTGGAATAGGTATTGTTATGGATCGCTCCAAAATTGAAGCAGTATTATGTTGGAAACAACCAAGAAATGCAACAAAATTCAAAGTTTTCTTGGACTGGTTGGATACTATCGACACTTCGTAAATATTTCTCAAAGAATTTTGCACCCTTGGCATAACTTACCCAAAAGGGAGGTAAATTCATGTAGGATGGAGCTCATATAGATTCATTTCAAGAGTTGAAAGTATGATTGAAAAATGCACCAATTCTTACTATTCTAGACAATAAAGAACCTTATCTGGTCTTTTATTGATGCTTCATTGCAAGACCTTAGATGCGTTCTACTAAAAATGATCGAGTGGTTGCATATGGGTCACGAAAAATCAAAATTAATGAGTGAAACTATCCAATGCATGACTTGGAGTTAGCAGCTGTGATCTTCTCTTTTAACATATGAAGATGTTACCTATACGGTACCAAATTTCAAATATTTTCGTATCATCAAAGTCTCAAATATCGTTTCACTCAAAAAGATCTCAATTTGAGACAAAATATGTGGGTATAATACCTTTAGGATTATGATTTCACTTTGCAATACCATCATGGTAAAGCTAATACTGTATTAGATGCTTTGAGTCGCAAGTCGGGCTATGTTGTACAAATGATTTTGGACACTTGGTGAAACACTCAGATAGTATAAGTTTACAAGATGAATTTTTATGATGATAAGAGATAAGTATTCATATAAAAACTCATATCTAGTCCTACTTTGTCAAAGAATGTCAAAGTGATCTAGTCTAATAATCCTAAAATATGCAAAATATGGTGTATAATGTCATAAGGAAAAACAGAGGAAGGATGGACTTAAAGTAATGGAGCATTTCATTTCCATAGAAAGATAGAAGTACCTACCAATGATTACTTAAGGTAAGAAATCATGGAAGAAGTGCATCGATCAAAATTTACAATACATCTTGGCATCACAAAAATGTATAATGATTTAAAAAGGATGTATTAGTAGAAAGGAATGAAGAAGGATGTAACTCAATTAGTAGCCAACTTCATGATATGTCAACAAGTCAAGGTAGAGCATAAGAAACCTATGGGAATACTTTAACCATTCCTAGTATCAAAATGGAAAATGGGACAATATAACCATGGACTTCATACAAGGATTACCTTATACTTCTCAAGTTAATGATTACATTTGGGTAATTGTTGACCATCTTACAAAATTTTCTTATTTTATCTAGTTAAAACTTGATACTTAGTGAATGTATTGAGTAAATTGTACATTCGGGAGATTATACGATTGCATTGCATACCAAAGTTGATTATGTCAAATCAAGATCTAAAGCTTCCCTCATATTTGTGGAAGATTGTACAAGAAGCTTTGGGTACATATTTGTTGCATACCACTACTTATCATCCTGAAACAGATGGAAAATCTAAAAAGGTTATTCAAATGTTAGAAGACATTATAAGCTTGCGTTATGGGATTCAAGGGAAATAGGAGCAAACACCTACCATTGGTTGAGTTTTCCTACAATAACAGTTATCATGCCAATATTGGGATGGCTCCTTATAAAGCCTTGTATGGATGACTGTGTAGATTTTCGATGTATTGGGTTGAGTATAAAGATTTTAGTATGATGAGAACTAATCTTATGCAAGAAACAACAAAAAATATTTGCATCGTGCAAGACAAACTTCATGTACCTTAAATTTGATACAAGAGCTATGTTGATCATGGGTGTTAGCCATTGAACTTCAAAGTGGATGATTACATTTTTCTCAAAGCTCAATCTCAAAAGGTAATAACTCATTTTGGAATAAAAGGAAAGAATTTACCATACTATATTAGGCCATCTGAAGTGTAAAAAGAATTGTCGATGTAGCATATCAATTCGAGGTACCTACAAAATTGTCACGAGTTCATAATATTTTTCATGTGTTTGCTCTACAAAAATTTCAAAGAAACCATAATAGTATTTTAAATTATACATAATTGTTATTAAAGGAAGATGTAACATATGAAGAAGAACCGGTGTCGACAATTCATTTCCAAGTCAGGAACTTGAGAAGAAGAGAAATACCACTTGTAAAATTTTAGTGGAGACATCATAGCTTTGAGGAGTTGAAAATTTCAAGGATAAAATTTTTCTTTAAGGTAGGATTGTAAAATCCCAATAATTTGTAATAAATAATAAAAGCATCTTAAAAATAATTTTTAATGATATTGTAAGATGTAGCGATGTATTGGGAAGTTTCATGTGAAAAATCAGATGAAACAAGCCTTTAAACCCCTAGGTTGTCCTAGTAGACGAGTTAAAGTCTCGTGAAGGCTTCCAATTATGATACCCACAAATATCCTAATAAGTAAAAAATAAAAATAAAAAGATTAATAATGAAAATAAAAACTAAACTAAAAATAAAAAATCAACAAGAAATCTCATGCTTTAGATTCTTTTCAGTTCATAGTTAAAGACTCGAGCACAAGTTCATCCAACATCTCAAACGATCAAGGTTCATAATTTAAATTAGTTATACATCAAAAATTCATGCCCCATTAGTAGAACATATCAATATTGACTCACCCATACCTATTGTTAAGAATCTAAATTTGCTTCGACTCTATTCCTTAAAAGATATACTCTCAATTTCACATTGATCCTATAGGTTCAAGCACACAAAAAAGTATAGGCGAACAAAAATTATGTACAAAATAAAGCAAAAGGGTTTGCATATATTTATAAACCAAAAATGCTCAAAAAAGCATAATATGGATATCATGAATGGAATCAAATGCTAGGATTATGAATATATCACATTACTCACATCATACTTCAATCAAAATCATTAAGCAAAATTATCAAATATATACCTCAAGAAGAATGAAAATGCAATTGATTTCAAGAGGATCATTTTCTTTTATTTGGTAATAAGCATCTCACTACATTGAATAATTTAGGTTCATAATATCTAGTTATACTATTTTTTTCTTTTTTTTATTCTTTTTTTTCTCTTTTTTTTTCTAATAGAACAAACTTATGTACATATATGTGTTATAGTGAGTGGATACTTTGGCTCTTTTATTTCTAAGGGAACCCCATATGTATCATTTTTTTACTAGAATTCAAGCATGAATGAAGATAGGCACATATTTTCAAGTTCTACTCAAGTAATTTAATCTAAGCAATGCAAATAAGTACATGATTCTTCATCATATATTTGATATTCTAACAGTCAATGCAAAACCTATAGAAATAATCTAACAATTTGAAATAGTAGGAAAAGTGTTTAAAATAGTAGAATAAACTCATAATAAAATGATATAGAACTAACAAGGTAGTCTCCACTATTTGATTTTTATACACTAAATTCAGATTTATCTTGATCTCAACATCTAAGCATGAAACATAAACTATGATTAGAACTAATTCTTATAGTAATCCTCGAACATGTTTAAGAAATCAAACAAAAAAGGCAAAGAGTCAGCTAATTACTTTAAATTAGCAAGACTATCAGTATATGCTTAGAAATGTTGTCTCTCCCAAGACTATCATTGATACATTCCTATTATAGACATTATCAATTATCTTGGTTGAGGCTATAAATGAAATACTACGAAGTACATTGTGCTCCTTATCCATTTTTAGTGTTTCTTGTACATCTACAATATGCCCTTCTAGCATTGCCACTTGCTTCAAGCAGCTCTTTCTATGAGCTTGGATAAATTAGAGATTTGTTAGGAAATTGTAGGGACATAGTTATGGGTTTTAGCTCACCACCTCAAGCTGAAATTATAATGAATATGATATTAAATTAATACTCATACCTAGGTCTAACATAGGAGTTACCTCATTTTACCACTAATGGTGATATTGACAATAAAGCTTTCAAAATCTTTGGAGGTAGTGTTAAATTTATTTATGTTCCCTACATCATTAGGTAAAGAGTTAAAAAATTTAGGAAACTCGATATCTAGTAACTCATCATTGCAAATGGTTGTAATAGTATTCACATGTTCATTTTGATCAAGAAACTTTTTCTAGCTTGCTTTTGCAAATGCTTGGCTAGTTGTTCCACTTGCATTTTCACTTTTTTTACTGATGCCTCTAAAAAGTCCAACCTCTGATTTTTTTTAATCTAGTTTTCTTCACTAACTTGAATAAAATCATTTAAGTTATCCTCTGTGGTTAATCTATTTGGAAGATTATGTGGCCATTGCCAGTTGAATTGATGGCCTTGTATCTGGTTTGGGTCCTGGGTGTAGATAGGGTTGTTCACCTTTCAAGAGAAATTTGGATGATTTCTTCACCCTTGATTTTAAGTGTTTGTTGATGCACAAATTTTTTATTTTAAAATAGTTAGCAAGTGCACGAATTACTTTGTAAGAAGCAATAGATATACTTCTAAGGCCGATCTAAAGAGGAACTACGAGGTTTAAAATAATTCAATAAAACTCTTAAAAACAAAAAATAAACCTAAACATTCTCTCACAATTGTTTGGGTTTAGAAAGTCTAAACTAATAACTTAAATTAAAAGATAGAACAAATTAAATAAATATCAACGAGATCAATATTTAATACTCAATGGGGAATTTATGTAAAATATTAGTTAGTTAATCATGCTTGCTCAAAATTAATTATATTACTAAAGATATAAATTAAGGTTATTGATTCTTTTTTTTTAAGACAAAGTCTTTTGGCGGGAATCAGTTTCGTTGTCAATCAATATTAATTAAAGTCTTTTGATGGGATGAGTTAATTGAAGATAATTAAATTAAGCTTTATTTTTAAGAAATTAACAAACCATTTAAATCAAGGCTTATTGAGGGACTATCAATTTAAACTTTCATTCAAAGTATATAAATTAGATTTTAGATTGATGTATCTAAATCCTAACTCTCATATTTTAAATCTATTATGAAAAATATGTTCTTAATAAAATTTTCAACAATAAATCATGTAAAAATATTTGAAATAGAATTATAATTATAAATTAGATTTATATAATCATATCCTAAAATCTACCTTTCAAGTATTTAATCTATTACGAAAAATACACCGTCAATATATCTCTTTGCAATAAACTTCATAGAAATTTTGAATGAGGAAATAAACTAAATTTATTTTATAAAAATATTTACTAGATTATTATTTTGAAGGCATAATAAGATGACTAATATCCCATGGTCATTTTTAGGCAGACATGCTTAGATTTACTAAATGATCGATAAATTCAAAATAACATTCAAAATGACACATCAAATTAATTCTATAAATAATAAAACACAATTAAAATCAATACCTCAATTGTATTCTTACAGATAACTTCAGTAATAATCTGTTATCTAAAAAACCTCCAAATAGATTTTCCTAAACTGTGTATTAAATCGAAACTACTATATAACTAAGAAAATAAAAGTAGAAAAATGTATTTCCAAATCAGAACTAACTCTCATTTTTTTTGGTGTATTATACTGAAGGAGGGGGTGTTTTTATAGAGATAACTTCAAAAGCAATATGTTACCTAAAAAACCTCCAAACATATTTTCCTAAACTATGTATTAAATCAAAACTACTATATAACCAAGAAATTAAAAACTTCAAAAATGTATCTGCAAATCAAAACTAACTCTCATTTTTTTGGTGTATTATACTGAAGGAGGGATGTTTTTATAGTTGGGAAAATTCTGAGAAAAGTAGAAAATAATGGATCGTGAGGTCATGCGTCGTAGCATACTCTTTTCACCATTGTGACCCACGTCGATTCTGGTACATGTTCAATTACGATTTGAAAAGATCATGCCACAACACACACATATTTTTGTCGCAACTTGCATTGATCTGTTTATCATCAAATTTCTTTTATTTCACTCCCTTACATTTGGTTGATACATATGTAACGTATGTTATTGTTTTATTTTCCTAAGTTACAATTGAGTGTTTTCAGGTACAATTCTTCGAGTGTTTATTATTTGAATTATTTTGAACCTAAAAATACCTAAAAAATAATAAAACATACCCATGATTTTAAAAACATAGATTTGATAAAATAATGATAGAATTATGAAAATATAAAACTATTTTTGACATTAAAATGAAAAATAAATCACATAATATGAGTGCTTTTTCAAGCACTTATGACAACCCTTAACGAGCTTCTTGCTAGTCTCTAGCAAGGAAAGCGATAAAAACTAAAAACAAAACTAAGATAAAATTAAAATATCCTAAATCATTTCCATAGATTGATACAGTTGCGTTTAGCGTATGCAATAAGCCTATCCTATTCCTAACCATTTGCTTGCCATTCCATTGAATAATTTTTGAAAAATTCAACTAGAAATCTTCAAATCTTCATCTTCTTCAAAAGGGTGTTCCTCAAAGGATTCATCTTATTCAAAAACACAAGTAAGCAACCAAAAATTTTAGAATAAGTCTTGAAGTAATTTATCTAATTTTTGTAGATTATTTTTATAAATTTTGGATTAAAAAGAGTTCCAAGCTCTAATTACACCACATAAGGGTGGAAAATTGTTTTGGATTAATTAGTATTGTATTTTTTTGAATTGTATAGATTATTTGTGAACCCTAGTGATTTTGAGATCTAATTTATTTAAATGACATCGAAAAGGAGTAAGGTTGAAAAAAGGAAAGAAGTAAAAACTCCCATAGAGTATAATAGGGCCAAATTTTCTAATGCTAAGGCCAAACTCATATTTGATAAGGCTATTGAGATAAACAAAATTTTTGTAGTAGAATGGGATATGTATTTTGAATTGGAGAAAATTTTCCAATTTGAGGGCATTACTAATTTAATAATAGGTCTAGGATGGAAACGATTCGTGGGAAACCAATATGCTTTGAAGCCAAGTATTTGGGTAAGGTTTCCTATATTTGGCAATATTTTGTCTGCTCAATACTTATGCCTACTACTCATTATAGCTTTGTGGATAGGGAGTAAGCAATATTACTTCATGCTATAATGTCCACAATGACTATGGATGTTGGATTTATAATTCACAATCGGATGAAATTGTCTACTAGCAACCACCTATTGAATTAATTCTTCCATAGCTTATTATTACTTTATATGCAAAGGTGGGGGAAAAATACCCAAAATGTGAGGTGTTGTTTCATCTGGGTGAATTACTAAATCTAGCATACTATAATGAACTCACCTTAAGTACTAATATTGCTAAAAGTAAAAGGGATAGGAAGGTTGCTTCTTTGTCAAAATTGACAATGAAGGATGAAATCCATACCTTAAGCGAAAGAGTTTCCAAAATGGAAAAAAATATGCCTAAGCATGTACTACACAACATGTTGCATTTACAAATTGACATCGTCATGATCAGGTGGCTTATAACTATACCTTCTATGAAATCCATTAGTTAACACTTAACCATCTCAGAGTATATTCAAATCATTTAAGAGAACCCAAGAATAAAAGGGTATGAGTTCATCTTTACACTACCTGAATAACCATATCATAAAGAACCTGGATTGGATGACATGGATGATTGAGATCCAAACTTACTCAGTTTTTTCTTTTATTTTTTTCAAAACTCTTTATTTAATTTCTGAAGTCAAGTAATAAATAACATAGATTTTTTTTCATTTTCAAATTTTTTATTTAAAACTTTCTAAAGTCAATTAATAATCTAAATATTATTTTTTAAAAAAAGTGAACTAATAAATGAGATATTAATTTTTTTTAGATTTTTTATTTTTAAAATGTTTTGAAATTTTTTTATTATTAATATCTAAGGTCAACTAATAAATGAGACATCAATTTTTGGATTTTTTCTTTTTAAAAAATTATTTTAAGAGATTTCTTTAGATATTTTTAATTTTTTTTCTTTTTTCAAATTTTTTGGTTTCAACCTAAAAACAAAAAAAAATCAAAATAAAAAATCTTTATAAAATAAATTTTTTTATGATTTTTGATAATAAAAATTTAAAACAAATTTCTCTCCGGATACGACTCCAAAAACTTGATGCATAAATTTTGTATTTTAAAATAACTTGTAGGTGCACAAATCACTTTGTAAAATGCAATAAGTACACTTGTAAGGTCAGTCTAAAGAGAAACTAAATATTTTTAAATAATTCAACAA
Organism: Hippophae gyantsensis; assembly: GCA_030763125.1. Lineage (NCBI taxonomy): Eukaryota > Viridiplantae > Streptophyta > Magnoliopsida > Rosales > Elaeagnaceae > Hippophae > Hippophae gyantsensis. Next base: position 24,829,383 of record CM061029.1, on the reverse strand, counting down.
AAATCTTAATATGAAAAATAAATCTAAATAGTTTACCACAATTATTTGGGTTTGGAAAGTCTAAACTAATAATATAAAATTAAAATATATAATAAATTCAATAAATATCAAGCAGATAAATATTCAACACTTAATGAAGAATGTAAGTCATGTTGTATTCTATGTCTATGTGTTGGCTTCCTATGTACAAAATACGGAGTTTGTTTATTTTACTCAGTGTTTTGTTTTCCTCTATGTAAGGTTTATTACTATGAATCAGTAATGCACACATGCACTTAGTTAGGGACACTATGTTCAAATGCATGTTTTTCACACACCTCGAGGGTGGTTGTTTAATATGCTTGCTAGGCCGTGTATGGCAATTTTTGGTTTATTTCGTGTGCAAGTATTTAAGGCAATTACTTTGAAACTTTTGGAACGAAAAATCTTATTTTTGGAAAATGAAAAAGTGGTTGGAAAATGAGTGACAAGGATGACTAGCCAGTTGGTAATGTGTTATAAATACCCCTTAATAATTGCTTGAATTAATTTGAAAAGTATACCAAAACTCTACCAAAATTTCTACAGTTTCAAAATTTTGTGTTCACTAATTATCTTAGAAGTCTTTCAGTAATTGTGATATATTTATATAAGTGTATAATAGTATGAGTAACTCTTTTTATAAAAAATTTTAGTACATCTCCATGTGAGTAGTAATCAAGGGTTATGGTACAATACTCTACATTTCACTAATCTATAGTATCTTATCTCACCACATTGGGTGGTGTTGGCTTTGGAGGAGAGTCAGGTTCGTGAGTCAAACTAGGTTGTTACGGAGGAAGCTAGTGAGGGAAATAATAGGTCATTCGAACAAAGGTCCCAGCTGATAGAGGTATTTGCTGTTTTATTTCTATTAGAATTGTAGTTGTTTTAATGCTTAGTGAATTGTTTGCTATTGAATGATCGCTATAAGAAACCAAGGGATGTTACCATATAGATAGGAGTTCTATATGGGTTTAAATCATTACTTGATTGTATTTGTATGATCTATTGTATTATGAGTATAATTTGTGTCTTGATATTGTATGCTAGCACATACAGAATTGAGACTCAGATTAGAAAATAGTTTGTTACTATTTTCCATGTGGTACTTACTTCTGCTCTACTTGTGATTATGCCTTTTATTTCAAAATATTTTTACTTGAACTTGTTTATTTTACTTTAATAATTATTTCTCCATTGCTTAAGGGGGCAAGTCCTTTATATGTTTTTATCTCAACCCAATTGTATACTGGGTTGTGGACTTTTTAAATTGGTATCAGAGTAGGTACACCCTATTTGACCTTAACAGTTTTGGTATTGATCTTTTACACTTTTCTATGTGCTTAATTCTATTAAATCTATTAAAATGGATGATATGGGAGGTTTGGTCGGTGGACCACCTCAATTTAATAGGTTGTGTTATTTTTACATGAGATCCCAGATGTGTTCCTACTTAAGATCTACAAAAAAATGAATATTGTTTCTTAATTGAGGATGGATGGATGTGTCATATGCATATAAAACTAGTGTTGTTGAACTTAAATCGATCAATGTCAGGAACAAAGAGGTGCTTCATCTTAGCAATCTAAATTGTCAAGGGTTACATCTTCTCATCAGCTCAATCATTGTAGAAGATTATTCTTTAATTGCCAAAGTTTATGGTTGACAAGGAAGCTTGCAACATCTTGAAAAAGATGTATGATGGATGCACTCTTCAAATTAGTGTTTATCTTCAAAAAAGGATAGCAACTACCAATCTTGAATGCTCTACTCTTATAGTTTCCCACTCAGAAATTACCGCTTCTAGTTCCTCTGGTTGGACTGATTCTGGTGATAAAGAAAAGTTTTCCCTCTGAGAATCCTATGAACAACTTATGTATGATAACCTCAAGTTGAAGAAAGTTATGTCCAAGATCCATAACAATATTTTAGAAAAAGATAAGAAGCATTTGGACCTCTTCGAACAATTGTTCAATCTCACCTTGGATGGTGAAAAGGATGTGAATAACTTGAAGTTAAATTTGGATAACCACATTAAGTCAATTCGTATTCTCCTCTGTGATAATTAGAAGTGTCTTGAGTGCATTGAGTTCATAAATCTTGTCTCTTTCTACTATCTCTTACAACTCTAGTTACTTTTCCACCTCCAACTCTCTTAAAGATTCTCCTAGTTATGACATGGATATGTTGAGACATGTGGAAGAAATATTGAATCTTTATGTCTCTTTAACTAATGAAGCTGTAACCTTAAAGGATGATTCCATGATGATTTTAAATGAGTTTAAGTATTCTCTTAGCATTACTACTAATGATCATAATCTCAATTATAATGTGATTTACACTTCCCTGAAGGTTGAAACATCTATTTGTTAGTAGTTTGATAGTGGATGCTCCCAACACGTGACTGGGATATGTCCTTCTTTTCCAAGTTGACTCTCATTAATGATGGATATATTATGTTTGGTGATGGATATAAGGCATTATTCTATGGTATAGGATTTATCAGTGCTCCTGGTATTCCTAAGCTAAAGGATGTTCGGTATGTGGAGGGACCCAAGGCCAATCTTAGCCATGTTAGCCAAATATGTGACAAGAAGTACATTACCAAGTTTACTCAAAGTGATTGCACTATGTATGATGATTTAAGAAATACTTTGGTTAGAGGTAGGCATCAGATATGGGGACAATTGTTATTGTGTGCAGAATCCCCTAGAAGTGTTAGGTAACAAGTTGAGTCTGAGTACTAAAGAGTTGTGGCATTAACGATTGGGCCATGTCAACTACAAATTGTTGAAGAAAATTTCAAACCTTAAAGTCATTTGGGGTCTTGCATCCATCTCCTCCATTTTAAGCATGTGTATGGTCCTTTTAGTTGGCCAGGAAAGAAAAGGTCAACACAAGAAGAATCAACACTTGTATACCAGAAGACCAGTTCAACTTCTTCATATAGATCTGATGGGTTTCAAACTGCAAGAACTATAGGAGAAAGTATATTCTAGTTATTGTTGATGACTTCTCTAAATACACTGGGATTTTATTTCTATGAGAAAAATTTGAAGTGAATAATAAGTTCAAATACTTGTGTATCAAGCTACAAAATGAGAAATTTGAATCCATTAGTACAGTTATCAAAACCAAGAGTCACTAGGGAAGAGAATTTAAGAATTCTAAGTTTAGTGCCTTTTGCGAAGAAATGGGAATTCAACATGATTGTTTTGCACCCAAGATTCCTCAATAAAATGGCATAGTGGAAAGGAACAATAAAGTTATTCAAGAGATTCCTAAAGTCATGCTAATCAATAAAAACTTAGCAAAAAAATTTTGGGTTGAAGTTGTTAACACTACTTGCTATACATTGAATTATTGCTTCTTGAGGTGCAATATTGGTAAGTTATCTTATGAGTTTATGGATGAAAAGAGACTGAATGTTAAGCATCTTCATGTATTTGTTTGTACTTGTTATATTCTTAAAGATAGGGAGAATCTAGATAAGTTTGAGGCCAAAAATGATATTGGTATTTTTCTAGGATACTTAGTGACAATCGTGTTTATTGTGTTAACAACCTAAGAACTTCTACTATAATAGAATCCATCAATTTTGTGATAGATGACTCCAAAGCAACTAAAATTTTTGAATCTGATGATAATGAGATATTTAGAGTCTGGGATGCTCTCAAAAAAACTATTGATAATGTTGAGAGGCCTTTCACTATTACTCCTATCGACCCTCTTAAAACTTCTGAAGATAGGAAAGATGATGAACAAGAAGATTCTTCCCTTCATAAATGGGAAAAGAAGACTCATTTTATGGATGGAATTATTAGTAATATGGAAGAGTTAAGACGAGGCATCAATTGTAGGAGACCTTTCATTACATATGTTTCACTCCCACTATCCTTCCTAAAAATGTTAAGGAATCCCTACAAGACATACATTAGGTCAACTCCACACAGAAATAACTTAATCAACTTTAGAGAAACGATGTCTAGTACTTGGATCCCAGACCTACAGACTAATATGTTATTGGTACATATTGGTTGTACAAAAACAAGGAAGATAAAAATAGGGTTATTGCTCAGAATAAGTATCATCTTGTTTCTCAAGGTTATACTCAAATTGAAAAAATAAAATTTGATGAAACCTTCACCCTTGTTATTCACCTTAAGTCTACCATACTACTCCTTGGTCTTACCTATTAGTTTGGAATTAAGTTGTATTAGATGGATGTCAAGGGTGCTTTTTTGAATGGAGTTATCAAAATAGAATTCTATAAGAAACAACATAAGGGGATTGAAGACCCTCATTTTCCAAACCATTTGATGAAACTAAAGAAAGTGTTTTTTGGGTTGAAAGAGCTCCTTATGCGTGGTATGAACATCTTACCACATTTCTCCTCAAAAATGGATTTTTGAGAAGAGGTAGTGACTAAACTTTATTTATATCAAGAATTTAGGGTGAGGTGGTTGTTACCCTAGTGTATGTTGACAATATCATTTTTGGGTCTACTAAGGATAACCTAGCTCAAAAATTCACTGCCACTACGTAAAATGAGTTTGAGATGAGTTTAGTTGGCTAGCTAAAGTTCTTCCTCAAATTTCAAATCAAATAGATGAAAGATGGGAATTTTCTATCTCAAGCTATGTATGCCAAGGAATTGGTTAAGTTTGTTTTGAATAATACCTCTCATGCTTAGACTTCTATGAATACCACTCTTAAACTTCATCAAGATATTTTAAAAAGGAAGTAGAGTAGACTTTGTTCAGGAGTATGATTGGGAGTCTCCTATATCTGACTATGAGCCGCTCTAACATCTACTTCAGTGTACAAGTTTATGCTAGATATCAAGCTAGCCCAAAAGAATCAAATCTTGTTGTAGTCAAATGAATCATCAAATATGTCCAGGGTACCATAAAGCTAGTTGGGTATTCCAATGCTGATGGGTTGGGTGTAACGATGACAGAAAAAGTGCATCTAGAGGTTGTTTCTATTTAAATGATTCCTTGATTTCCTTGCATGGTAAGAAGTAAAGTTAGAATCTCTCTACTTTGTTGAGGTTGAGTATATTACTACTGGTTAAATTGTTCACAATTACTATGGATGAAGCAAATGTTATCAGGCTATGGTATCATGGTTAAAAACCTTCTTTTACTCTATGACAACCCCAATGCCATCTACATCTATAAAAATTTGGTCCAACATTTAAGGACCAAACACATTGATATACGACATCATTTTATAAGAGATCTTGTAGAATCAAACCTTCTTCTTACAACATATAAACACAAACCGTCAGTTGGTTGATTTTACTAAACCTCTAGACTTTCAAAGATTTAAATCCCTAAGAAAGCCTATTATTGTATGTATCTTTCCATAGGAGACTGCTTTTTGAGTTCTTCAAATTTGTATGAGCCTGAAGAACTCTATGCTTTGTTATCTTTTCTTCTTGTTTCTTATTCTTTATGTGAATGATAGGATTATATAATTTTTGTATTCCTTAATTCCCTTATATAGGGGTGTTTCTTTAACTTTCTATGTCAAAACGGGGAGAGATTTATGTGCACAACTATGTTTTTTTCCCCATGCTATGTGTTGCATGGGTGGTAAGTGTATGATTGTATTGCATCTTATTACTTTACTTATATACACTTAAAGGAAGTATTGCACGAAATCAGAGGGAGTTGTGTACATTGCATGTGTTTTTTCATTTCATTGTATATCTGTGTGGAGGTAACAAAATAGTATATGGATAGACTACATATTGCTTCTATATGACATATTCATGATGTATGTGTTTGTTTTATGTGTGCATGTTACAGATGTTGATTGAAGTCTTCGTGCTTCAATTGTTCTGTTCTATTGAGACCCTCGTGTTTCAGAGTGACTAAGTGGATGAATTGATCTAAGATGATGGTTAGAGTACACAAGATGGATGCACATGGTTTAGGTGTGTTTTCAGTTATGAGTGTGTATCAATGTTTTGTTCATAGGAACAAACATCTTTAGATCATCTTCATAATCCTCTCATGATTATGTGCATCTTTACTTAGTTGTACAGGGCTTTGAGACAAAAATCCGAAGGGAGAAAATTTATGCCATGTTGTACTATGTGTCTTTCTATTGGCTTCATATGTGTAAAACATAGACTTTATTTATTTCACTCTATGCTTTGTCTTCCTTTATGTAAGGTTCGTTACTATAGATCAGTAACACGTACTTAGTTATATTTAAATGCATGTTTTTCACACACCATGGAGCTGGTTGTTTAGTATGTTTTTAGGTCATGTGTAACAATTTTTGGTTCATTTTGTGCACGGGAATTTATGGAAATTATTCAACAATTTTTGGAAGAAAAAAAAGAACTCATGTTTTTGACACTTCGACAAGGTAGCTTGCCAAGGGCCTCACCACACCCCTTGACATGGCCATGGCGAGGTGGTTAGTAAGGGCGTGGCATTGATGGCTCACCGATTGGTAATGTGCTATAAATATCCCATATTAATTTCTTGAATTAATTTGCAAAATCTACCAAAATTTCTACAGTATCAAATTTCATGTTCACTTATTATCTTGAAAGTGTTTCAAAAATTGTGATACATTTGTGTGAGCAACTATTTTTACAAAATTTATAAGTAAATCTCTGTGTAAGTGGAAATCAATTATTGTGGTGGTACAATGCTCTACATCACTAATCTACAGTATCTAATCGCACCACATTAGATGGGATTGGCTAAAACACATTAATATGGAGGCAACAAATAAAGGCAGTAATAGGTAGTTTGGATAGAGTTCCCAACTGAAAGAGATATTTATGGTTTTATTTCTATCAAAAATGTAATTGTTTAAATGCTTAGTGAATTAATTACGGCTAAGTGGTTGCCATAAGCAACCTGGGGATGTTACCATATAGATAGGAGTTCTATGTGAGTTTACCTTGTTACTTGATTGTGTTTGTATGATCTATTGTGTAATGAGTACAATTTGAGTCTTGATATTGTATGATAACATATATAGAATTGAGACTTAGATTGGAAAAACAATTCATTACTATTTTGCATGCGTTACTTACTTCTACTCTACTTATGATTATGCCTTCTGTTTGAAAATCATTTTACCTAAACTCATTTAGTCTACCTTAATAATTATTTCTCCACCACTTAAGAGGATGATTCCTTTAAGAGTCTCTACCTCCTTACCCAATTGTATACTAGGTTATAGACTTTTTCAAAGAATGATGAGATATATTAATTAGTTAATTATTCATACTCAAAATTAATTAGATTATTAAAATATAAATTAATGTTATTGATTCTCCCTTTTTTGTAAGAAAAAATATTTTGACGGGAATTAATTTCATTGTTAATAAATATCAATTAAAGTCTTTTGGTAGGGATCAGTTAATTGATAATGATTAAATTATGCTTCATTCTGTAGAAATTAACAAACCATTTTAATCAATGCTTATTGCAAGGCTATCAATTTAAACTTTCATTCAAGGTATCTAAGTTAGATTTTAGATTTTAGATTTATGTATGTGAACTCTAACTTTAATATTTTAAATATATTACAAAAATTAATTTCATGATACATTTTTCAATAATAAATCTTGTAAAAATATTCAAAATATAATTATGATTCTAAATTAAATCTAGATAATCAGATCCTAAAATCTAACTTTTAAATTTTAAATCTATTATTAAAAATATATCATCAATATATTTTTATGTAATAAACTTTGAATAAATATTGAATGAAGAAATAAACTTAATTTATTTTATAAAAATATTTACCTAAATTAATATCTCACAAGCATAACAACATAACTAATATTACATAGTACAGTTAGACACACTCAAATTTAATAAATAATCAATAAATTAAAAATAGCATTCAAAATGATATTTAAAATTAATTCTGTAAATAATAGAACACAATTAAAAGATTACTTCAAATGTAATATGTTATTTGAAAACCTCCAAACAGATTTGCCTAAACTTTTATTGAATCGAAACTACTACACAACTATGAAAATAAAAACTACTAAAATTTATTTGCAAATCAGAACTTACTATGATTTGTTTGGTGTGTATTATACTTAAGGAAAGGGTCTTTATGGTCAGAAAAATCCTGAGAAAAGGAAAAATTAGTGGATCGTGAGGTCGCACACTACATCACACTTTTTCCACCACCTTATATTTGGTTGGTACATATGTAAGGCATACATATGTCATTCTTTTATTCTTCTAAGTTGCAATTGAGTGATTTCAAATACAATTCTTCAAGTGTTTATTATTTAAATCATTTTGAAGCCAAAATATCATAAAATAAAAAAATATATCAGTAATTTTGAAAACATATATTTATTAAAGTAATGATAGAATTATACAAATATAAATTTATTTGTGATATTAAAATATAAATAAATCATGTAATATTAACCTTTTTCAAGCACTCATCAATTGGATAAGGGTCATTACTAGTCTAGGTTGATAACCTTCCATTGCATTAACTTGTAATAGGTTCTCTTTGATATTGACATACGTTAGCACCTTGTCCATAATCATTACGCACTCCACATGCTTAACTGTTTGGAGTGTCTTTTGTGATGAGAAGTGCAAGTTTCTTGTTCAATTGTGCAAGTTACATAGACATTTGAGTATGAAAGTCTATCTCATGAACTCCATCTCTTCTCATTCCTATGCTCTTTTGTTGGGAATTAGCCACCAACATTTCATAGAGATCATAGGTCTCTAAGGAATTTTTTCCCCCTGTAATACTACATGTAGCGTTATGGAATATGAGTTGCACTACTATGTAAACCCATCATAGATAAATTGATTTTGCAACTACAATAGGTAGCTGTGGTGTGAGAAATGAGTGAAAAAAAAAGTTTGAACCTATCCTAAGCTTAATGGAATGTTTCTCCATCCATTTGAGATGATTTTATAATTTTTGTTCTAAATAGAATTTTCTTTTGAATTTATTGAAGAATCCTTCCTAAGTTATCAAAAAACCTAGTAGGAGAATCATTAGCCATGCCTTAACCCTATCTTTTAAAATGTATGGGAAACACATCATTTTCAATTGGTCTTCATTCAACCCATTTAATGGGAATATCTATATAGTTGAATAAAAATCTCTAAAGGAAGACAAGCCTATCGATGAGGAAGGAAATGAGTACCCAGTTTGGTTATAAATACGTACAAAAATCAATCATTGTTTAAATGAAATACTCACTATGAACATTTTTATATGCATACATAAAAAAATTTATAAAATGAGTATTAAAAACATAGACATGGAATTTTACATTTTATGCATACATCATTAAAATAATTTTTGATGGACAACATGTATACATTACACCACCTATACTCTAGGAGTTTTTCCATCTATGGGTCTGGGAGTTTGATCGCACATGGATCTCAAAGTTTGACCCCAATTGTGTCTTGGAGTTTTTCCGTCTATAGGTCTCAGAGTTTGACTACATATAGGCCTAGAAGTTGGATCCCCCATTATGTCTTAGAGTGTACCGCCCATATGATGAGGGATTATATGACAAGGACATTAACCAATACATGTTCCATTTGTATCTTAGAGTATGATCGTACATGGGGTCAGAGGCAAACCGACATGGATCTCTATGATTAACCGCACGTGCCTTTGTATTTTAGTGTTGACTAATACATAAGAAGGTTGCATATCATGCATATGGATTCTATATTTGACATTCCATATTTTATTTCTTATAAGCATGCATTGAGATACTTAGAATATATACTCTACCTAATGTCGAAAGTGAGGAAGTATAGGAATACAAAATTTTGTAAATAAAATTCTCTCTATATTGTATACTGATGAAGATGATTATTTATGTTGATGGATTTTAATATATATGGCATACATCATGAATATTTAATATGATAATATTTTAAAGTAGACATAGCTCACCATGTTTCCCTTTCTATCTTCCATATTAGGTTTCGATAAAGGTAACTCGTGTTTCAACATTGAAGAATAAGTATAACACAGATTTAACTTGTACCTTATTTATTTCATTTTGTATCATGTATTTTAGAGACATCATTGAGACATGATATATCTTTCAATATCATTCTTGTTATTTATCAATTTTTTTTAAAATTTAAATGGTTTTTGATAAATTTGTGTTCGAATGGGGTATCTCGAATTTCATATAAATTTTATTAAAAATAATTTAAATTTTCTTAAAAATATGATTTAAAAATACCTATCATTTGCATCTTACCTGTCCATTTTCAATTCAAAGCTTGACACAAATGCTAGAATTATATTTTTGCTTATAATTGTAAATGGTTTCAAACTTCTAATGATTTTCTTCATCATATTGATGGATTTATAGTTGATGTATAAAATCTTAAATTTTTTGTCTACATAGGTATTACAAACACATTTTCTTATACTTAATCTCTTTCATTTGGTACTCTCTCGATAGCTTCAATAATTTACTAAAAGTCGTTGGTATAATGAACTGTAAGCCCTTTAGAAAGATATAATAATAAAAAAATGCTTAGTTGTTGGAAACGATGGTGTTAAGGTTATCGAGTCGATGCGGCTAGTTCTCAGGAATCACAAGGTTGCAAGGTTCTTAGAAAACGAGCAATACATGGAGCCTAGTTTGTTTCAATAAAAAAAAGTGTATGTATAAATTTTATTATTTTATTTTTTTATTATATTAATATGCAAAATTAATTAAATTTTATTCAAATAACTAATATGGTTATAAAACAATGATGGGTTTTATATAACTTTTGTTGAAAAAACAAATAAATTAATGCTTATTTATATATTAAATTATTGTATATAACTTTTTAAGATAGTAATTATGAAATAGTGATTCAATATAGAAGGCTACTTAATTATGCTTATTAATGCATATATTTCTTTACCAAATATAGAACACATATACATATTTGTTATATTTGTTATATTTTAGGTGTTTAAATTAGTTTGTCTCTAAAGTGAATAGCACGTTAGAATATCCCATCTCACGGTCATATATTATGATAGATATTTTTGAAAATTCTTGACTTTAATATATAATTTATGTTAATATTTATGAAAATTACAAATTTATAATATTTTATGGCAATGAATTCCATTAAATCCTCTTACTTTTTTAAAATTATAGTCTATAGATATATTAAAAATTAAAAAAAAAATTATGCATATTTGATTATATTCACTTATCTAGTAAATATGTTACTATTTCACAAGATGAAATGTTGAATAGTATTATCATTTATTTTGATTTTTAATATAAAACGCATATCGGAAGAATTACGCAAGGAAACTCCCTCGTCATGTTACTACAAGTTCAAATTTCATAATTTTTATAGAACCCAAAATTTGGTTCAAGTAAGGAATGACTAGTGATTCTCATTATCATTAAATAAAATAATATTGTTAATATATTTTCACACAAATTTGCTCATGAAGAACCAAAAAGATTAAAAATTAGAATAGGAAAATGTCTTATGATTTTAAAAGAAGAATTTCTTAATCACCTTAATTTCAAGTTTCAAACTTGTTGTAAACTATGGAACCCAATAATGATCTCCCAAGTAATTTTACTAAGTAAAAGTTATTAAATAATTTGTCTAAATTTACTCCAGAAGAAGCAAAGTTAAGGATTTAATATAATTATTTCTTGAAATGAATAATAAGTATTGTGGCTATAACATTACTAAATAACTACATTTTGTTGAAAATCTTTCATAAGTTATCTTTCAAATCAAATTTATTCCAAACATAACGATGCGAAAAAATATATACGAAAGTGCCTCGTGCAAATACAAATAGTAAGTTTTTTTATTGTTCCTTGATATGGAATTTTATGGCTATAGACATGATTAGCTAAAATATTTACATTGAATGTGGTGGATGTATCTATTTGGAATGAAATACAAGAGTGCCACAAAGTAAAATTTTAATAGTTATGAGTACAACTACAATGCTTTCAAAAAATTTGATGCAATTCATTGAATTGTTAGTCTTGTTATTCTTTGTCTTTTTTGTGTTTCTGTGTGTAAAATATGGAGTCTCTTTCATTTACTTAATGTTTCTATCTTTCTTTGTATAAGGTTGGTTACTATTGATCAGTAATGCACACATATACACAGTTAGTCACACTTTGTATGCAAGCATGTTATATACACACATTACGGGGTTGATTTTTTAGTATGCATGCTAAGTTATGAGTTGCATTTTTTGTTTGGTTGGGCATGGTGTTATTTATGAAATATTACTTGCAATTTTTGAATCAAAGAATGGGATTTTTGTGCACTTTAACAAGGCCCTTTTTGAACCCTTCATCAAACCCCTAATGAGGTTGTCGGTGAGAACCCCAAGTGAGGTCTAGGAAAGGGTGGTTGTGATCTTGGGTAATGTTTATAAATACCCCTTCCTTAAATTTTTTCTTAATTCAAAAATTCTAGCCAAAATTTGTCAAATTTTTCTAGTTATCCGAATTCTATTTCCAATAATCATCTCGAGTGTTTTTTGGTGATTATGATACATTTCAGTATGAGTAAAATAGTGTTCTTAGATTGGAAGTGGCTAAGACTATTTTACTAGAGTGGTTTGAGCAATACTATTCTATTGGGATTGTTAAGTGTTCCCAAGATAGTGATTGTGGGTAATCATGGTTGAGTGTTTTTCCCACATTGTAAGATTAATTCTTTTTTCACATTACTGATCAGTAGTAACATATCAAACTACTAAGTGTGGTGTTGGCTCTAGAGAAGAGTCTAATCCATGTGTGAAATCACGTAGTTATTGAGGCAACGAGCAAAGGCAGTAATAGGCAATTAAGGGAGTATGGTCCCGACTGATAAATGTATTTATTTTTTATATTTTTGTCAAGTTATATATGTTTATTTTTTAGTATATTTGTTTGTTATTAAGTGGTTGTCATAAGCAACAAAAGGAGTTTACCATATAGACAGGGGTTCTATCTGGATTTACCTTGTTATATGATTGTATTTACATTTTTTGCTCTACTATGAGTATAATCTGAGCCTTGATTGTCTATGTTATGACCAATAGGTTTTGGACTTTGATTGCAAATCTTTTTACTTTAAATATAGCATGCTTTATTTATTGACAGTATAGCTTGTTTTGTATTTCCTTGTTTGTTCTATTGCTTGTCAGGGACAAGTCCTTAAGGAGTCTGTATCTCCTTACTATGGTTATATACCAAGTCCCAGACTCTTTCAATTGGTATCAAAGCTAGTACACCCTTATTGGGCTTAACCACTCCAGTATTAATCCTTTCCCTTTATTCTCTATGTTTAATTTCATTAATCTTGTATGATGGATGATGTGGAAGAAATGGTCAGTGCACCTCCTCAATTTAATAATTTTTGTTATATTTACTAGAGATCTCAAGTGTGTTCTCTTTTAGGATCAACAAATAATGATATCTGGTTAATGTCAAGGTTCTAATCAAGTTAATATTCCTAAGTGCTAATCAAGTTGATGTTTCCAAATATCCACAAGATCTTTTGCAAGGAATTGGTGATCCAATGACTAGGGATAGATTTGGAATATCAAGTTGGGTGTAAGAGTTACTTTAGGAAGTAATTTTTGTTTTAAATAATTGTGGGTCTTTTATATTTATCAATTTTTGTTTTAGTTAATTATAGACCTTTTATGTTTAGAAAATTTCATTTTAGTAAATTGTGGGTTTTTTATTTAAGTCCTTTAGTCTTTTATTTTTTTAAGGTTAGATTAGGCCAATCCATAACTAAATAGGTTCATTAGGTCCATTTCATCTAGGGTTTTTTCTTTTAGGGTTTCTTTCTTATAAAGAAGAAAAGCTATGTAATCTAGAGGAAGAACGAATATCATTAATGAAAAGTATATTTCAGAAAGCTTCTTGCTTTGCCTTCTTATGTTCTAGATTGAATACATGAATCCGACTTATCAAAGGGAGCAATTATCCTTTGTGGCATCTCAAGGTTTGGGTTTTAAGGACTTTATTTCCTTAAGGTTCTAATCTGATCATCTTCAGTACGTTCTTAGCAAATCAATCATTTCTATTCCTTTGAGTTCATGGGTTCCTAAATTGTTCGCCTAAAGGGTCCACATCATTTTGTATCAAAGCCTTTATATTGTTGAAAATTGGTTATCTATCTTCATCTATCTCTAATTTAAATTTTCGATTTCAAAGAAAAATCGTCCTTTGATTTTTTTTCTATGTTCTTGAGTCACAAATCACAAAAAAAAAAGAAATTTCGTCCTTTTGAGTCTTATGTTTTCTTTCAATTTTGTTGTCGTTTTCATATTTGGATTTTGTTTCATAGTTTTCTTTGAATTATTGGTACCTTTTTCTTGATTCTTTATTTTCTGTGTTCAATCATTTTTTTTCTTAAAAAAACAAAAAAAGGAGAAGAGGGCTGTTGTTCGTAGTTTCAAAAAAACATTTGATAAATCGGAGTTACAACTTTAAACTACAATAACTTTTAACTCGGATAACGAAACGACTATTGTAATATATCAAATAGAAACTCATTTCAATTCATATAACAACTATTCCCATTTTCCTAAGTTACGTACCATTTTCGACCCCAAATTCCATCATTTAGACCACTTATCGAGGGGATAAAGATTTGTTACCGCTTTTTGCGTTGTTTTCTGTTCTTACTCATTAAGGTTGTGAATTTTTATTTTTTTGTGAATTTTATATTCACAGAAGCAGCAGCAGCAGTAAAAATTAAAAATTAAAAAATAAATAAGGAAAAAAAAAGAAGAAGAAGAAAAGAAGAACATAGTAGTAGATTGTTCAAGAATCTAATTCTTGTTTTCTTGTTCTTGTTGAAATTGGGTTTCCTTTATTTTGTTCTTGCTGCCCAAGAGTCTTTCTTTAGAGTCCTCTTTGGTCATGAGTCTTTCTATAGAGTCTTTTTTGGTCAAGAGTCTTTCTTTAAATTCCTCCTTGATTAAGAGTCTTTCTATAGGGTCCTCCTTGTTCAAGAGTCTTTCTTTAGAGTTCTGCTTGGTCAAGAGTCTTTCTATAAAGTCCTTGTTCAAGAGTCCTTCTTTAGAGTCCTCCTTGTTCAAGAGTCCTTCTTTAGAGTCCTCCTTGTTCAAGATTCTTTCTTTAGAGTCCTCCTTGGTTAAGAATCTTTCTTTAGAGTCCTCTTTGGTCAGGAGTCTTTCTTTAGAATCCTCTTTGGACTTTTCTTTTATCATACTTTGCCATTAAGTTCTTTCAAAATTTTGAATGTTAAGATTGTTACCCATAAAATGGTTACTTCTTGAGATTAGTTGAATTCTTTGATTTTTTTAAGAACACAAAGGAGGTTAGCATGAGCTTTGAGTTGTTAAAAAAAGGGAGAAAAATAGTGTTAAAAAAAGGAGAATGATAACAATCTTATTGGAGAGAAAACACGTGAAGGAGTGTGTGGGTTATCTCATTTTATTTTACAGGTTTACAACATGAGTAAGGAAGGAGGAGAACCACAAGAGGTTGACTTGAAATTCTTCACCAAATCTATTCATGGCCAATTTAAGAGAATGAATGCCAAGTTTGATGATTTAGAATCCTCTTTCAATTCTAGATTACATAAAAGAAGGCATAGAAGACATGGGGTAGACAAAGAAGAAACTGATTCCAATATGGAAGAGAGAGCAAGTTGTAAACGGGACAAAAAGATCATGGTTGTACAAACAAATGGTAAAATCAAAAGTGTCAGTTCATGTGACGAAGATATATCACTAGTGAAGGATGGTTCTATTGTTGAAGTGGAAGAACCTGTACATAGATATTCACTTGATACAAGGAGAGTTTTGAATATACCACCTAATGATGAAGAAGATGACAAGCACTCACTACTACAAAACAGGCCATTAAAGTCGGTTCACGCGTTGAACCGACTTTAAAATATATATTGATTTTTTTCAATCGCATATAGCATAAAAAAACCAAAATCTATTTAACAAAATGTAAATAATAATACAAATAATTGAAAATTTAAATATAATTAATTACTTGATTATTAAATTTATTACAAAAAAATTATGTATATACAATACATACATACATATATATATATAGTTAACTTAAATTACAAATAAAATGATATTGTCAAAGTTTAATGGATTTTGTGAGCAAGCTTGGTTGGCTTAGAATCACCAGCATAGTGACAAAGAAACTGGGCAAAAAGCAGCTAGTTTATATAACAATTCATTCCCTTACATACATGAGCACGTAAACATTCATCAAACAAGCAGTCTAAACTTCAGAGACATATGAATGGAGAAATTAAAGCATTATAAATATTACCATGGTGTTGTCCTATGTTATTCAAGATTATATTCTTCTCCTGATGTTATAATTTGAACAAAGTGTTTTGTCCATTCTTCTTATAAATCATCAAAAATATGCATATCATAGCACTACTTGATCCAACCAAAGAAATATACGTAATTAATTATATTTAAAATAAGAATGTAATATCATGAATTCACAAAAAATAACTTATATATGTTAAAATATTAGTAAAAGAGATTACCACATTGACATTCGAGTGATATAATAATAAACTTATCCCTTCGAACTCATATTAGCACTTTATTAATCTTTTGTCTATAAATATGAAGCTATCTGAAATCAAGTTGGTATTTTTAATGTTATAATGAGCTCTAATATGAGTCAAGTGTAACTCCGATTTGTTACTTGGCTTGGTTGAGTTTTGGTGCCCTTAAACGTATGGAACAATTGAGTAATACGTTTATGGGCACCAAAACTCAACCAAGTCAAGTAACAAATCAAAGTTACACTTGACTTCATATTTAGAGCTAATTATAGTATTAAAAATACCAGCTTGATTCCATATAGCTTCATATTTATAGACAAATGATAATAAAGTGTTACCATGATGTTGTCATAAGGAAAGTAGGCAAGAGAGATGAGATGAAGTTTGGGGAAAAAATAGGTCCATAAAACAATGCATTCCCCTAAATACACGAGCACATAAACATCCATCAAACAAAACATCCATCAAACAAGGGACTTCAAACACAAGAATAGAGAAATTAAATCATTATAAAAATTATCGTTATGTTGTAGCATGCTATTCAAGATCATCAGAATCTTCTCCTGATTCTTCTTATGATGATATAATTTGAACCATGTGTTTTGCCCATTTCTCTCGTAAATCATCAAAAATTTGTTAGTCATAGCCCATCTTATTCCAACCAAAGAACTACATGTATTTAAAATCAAAATAAGAATGTAATTTCATGAATTCACAAAAAATAACTCATATATGTTAAAAACTTTTATGTATATTGGTAAAAGATATTACCACATCATCAATTGGAATTTTGATATTTGTGATGATTTCGCTAATAAACTTCATGATATAGTAACCACACATGACTCCATTATTTTGTTTTAGAACCTACAAAAAACAAGTGTACATGATTTTCCATATTCGAACATCTTTATTATTAAATAGTAAAATTATTAATATTCTCTTGTATATACCATAACTTTATAACATCTAAGCTTATAAGATTTTTTAAGGCCAATGCCCCTAAACTTATTCCACAGCTTCCATGTCTTATCAAGGTTTAAAACAGTTAGTTTTTTTATTAAATATTACACAGAACAATAGAAGAAAAATAGCTAGCTATAACTCTTACATTTCAAAAACTACTTTTGTATCTTTACTAAGTTCTATGGAAGTTGAGTCACAGTACCAAGCATGATTATTGAACAGATCAAGGATTACTAACATGCAATGATCTTGGCCTTGTTCAAACCTTAGTGGCCAAAGGATTATCAACTTTTGATTTCTGTTAAGCATTAATGCCCTATCACATAATTGTTTAGCTCTGATGCTAATATCATTCTCTTGATATTGATTGACATATGAAGAATCATAGAATGTTGCTAAATGTGATGATTGATTATGTTGAAGTCGATAATAACATGCTCTATATAAAAGAAATATATATAAGTAATTAGATAATATAAATATAATTATATATGTTCTACATAAATGAAAGAAATTTACTAACTGAGGACTCACATTTTTCATACTTGAATTATACTTAAATCTATCATTTGATATTCAAATAGCTACAATATGCACTCGATCGATATATAAGTTTGGCCGAGGTCTACACCAGAAATTTCTATGGGAAGTGGCACAGTCCATCCATCATTTATATTAGATGCCCTCGCAACAATAGTCATCAAAGTGCCAAGATTTTTGCTTAAGTTTAAAGCATAATCATAACTATACTTTTTCCAAGGCTTCTTCTTGAATGATTTAGTACGCGATGATTGGCCACTAGACATAGATTTAGCACGAGATACTTGCTTCGTATCTCTTAAATATACCACATTTAAGAGTTCTGGTATAATAAACTAAAAAAGAAGTATTATGTATGTTGGTAACAATAAAAGATATAATAAAATAATAGTAGTAAACAAGTGTTATCTTTTAAGTAAAAAAATAGTACCACGTCAAAATTTAGAACAACTTGAATCGACGGCCAACCCACATACTGTCCAACCACCTCTTGGAGTATGGTAGCATCAAAAGGAACAAATAGTGGACAATCATGGAGTAATGATTGATCAATTACTATTCACCAATGATTTGGAAAATATTCATTATGAATCATCAGATCATCGCTCAATTGTTGTACCGTTCCAATAGCAACAAAGTCTGTTGATGAAGGATGTTTCAACAAACATTTCATATTTTGTAAAAAATTTAAATGTTATATATAATAAATAAAACATATAATAAAAAATAAAAATAATAGATTATCTACACCAGAAATTAAAAGCTTACCACATATGATTCATCAAATAGAGGAGGACTCCCATGTGGGGCAACTATTGGATGTACATTCTCACCAAAACGTTCATCGTGATGTGATTGATGCTAAGAATGTGCAGATTTCATTGGACAAAATGAACCACTACTTGATTACATATGCATTCGTGGCATAAAGGGAGGACTAATAGGATGACTATATCCCATAACTAATATAGTTTGAGCGTCATGAGATTGCATGGATGGCAAGCCTAGCATGGATGGTGGCATGCTTGGCCAATATGGCATGCCCTGATTGTAGAATGATGTCATGCCTGACATGTGTTGTGCTTGATATTATTTTATAGTGGAAATCTCACTTAACATTGAGGCCTTAAAGAAGTTGAGTTCTTCCTCAATTTTAGTGTACTTCTCCTTATTGACCATCTGAGGCTTTTGTTTTGGAATTTTAAAATACTCCATATAACCATCATATTGGTTACCTCCCCTAACACGACTAGGATGCTCATGTCCGAATGCATGATATATAGCATCTCTCCCAGGCACTTCGATTATTTCACCCTTGGATATTTGTTCTTGAACAGCTCTCTACAAATAATAAAGTAAAAAAACATATCACACATTATTACATCAATTATTAAAAATCATATGGACTTTGTGTCAACCAAAATTACTAACCAACTTATTTATTTTTTCTTCTTCTCGCTTAGTCATCAGTCTTAACTTCTTCATTTTGGAAGTCTTTGTTTCTATGTACAATTCAGATCGGTTAACCGGTCTACCCAATTTAGCTTTCTACATAAATTATGAAATATTTATTAACCATGACATCAACTTAAATTTGAGGAAAATAAATATAAAAATATTTATAAATTAATACAAATTAATAATACCATTCTATATCTAACTTCAGGATTTGAAGACCTCTCAGTACGGTTAGGAAGAATATTATGCATTTGTATATTCTAATGTTCTTCCCTAATAATTTGAAATTCATTCGTACGTCTATAAACCACGAAGTCTTTCCAAACTTGTGGTGTAATCTAGGGGTGTCCTTCAGGGGTTTTGTAGAGCTCTACTTCATCAAGTGGTTCCAAATATGGAAACACATAATTTCTTGCCAATTTGGAAGTTTTGTATTCCTTCCACGCCTTATTTGCAATCTTATAACACTTGCTCTTCCAAGTGTCATCGACTTTGTAACAATTTTGTAAAACACACTACAAAAGATTAGATATTTATATAATACAAAAAAGATATAATATATGTAATTAGTTATAAAATATAAGAGACTTACACAAATGGTTTTCCATATTTTTAACTTTTCAGCTTCGCCAACCTGAGTCCAATAATTTATATTGATTGGTATACTGGACTTCACAAGTCTACCAATAGAGGATTTCAATTGTTGGCCATTTTTCCCTATTGGATTACCAGTAGCATCAAATAGAATGGGTACTCTATCATTTGGGTTAAGTGGAGAATCAGATATATTCGCCCAACCTCTTTTTTTCAAATGCCCTAATGGATCATTTGGATCTACAAGCTCTGTTACCCAAGAATCCATGAAATAGCTACAAATAATGAAGAAATATAAATTAATTGAAAATTTTAGGAACATACATATATATAAACATCCAAGAGTTATTACAACAATATAGAACATACATTATGTTTAATTAGGTTTTTCGGCATCTTCTAGAAGTTTTTTAAAGGTTTTGGGACCATCCTCACGTAGTTCATCTTCAACACCATGAAACATATTTTGTATGTACATTATGATAAGATGTATATAATCCACTCATATTCTTATTTATCTCCTCCCCATGATTATTATCAATATTTTCTCCATGATAATACCAACATTTATAGCTCAAAATAATACCACTACGGATCAGGTGATACTTAACCTCGTCAACGTCATGAAATCGCTTATTTTTACATTTAACACATGGACATCGAATCATACTAATTTCATTATTACTATTTTCACAAGCAAATTCCATGAAACTTTCAACCCCAGAAATGTAGTCTTGCTCAATTCTACACTTTGAAATCCAAGATTTGTCCATTTTCTATTAATGCCATTAATTAAGCATATTAATTAATTATGTATCCAATCAATATATTTAAAGTGTTATTATACCAAAACATACATAATACAAAAATTTATCATTTTAATCATTTTAAAATTGTATTACTTTTACTTAATAAAATTTAATTATTAATATGTAAATAAATTTATCCACGTACGGTAAATTTTCTATTCCCTCAAACCCACAACTGCCAGATATTATTTCCATAGAAAATCAACCAAAAATATAATAACAAGCATAATATAAAACATACATAAAAAAACATTATACAAAAAATAAAGCAAACTAAATAATAAGTGTGTAGGATTAATAGAAATACTTACAAGAGTAAATGAAGTGACTAAATGAAGGAAATGAAGAAAAAATGGGTGTTTTGTAAGTGAAAAAATGGGTATAAAAAATTTGAGTATTTCTCTCAAAAAAATAAGGGATCTGAAAGATAATATGGAAGGAAGATAACCCATTAAATGACGTTGGAAATGGTGGTCGGAGGTGGCTAGAAAATGAGAAAGAGTGAAGGAGGTGAGCTCGGTTTTTGAGTTTTTTTGGGTGGTCAGTTCTACACGTGGATAGTGTGAGTTGATATGTTGAACCAATAATACACACGTGGACAGTGTCGGTTCTACGTGTCAACCGACACTATCCACGTGTGTAGCGTCAGCTCTACACGTCAACTGACGCTACGTCCTATGTGTATTTTTTATTTTAAAAATACAATTTAAAATTGAAATTATATAGTACTATATTTGTATTATGTCCTACATGTATTTTCTATTTTAAAATTATAGTTTAAAATTGAAATTAAATAATAAAAAAAATTATTTTTTTGATCAATTAATATTTGATTTTAACTATAAACTGTTTATATTTTTTTGAAAACTTTTTTGTATTGTGCAAATATTTCATGTACGTACATAAAATTAGGTATCCAAACAAATACACAAAATTATATAATTTTAAAAACCAATTGACTAAAAAAAAGAAAAAAAAATTATACTATATATATCCAAATTCAATTTTAAAGAGTTCAAATAAAATAATAATTGATCAAAAATTTAAAAAAACATTGTACTATATAATTTCAATTTTAAAATAAAAAATACACATAGGACGTAGTGTCGGTTGACGTGTAGAACTGACGCTACACACATGGATAGCGTCAGTTCTATGTGTCAACCGATGCTATCCACATATGTAGCGTTGGTTCTACATGTCAATCGATGCTACATGTAGCGTTGGTTTTTCACCGAACCGACTTTAAATTCATTATAAGTCGGTTTTCTCCAAAAAATGATTTTACATATCGACTTAAATATCAAATTTTGTAGTAGTGACTGTGATCATATTTTCCATACAAGATTCCATGTGAAGTACCTTGTTGGTAGAAAAGTTAAATTTGAAGTGGCAGGAGCATCCCAAACCGTACAAGCTACCATGGTTGAATGATTTTAGAGAAGTGGAGGTTAATTTGGGTTCTTTTTTCAATTAGAAAATATGAAGATGAGGTTCTTTGTGATGTGGCACTGATGTATGATGGTCATATAATGCAAGGCCAACCATGGCAGTTTGATAAGAGGGTGTCATATGATGGTTACAGAAATCATTATTCTTTTGAAATGAACAACTGAAATGTTGTATTAGCCCCTCTCAAACCTTTGCAAGCTTATGAAGACCAAATTAGGATAGCAGAAGAGTGCAAGATGTGGAGGGAAAAAGTGTGAGCAAGAGGCAAATAAAAAAAGAGTAAGTGAGGTAGAGAGCAAAAATAGAGAGAAAAGTGAGCATAATGGAGGAAAAAGTGTGCAAAAAATAGAAGAAAGTGAGCAAAAAGGAGAGAAAAATAAAAAGAATGAGTGCATTCGCTAAAAAACAAAATATTAAGAGTGCAATGATGACAAGGCAACAAGTAATTGTACTTATGTACAAGGATATTTTTCTTTCTACTAACGATCTTAAATCATCTTTTTCTAGTGTCATTGTATCTTTATTTCAGGATTTGAGGATCAACTTCCTGAAGAAATTCTCCATAGATTACCTCCTATAAGAGGAATTGAGTATCAAATAGACTTCACACATGGATTTGTTATACCAAATTGACCTGCTTATAGAGCTAAGATTCAAGGACGAATCTTTTCAAATAAAAGGGGAAGAATGGAGATCAAGGTGCTAATCAAGTTAATGTTCCCAAGTGCTGATCAAGTTGATGTTTCCAAATATTCAAAAGATATTTTGCAAGGAATTTGCAGTCCAATGACTAGGGATAGATTTCGAAGATCAAGTTGGGTGCAAGAGTTACTTTAGGAAGTAATTTTTGTTTTAATTAATTGTGGGACTTTTATATTTATCAATTTTTGTTTTAGTTAATTATGGACCTTTTATGTCTAGCAATTTTTATTTTAGTGAATTGTGGGCTTTTTATTTAAACTATTTTAGTCTTTTATTTTTTTAAGGTTCGATTAGGCCAAACCATAACTAAACAAGAACATTAGGCCCATTTCATCTAGGGTTTTTTCTTTTAGGGTTTTTTGCTTATAAAGAAGAAAAGCTATGTAATTTAGAGGAAGAACGAATATCATTAATGAAAAGTATATTTTAGAAAGCTTCTTACTTTTCCTTCTTGTGTTCTTGATTGAATTACTTGAATCCAACTTATCAAAGGGAGTAATCATCCTTTGTGGCGTCTCAAGGTTTGGTTTTTAAGGACTTTGTTTCCTTAGGGTGCTAATCTGATCATCTTTAGCACGTTCCTAGCAAATCAATCTTTTATATTCCTTTGAGTTTGTGGATTCCTAGGCTGTTCACCTAAAGGGTATGCATCACTAGTTTTTTATTGAGAATGGTTGGAAGTGCCCTATTCACATTTCAAAGACTAGTGTTATTGAACCTAAACCTATTGCTATTTGGGATAAAGAGGAGCTTGCATTAGTATTCATAATTTTCAAGGGTTATATTTTTTTATCAATTCTGTTACTGCTAGAGACTCAAGTTTGATTTCTAAGTTTACTACATCCAAAGAAGCATGTGACTTCTTAGAAAGAAAGTATGATGGGTACTCCTCTTAGATGGTTGTGTCTACTTAAAAAAACTATGATTAGTTCTCCTAATTATTCTTCTTTGATGGCTTCTCACTCTAAGACCATCCCTTCTAGTTCCTCATATTGGACAAATTCTATTGATAATGACAAGTTTTCCCTTCAAGAGTCATATGAAAAACTTGTGCAAAATAATCTAAAACTAAATAAGGTTATGAACAAACTCAACAATAGCTTGAAAGAAAAGGATAATGAACATTGGGACCTTTCCAATCTATTGCTTAATCTCACATTGGATGGTGAGAAGGAGGTGTAAAATTTGAATATGGAATTAGATAACCACATCAAGTCAATTTTAATTCTCCTTTGTGACAATAAGAAGTGTCTCGCTTGCATAAATAAGCTCAAGAAATATTTTTAGGTTAAGGATCAAAAGCACTCAAAGTTCAATGCACTCTTGAATCCATTTCTTACAGTTCTGATGTTATATCCAAGCTAAAGAGAAATATGTGTATTGGAAGATGAAAAGGCTCTTCTAGAATCTTTTTTTGATGATTATGAAGTAGAACTTAATAAGCTTCAAGTTCTTGCTAATGTCAATACTACAAAAGTCAAGTTTCTTGAATCCTATTTACTGGAAAAACATGAAATGGTAGAGACTTTCCACCTTGAACAATGCAATACTGAGAATATTTAAGGAATGTTAAGACGTTAGTCTAAAATTTCTCTTGGAAATACTTGTTTTGACAAGTTGTAAAAGTTTAATGGTGTTCAAGCTCCTCCTTCCTCTACTATTGTTTTTTTAGGATCCTTCCCCCATTTTTGAGGTTTCTGATGATGATTGCACTATCGATGTATTAAGTGCAAAGAGTCTCTCACTCTCTCCTATTTTTGACAACTATGGATTTTTTTCTACCATCCACATTGACAAAGAGTCTTAACTATGATAAGAAAATGTTGAGTCATATAGAAGATTGGTTGAATCTTTCAGTCACCTTGACTAACAAAGCTATGGTTTTACAAAATGAATCAATTGTGCTTCTCCAAGAGTTAAAGTCCTTAAAAGTTGATACTTCTGGTGATCAGAATCTAAACTCAATATTGTTCATACTGCCCAAAAGACCTAAGCATCTGAATGTTGGTGTTTTAACAGTTTCTATTCATGACATATGATTGGAGATAAATCTTACTTCACCAACTTAATTATTACAAATGATCGGTCAGTTACTTTTGGAGATGGAAATAAAGCCTTGATTTTTGGTAAAGGCTTAATTAGTGCACCTAGAATTTTTGAGATAAAAGATGTAATTTATGTGGCATCAACGGTTAGGTTATTTTAGTCAAGGCTAATCTAGTCAACATTAGCCAAATTTGTGATAATAAGTACTTTATCAAATTCACTTTAAAAGAATGTACGGTAGATGATGATCTGGGTAATATTTTGGTCAAGGGTTCCTAATTAGAAGACAATTTTTATTGTATAGGTAATTTTCCCAAGGTTGTGTGCAATATATTGAGTCTAACTACAGAAGAGATGTGGCAACAACGGTTAGGTTATGTCAACTAAAATATTTTGAAGAAAATCTCAAGCCTTATGATTGTTAAAGGTCTTCCTATCATCACCACTTTGTTGGGAAATGTTTGTGGCCCTTGCTAATTAGGAAAACAAAGTAAAAATCCAACATAAGAAGAATCAACACCCCCCCCACCCCCCCCACAACGAGACATCTTGAACTTCTTCATATGGATTTGATGGGTCTTATACTATTTTATTAGTCGAAGAAAATATATCTTGGTAGCTGTTTATGATTTCTCTAGATATACTTGAGTTTTGTTTCTAAGAGAGAAATCAAAAGCATTTGCTAAGTTCAAAATCCTTTGCATCAAACTACGAGATGAGAAGTTTGAAACCATTGGTGCTATCATCAAAATAAGAAGTGATCATGATAAAGAGTTTGAAAATTTAGAGTTTAGTTCCATTTGTAATGAAATGGGTATTCAACATGAGTTTTCAACTCACAAGACCCCTCAGTAGAATGGTATTATTGAGAGGAAGAATAGAGTCATTCAAAAAAATGGCTAGATTTATGTTGAATCATTTCCACTTGGTACGTTTCAGCCTACTTATGAGCCCATGCATGGAAAAAACACTAATGTCTTTACCTTCGTGTATTTGGAAGTACTTCCTATATTCTTAGAGATAGAAAGAATTTACATAATTTTGAGGCCAAAAGTGACATTGGAATATTTTTGGGATATTCCAACAATAATTGTGCTTATCATGTCTATAATTTAAGAACTTCTATAGTAATGGAACCTATCAATGTTGTAATTGATAACTCTAGAACTACTAAACTTGTTGAGTCTAAAGACTGCGATCTGTTTAGTGATTGGGGCTCTTCTAAGAATGCCACATATAATGTTAAGACTCTATCTACTATAACTCTAGTTGACCCTCCAAGGCTTCTAAAGATGAGAAGGAAGATGAATAAGAAAAATCTTTCCTTCCAAAATGGGCCAAGAATGCTCACTCTACTGATAACATTATTGGTAATATTGAAGGTGGTGTTAAACCAAGATGGAAGATACAAGAGATTCAAAACTACACATATTTCACTTATACTATCCTTCCAAAAATTGTTAAGGAAGCCCAATAGGACGTATATTGGGTTAACTATATACAGGAGGAACTTACTCAATTTATAAGGAATAATATCTAGTATCTTTCCTCAGACCTACTAATAAAAATGCCATTGGTACACATTGTCTATACAAGAATAAGGATGATGATAACGACATGATTGCATGAAACAAGTCTCACCTTGTAGCTTAGGGATACACATCGATTGAAGGAATTTACTTTGAAGAAATTTTTACACAATTTTCCATCTAGAGTTTGTAAGACTACTCATTGGTCTAGCTTGCTACTTTGGGTCTAAGTTATACCAGATGGATGTGAAGACTGCTTTTCACAATGGGGTTATCAAAGTGGAAGTCTATATAGAACAACCAAAAGGGTTTGAAAACCCTCACTTTTTAAATCATGTGATGAGACTGAAGAAAGCCCTACATGGTTTAAAGCAAGATCCTTGAGTTTGGTATGAGAATTTCACAATATTTCTTCTCAATAATGGTTTTCTGAGAGGATGTAGTGATAAAATGTTGTTTGTCTTAAAAAATAAGGGTGAAGTTGTTGTCACTCAAGTTCACGTTAATGACATCATTTTTTGTTCTACAAAGGATGAACTTGCTTAAGAATTTGCAGCCACCATATCGAATGAATTTGAGATGAGCTTAGTTAGCGAGTTGAAGTTTTTCCTTGGGCTTCAAGTTAAAAGATGAACTATGGGATCTTTCTCTCCCAAATGAAGCATTCTAAGAAGATAGTCAAGAAGTTTGGATTGGAAAATTCCAAACTTGCTTGCACTCCAATGAGTACCACTGTTAAACTTCATCAATATCCTTCTAGTAAAGAAGTGGAGTAGACTTTGTACTAGAGTATGATTATAAGTCTTCTTTACTTGACCATTAGTTGACTAGATATCTCTTTTAGTGTAGGAATTTGTACTAGATTTTAGGCCAGCCCAAAAGAATCTCATCTTGTAGCCATTAAATAGATCGTCAAGTATGTTAATGCCCCGTCACAATTTGGTATTTTGTATCCTTGAAACACTACTATAGATTGGTTAGGTATTTTAATACGGATAGGGAAGGGTGCAATAATGAAAGAAGAGTACATCAAGAAAGTCTTTCTTCTTGGGTAACTCTTTGATTTCTTGGTACAACAAAAATCATAGTTCTATGCCACGATCTACCATTGAGGCTGAGTATATTGTAACAGAGTTATATTGTTCACAATTGCTTTAGTTGAAGCAGATGTTGTATGAATATGTATCACGATAATAAACCTTGTTTTACTTTGTGACACCACCAATATAATTTGCAATGCAAAAAATTTGGTCAAACATTCAAGGACCAAATATATTGACATTTGACATCACTTCATAAGAGACCTAGTGGAATCAAACACATTGTCATTGCTGCACATCAGCATTGAATTTTAGCTTGCTCATATTTTTACTAAAGGTTTAGATTGTCTCAGGCTTGAATCCCTGAGAAAGGTTATTTTTTGTTTGCATCTCTCTCTACCAGATTGTTGTATTTGTACTTTAGATTCGTTCAAAGTAGGAGAATTTTGTGTTTTTAATTTGTCTCTTTGTTTTTTGTTCCTATTTGATTTGCATCTTCTTTGTTTGCTTTAGTTTTCTTAGCTATATTGCATGAGTGTTAGGATTATTGCATGCTTGTATGCCTTCTCTTCCTTATTTAGGGGTGTTCCCTTGACTTTTTATGTCAAAAGGAGGGAGAACTTTATGTGCACAACTATGTGTTTGTTTCCTTGTCGCGTGGTGCATTGGATGTAAGTGTAGGTTGCAATTCATTTTTTTCCTGACTTGCATTCACTTAGGGAGAGTTGTGTACATTACTTTTGTTTCTATTACATGCATATATATGTTTAGCCTATCGATGTGTAACTGTGTAGGGGTAACATGATAGTATCTAATAGACTACACATTCTTTTTGCATGATACTTTCACAAGGTATATGTTTGTTTTGTGTGTGTAGGCTACAGGTGTAGATTGAAGTCATTAAGCTCCGTTCTTGTAATGTACAATTGTGTTGAGATACTCGTGTCTTAATTTGACAAAGTGTTGATGAGTTTATCTGAGAAGATGGATGAAGCACACAAGATCAATGCACTTAGAGTGGGTGTATTTTTGAGTGTTGGGAGTGCATTGATACTTTATTCATAGGAATAAACATCTATAGGTCATCTTCATGATCATCTTAGGTTTGATGTGCATCTATACTTAGTTGTACAATGATTTACCATAAAAGGACAAAAGGAGTAATTGTAAGTCTTATTATCCCTTTTTTTTCTTATTGGTATTCCCATGTGCAAAACATGGTTTCTTACTATGCATGATAGGTTATGAATTAAATTTTGGTTTAGTTGGATTTGTAGATATTTATGGAAAATTACTTGATAATTTTTGAATGAAAAATGAGATTTTGTTGCACCTCAACAAGTCCCTCGTTAGACCTATCGTCGAACACCTAATAAGATGGTAAAAGAGGACCCTCGATGAGGGTGGTCTTATGATTTGGTGATGTTTATAAATACTCATTCTTAAATGCTTCTTAATACAAAAATTCTAGCGAAACTCTACCAAAAAAAAATTTCTATTCAAATTCATTTTTCACTAATCATCTCGAGTGATTTTTGTTGATTTTGATACATTTTAGTAAAGGTAAAATAGTGTTCTTAGACTACGAGTGACAACTACTATTTTACTAGTGTGGCTTGGGCAATACTGTTCTTTTGGGATTGTTAAGTATTTCCAATACAGTGATTACGGGTGATCATGGTTGAGTCGTTTTTTGACATTGCTAGTTCACTTCTCTGTTCATATTACTAGTCAATGTTTATTGATCACACTACTAAGCGTGGTGTTGGCTCTAGAGGAGAGTCAAATCAGTATGTTAGATCATATAGTTGTGGAGGCAGTGAGTGAGGGCTGTAATAGGAAATTAAGGCAACATGGTCCCTACTAATAGAGGTATTCACATTTATATTTCTCTCAAGTTGTTTCTATTTATTGTTTTGTGGATTTGTTTGCTGGCGAATGGTTTTCATAGCCAACCAAAGGATTTTACCACATAGATAGTGATTCTATGTGAGTTTACCTCATTATATGATTGTGTTTGTATGTTATGTTCTACCATAAGTATAATTTGAGTCTTGATTGTGTATGTTATAACATATAGGTTTTAGACTTTGATTGGAAAGTTTTTTCACTTTCGGTACATCATGCTTTATTTCCTGAATGTATAACTTGTGTTGTATTTCTTTGTTTGTTCCACTGCTTATGAAGGGCGAGTCCTTAAGGAATCTATATCTTGGACTCTTTCAAAAGTGAATTTTGATGATTGTGATCTTATTTTAAAGAAAATACATACTCACTTAAAGTGAAACTTCAATTGTTATACAAATAATGCATCATTTAGATCATTAATATGTAAGAGATAAAAATAAGGTAAAAGATTACCTAAAATGGTCTGTAGGTTATCATCTCGATGAATTCATATAATAAATTGGATTATATATGATGAAACTATTTACATCTTCTTTTGCTTTCTTATTTATATTTTTTTCTTCTTAGTATCATGTATTTTATTATTTTTTATTTGTATTATTTGCTTATAAATACTTATTATTAAAAAAAATTGAGCTAAAAGCTCAATGAATTTGAAAAGAATGGTAAAAGGTATTCTTGTCCTCAAGGCAATAAACACTATTTCTTTAGAGTTATAATGTGTTTCATTATCACAATTACATGAGTGGTTTAATAGAAGGTTCCAAAAAAACCAAATATAATGGGATAAATTTATTAATTAATTGTATTAGTATAAACTTTGAA
Source organism: Hippophae gyantsensis (assembly GCA_030763125.1). Classification (NCBI taxonomy): domain Eukaryota; kingdom Viridiplantae; phylum Streptophyta; class Magnoliopsida; order Rosales; family Elaeagnaceae; genus Hippophae; species Hippophae gyantsensis. The sequence continues at coordinate 24,798,916 of CM061029.1, read as the reverse complement.
CGAATAATTTTTATATATCTAGGATATGAGTATTAAATTAAAACATTGAGAAAAATAACTTTCAATTTCATTGCATATTAAGTTTCAAGTGCAAGTTTATTTTGAAATAAATAATTCTTCCAAAAGACGAATTTTATAATGCCCAAAATGTTGCGCTATACTGGTAAAAAATATTGATTTGCCAAATTGATTATGGCCTGAAGTCTACATTGAAATGTAAATTATATGATCACAATTATAGTGAACTAGAAGTTCATTAGCCTAGAAATTTACTATGATCAATTATGCCATTAAGGATGAAAATTATCGATTTAAAAAGAAACTGCAAAGAATGTGGATTGATGATTTAAATATTTTATTGCTCAGTAACTATTTATAAATCATATGTTCTTAAATGAAGGTGATACCTTTAAAAATATTACGCACCTCGTAACGATTAATCATAGGATATAAAAAAATTATACACCTTATTTTCAGTGTGGGAACATCATGAATATTAGGGTTCAAATCCAACAATTCTATTTCAAAGCAGCTAGAAATATTAGTGGAAAATTTCAACTACTTTATTTATGTCCCCATTATACTAACTCAACACATGAGTTGAGCGATTCATTAGAAGTTAATATGTTAGTTTCTGAATATTGACATTTGAATGGTGTGCATGCCTAAAAATTATTTCCAGCCATTAGGTGCAGGAATATGTATAATGGTGAGAAATTCCTTTGAATGCATTCTATTCCAGAATCACATAAATGGGATAAAAAAAGTTGACATATTCTGAGATTAGATTAATTAGTATTCAAAATATATAATTTGAGTGTTCAAGTCAAAAAATAGATGATTGAATCAAAATATTTTTTTTCTGATTACTTTTGTGGAAATAGGCTAAAACATGTCTATAGATTCGTCATTCTAATTGAAATTTTTTTCTATAATTAGATAAAAGTTTATATAATTAACCAAATCATCTGAAGCATTAACAAGATCACCTTTGTTACGAAGACCTAACGAATTAAGCAATTTTTTTTCAATGACGGTTCTTTTCTTTTCCCAAACCAATGACTCCCTTGTTCAATATTACTAAAACTATTATAGAAGGATGTCGTCCCCTTGAGACTACCAATAATTTCAATTGTTGAATCTTGTACAAATATGATTGTGGTGGTATGTATTGAACCAGAAGTTTAACAAGTTACTCGAGTATTATAAATTATCAATGCATTGATAGAAGAAAAGGACTTATCATATATGTATTAGCTGCAAAATGCTCGAACCCATAAATGTCTCCTAATAGGACAATCTAGCATCAAGTGATTATAAATTGTGAAAGCATGCCAAGTATGTTTGGAAATAAAGATGAAAATCATTTGAAAAAAGGGATAAGACTAGCTATAAAGGAATCAAGCCTTCAAGAAATGATATCAATTGAATAATGAAAATATTTAGATCTAACGAATCTCATGTACAATACAATAAAATGATATCATTTTTTTAGAATAATGAAGAAAGAAAAATTATTGTATAAAGTATGAGGTATCTTTTAATGAGAAAAGAGACAATGATGCATTATATTATTTGGGTCAATTATATCTTTTGTTGATCAATATTATCACTTTTAACATTTTAGTTTCTTAATAAAAAAATTAACTTTTCTTCTATTAACATTTTATATTTAATAATTACATTCATATTTAAAATTAGACTAAATTGCTCTATATTAGTAGGAATTTACGTGTAAAAAAACTTATTTTTTAAATTATTTAATCCCTTAACATTTAAAGTTTAACATATTTGTCAAATATCTTTAAATTTAGACCGAAAGTTCAACATATTTATCAAATATCTTTAAATTTATATTGAAAAAGATATATTTATCAACATAACTAGATTGAAAAAGATCTATAATGTTCTCTAGCATTCTAAACTAGGTGTTCTTTGAAAAAAAGATCCTAATATTTCAAAAAAAAAAACTACTCCAAAAGAAGTTCATGATCGGTGCAAAACTACAAATACACAGTATCATAGTTTTTTAATAAAGTGATAAGAAGAGTATCGTTCTGAAAGAATTGGTAACTTATTTTTGAAAAATACCAAAATTATACTAATTTCAATTTTATCTAAAGAAGTCAATAAGGTTTTTATAATTGAAATTTAAAATAAAATCAATTTAAAGAAAATATGTGAAAGAAAATAAAGATGTTGTTCAAAGATCAAATTAATAGGAAGAAAACTTCTAAGAAATCGTTTTCACCTAATCCCTCACTATGTCTTACTCATCTAGTTAATTGAATTTAATTCTCTCTATTTGTTAGCAATTTCCAAAAAATATCCAAAAGCCTCTTTCGATAGTCAATTGGAAACATTTTTGTTAATTAATTTACATAAGAGTATGTAATTTAATAAATCAAGAAAGCATTAAGATCAATGATTCTAATACTACACAGGTTCATACAAGTCTTTTAATCTCTACATTTACCTATGTCGAAATATTTCAGATCTATCCGACAATTCCCTCTTTCGATAGTAAATCACAAGACTAAAATCATTTAATTTATGGCTAGTTTATTAGAAGCATTTTATTAGAATAAATCAAACAAACATAACGATAAATAATTCAAATTAATATAAAAAATTACAAATAATTTGAAATTAAATTACATTTTTTTCCTAGAATAAAGATAAATTAGTTCATGCTAAAAATTAAATTAAATATAAACGAATTCACCATAATTTTTTGAGAGAAATCGAAAGAAAATTGACTCGCAAAAAGAGTCTACTTTCACATTAATCTGTTGCACGCTTTTCTCTTTCCTATGTTAATTTTCTCCATCTTTTTTTTCCTTTTTTTTTTCTTTTCACTCGCAAAATTAAATTAAACATAAATGAATTCCTTCAAGCCTCTCTTTTTCTTTCTTTTTCCTACCGCTGTTTTTCTTTTTTTAATTTGTTCCCTCTAGCGGTTACCTCTCATTTTTCTTCTCTCCCATTATACATATATATATATTAGCATATTAACCCTCGTCGGAGTTTTCTTATATATATATATATATATATATATATATATATATATATATATATATATATATATATATATATATATATATATATATATATATATATATATATATATATATATATAAATTTAAATCTAGTTTAAATAAATCTTAATTTAAATTTGAGAGTCCTCACATGATATGCTTCTAAAATTTTTGGATTTCATTATCTTCAAATCTACAATAAAATTAAAATAATAATAATGAAGTCTAAAATCAATAAAAATTAAATAAAATTAGACTAAAGTTAAAATTAAAAAATGATAAATTATGTCAAATTATGCAAGTCATCAAACACTCCCAAACTTAAAACTTTGTTTGTCCCCAAACAAACAGAAAATAAAAGAAAATACAATTGTAGACAATGACAACAAGACCCCATAAAGAATTGCCATCACTCACCAAGCCATGATCTGAATTTAGATTTCATCACTAATAACTTACTCTTTTTACATCAAAGATATCAAGAAAATCAATCAAAATTCCCCAATTTGTCAAGCAAGAGTTAAGTATTTACTTCAACCTAAAGCTAGGCCTTGAGTGTGTGTATGTGTGAAATACTCAATTTAACTCCAAACCACCAGCAAATTCAGATAAAAGAAGAATAATTGAAATTAGAAGAATTCTTTCAAAACTTAACTCCATAAGTCCAATTTTTAGAAATCATGTCCACTAATGTAATAAAATACCGAAATCAGAGATTAAAAGGTCTTTAATCAGGGTTGTAATGACAAGCCATAGGGTGAGAGTTAAGAAAGAAACGAATATAAAAAATCAAAGCAAATTGGGAAATTACTTGGTAGAAAAAAACAATAAAAAAAATATCCACGTAATTCATACCATAGCTCTTTCTCAACAATATGCTTATACTGATGATAATATTATTTTCATACTCAATAAGTGGATTGCTCTCCTTCTTCTTTTTCTTTCTTTTTTTCCTTTTTCTTTTTTCTTTTCTTTCCTTTTTTTAAAGATTTGGTTGCCATGATACTCATAGTTTTTACTAATATCAAATCGACTCTTGCCTTTCAGTTTCTTTATTTCTTTTTTTCACATTTTAATCAAATAGAGCAAACATAAAGTGGATTATTTAATTTGAACTTTCTTTTTAAATGCAAATTTTCACCAAAGTATTCTCTCAAAATTCTAAGGTAAATTCATGGTTTTTCAAGCTTAGAATGTGAATGTTTTATGTATTTAAAAGAACAAATAAAGGTTTATGTAAAATAAGGCTCAAAGGGTTGACTATAGGAATACAACATGCAATGATGGCATGATAATTAGGATGGCTAGGAAAGCTTTTTTTTGTTGTGACAAAAAATTGCCTATATCATTTCTCTAATATTTGGTATCAATTAGGATTTTGCCAATTATTTCAATGAAATACAAGTTAAATTAGTATTTTATACTTAAGAGTACTCTCAATTCCAAAAAGACACAATTAGACTCCATTTAAGCATAATATGTATATTTCTCAAATAAACAAACAAGTTATTAAGATAGTAAAACTAATATTAACTCTAATAAATTAGAGTTATCAACAATAGATCAAGATAATCTCATAGAATCTCTCACTCAATAAATTGTTTAAGAGTAATGAAACTCTACCACCTCAAGAACTTATTCCATTAAGGAGATGTAATAGACAAAGGAGAAGTGCAATCTTAGATGACTACATTATATTTCTCCAAGAACATGAGGTTGATATTGGAGTAATGGAAGAAGATCTAATCAAAAAATTTCAAGCCATGCAAAGTTTGAATACTCAGAAGTGGATTGATGTTATGAATGATGATGTTAAGTCCATGAAGGACAAAGACAAGTGAGATCTTGTCCCATTTTCAAAAGGTACAAAACCCATTGGTTGTAGGTACTATTTAAGACTAAGAGGGATTCAAAAGGCTATATGAAAAGGTAAATAGCTCATCTTTTCGCACAAGACTTTACATAAAAATAAGGCATTGACTATAAAGAGACTTTCTCTCTAAATTATTCAAAAGACTCTTTTAGAATTATAATGGCATTTGGTAGCACATTTTGATCTTGAGTTACAACATATGGATGTAAAGACATCATTTCTTAATGGTGGCATTGATGAGATGATCTATATGATGCAACCAAAAAACTTTGAGTTTGGAGACCTAAAGAATATGGTTTACAAAATTAAGAAATCCATTTATGAGCTTAAGAAAGCATCTCGACAATGGAATTTTAAGTTTTATCAAGTGATCATCTCGCTTCGATTTGAGATGAATTTGGTTGATGATTGCATATACCAAAAGTTCTATAAGAGCAAGTATATTTTTTTATTTTATATGTTGATGTCATTTTTCTTACCAACAATAATATAGGCTTATTGCATGAAACTAAGAGATTTCTAGCTAAGAATTTGAAGATGAAATATCTTAATGATGGCTCTTTTGTATTAGGTATACAGATATTTAAAGATTTCTCTTAGGTGGCATTTGGTTCACATAATGAAATCGGGATCGGAATGGGAATGAGAATGGAATGGAAAGGGAATAGTTTTGTTTGGTTTAACCACTGGAATCAAATAAGGAATCAGTATTAGAGTATTTGGTTTACAACTAGAATGGAATGGAAAATACTGCATATTACTTTAATATCGCTTTATTCAGTAAAATTTAAATAACACCATTTAATTATTATTTTTTCGTCAGACAGAATACATTATTGAAATCATTATTTTTCTAAATAATTATTACTTAAAAATAAAATATATTATTAAAATCATTATTTTTCTAAATAGGATTTAGGGTTTTGAGGTTTAGGATTTAGGTTTAGGGTTTTGAAATTTGGGATTTAGGGTTTAGGGTTGTATTTATAGGTTAAGGTTTAAGGTTAAAATTATTATTTTTCTAAATAGGGTTTTGGGATTTGGGAATAGGGGTTTAAGATTTAGGGTTATATTTGTGGTTTAAGGTTTAGGGTTAAAATTATTATTTTCTAAATACGGTTTAAGGTTTATGGTTTTGAGATTTGGGATTTAGGGTTATATTTGTGGGTTAAGATTTAGGGTTAAAATTATTGTTTTCTAAATAGGATTTAGGATTTTAGGATTTAGGGTTTAGAGTTTAGGGTTATATTTGTGAGTTAAGGTTTGGGGTTAAATTTATTATTTTTCTAAATAGGTTTAGGGTTTAGGGTTTTAAGATTTAGGGTTTAGGATTTAGGGTTTTGGGATTTGGGATTTAGGGTTTAGGATTTAGGATTTAGGGTTAGGGCAATTTTGGAAAAAAATTGAGATGGGAAGGGAATTATGATTCCTTCTCTTTTAGGAATCGATTCGAATCGATTCCATTCCATTCTCACTTTTCATCCCAACCAAACATAAAATTGAAAGAAATCAATTCTGAATCCATTTCATTCCAACCAATCAAACATGGGGTTAGGGTTTTCTAGGATTATCAAAAAATAACTATATCGAAAAGGTTCTTAAGAGATAAGGAGTGTAGAATTGCAAAACAAGTGATACCCTTGTTGCTATCAATGCCCTAAGAATGACTTTGAGGAAAAGAAAATGCACAAGATTCCTTATGGGTCAACAGTAGGAGTCTAACGTATGCTTAGGTTTGTATACATCTAAATATTATGTACATTATTGGGATGTTGGAAAGATATTTAAGTAATTCAGAAATAGACCATTGAAAGGTATTCAAACGGGTCTTGTGGTACTTATAGAGAACAAAAGACTACATGCTTACATATTAGAGGTAGGATCAAATTGAGATTGTTGGGTATACTAACTCCGATTTTACTGGATGCCAAAATAGTATGAAATCTATATTGAGCTATGTTCACCTACTAGATGAGGATGTCATCTCTTAAAAGAGTGCTAAATAGTCTCTTATAGCCTTTTCTACCATGACGGCAGATTTCATAGCATGTTATGAAGCATCTAATCATGAAATATGGCTACAAAATTTTATCATAGGGTTGCATATAATGGATGGTATTGAAAGACCACTTAAATTATTTTGTGACAATTAGTCAATAGTATTATATTCCATTAACAACAGGAGCTTAATGAAGTTGAAGCATATAGACATCAAGCTTCTTGTTGTTAAGGAAAGAGTTCAATGTGAACTGGTGTCAATAGAGCACATCAGTAAAAACTCCATGATTGTAGATCCGTTTACTAAGAGATTGTCAACAAAAGTGTTTAATGATCACATTACTCATATGGCTGTCATGTTATTTGAAGATATTTATTTTTAATAGGAATTTGTAATATTAAATGTTTCTTTGATATAGACACACTATCATTTATTCCAATGTATGGATATTTTGAGATCATTTTCTACAAAATAAAGTTTTGATTTATTTATATTTTGATTTTGGTATGATTTGATCTCACTAAGATTTAAGGTTAGACCAGATGGAAATAGGTATTTAATATCACATTGCGTGAATTTTTCATGCTACACATCTACATCATGATCCATATCATATAGTTGTTTCAGCATACATGATCATTGATGGGTCGAGTTACGACAAATGTAACAAAGGTTGCTTTGATCCTATGTTGATATAATTGATGGACCGGATTGGATATAGATACATTTCGATGATGATAGTCAAGTTGAGCTTATACAGTTATTTCTACAATGTGTAATTAAAAGTATTGCCCAAGTAGGAGATTTTTAGCTTCTTCATCCAATGTTGGGCTAATATCTGAATAATTATATGTTTTAGACTGTTATATAAGATCAAGCCTATTTAAAAGTGATCTACTAATAATTGAGTGATTTGAGCTTTAATGTATCTAATAGGTTGTGAGCCTCTAATAGGTTGTGAGCCTCTAATGTTTAGAGACTTAAAGGCTAATTTTTATTGTAATAATGGGCTAAAATAAAGATACAGTTACTATCTGTTATAGTCCCCAAATCATACGTTATATTCTAGCCTTATCTAGCATTCCATCATCAGAGGGAACAGAGACAAAACTAAAAATTATTTAAGAAAAATGTGTAAATCTAGAAGGCTAACCACTCAGTTACAGAAATCAATTAATGGTTATAGATTTAGATATATTTTTTGCATACTTTTCTTTGATTCTTAGTGATACAAAATGAATGTTGCTAGGTTATTTTTTGGGGATAATTTTTACTAGAGGTTATTTTTGTAATCTTTTCATATTTCAATATTTGAAAAGTTGGACGAAAGATTGAAATTCTACCTCAGATATCTCATGAAGAGTTGTCATCACCGGGGGGAGCATAGTCATTTATGCACTGTACTCTTTCTCCTTTGCCATGGTTTTGTTTCATTGGGTTTCCTGGCAAGGTTTTAACGAGGAAGATTTTACATATAAATAGGAATGATTTAGTCTTTTCCCCTGGTTAGCTTTTTTCTCATTGGATTTTACTAGTAAGGTTCTTAATAAGTCATTATTCATAATTGATATCCAATTGGCATTATTATAAATAGTGGTTATCAATCACTTTTATATTAGAATGTTTCTAGAGAGTTTGTATGAGAGAGAAAATTATGTAATCTCATTTATGATATTTCTTTATTAAACTATTAGCCTCAATTATATAATGACCCTCTATTTTTATGATTCTATGATTCTATTTACTCATTTCTTTTTCTCTTATTTTTCTCTTAATATTATATACTTTTATAACAAAAATGTTATTTTTGTGATTAGGAGTTTTACATGATGTTATAATCATTCATTTGCCTTATTATTTCAGAGCACTGTTCTAAGAACTAAAACTGACTTTCAAGAACATACTTGTTTGTTACAAGTCAATCTCATCATCGGACATATAAACTAGGTTCTTTAAAACTACTGGTCATCATTACATGCGTCATGCTTGAAAATTAACATTTATGAATTAAATAAAAATATATATTTATTTATGGTAATACATCTTCGTTACAATATTTTAAATAAATCATAAAAATAATTATTATTTTTATAAACACTTTATGTAATTTACATTTTTTGAAAATAACATTGTAAAAAGTCAAACTCAATATAAGCAAATAAAATAATTTTTTTATTAATATTTCATAAATAGCATAAAAAATATGTAACATATATGAAGAAAATTAAGTGATACTCTTAAGTCCTAAAAGTACAAAATTTTGTAAATATTATAAACATTGTGAAACAAGTGATAATTTAATCACAATTAATTTGATAATTTCTTGTTTTTTACAGCATTAAAAGTCATACATTTTAAAGAAAATGAAAAATAATATAATAAAAAAAGTTGGCCTTTTTTTAATTCTCATATCATCAAATAAATTCTCCCTTATTCAAGCCACATATTTGGATCATACCAATTATCATTTGATAAAAAAATCATCAAATAACTTCACAACAAGTTTGAGAAAAAAATCATGATCATATTATCTAACAAATTAGATATATAATAATTATTAGTATTGGGCTTTGAGCACCAAAGATGTATCAAAATAACTATATGTGACTATTTTAATTTTATAAAGAAAGTTATGAATGTATAATTAATTAATCAAAACTAAAAACTTTTGTAATTCTAATTTTTCATTTTTAACTAAGTGATTATATCAATTATTTATTATTTCAAAAATAATTAATTTTAATTAAGAACATTAAAGTTTAAATTTTTTTTTACTTAAATAACTTTATGTAATATGTAACTATTTTAATTTTATACAAAAGAAAGTTATGAATCGTGAATAAATTATAATTTTTAATGATTATTATTTATTATTTCAAAAAAATTTAATTTTAATTAAAAATATTAAAATTTTGAAAAAACATGACCAAAAAATTATTTGCTATCTATATTTTCATAAAGTTTATAAAAAAATTTAAGAAAGAGTAATTAAATAATCCTTATTAAAATCTTCTAAAATTCAAGTTTTTAATTCATAATTAACCTATAATGTTTGTTATTTATTATTTTAAAAAAATTAAGTTTAATTAAAATAAAAATTTTGAAGAAATATGACGAATATAATATATACAATCTATAACTTTTTAATGTTATAAAAAGAAATAATGAAAGGGTGATTAAATAATTCTAATTAGATTCTTTTAGAATTTTAATTTTTAATTTTTAATTAAGTCATTATGTTATATTGGATTAGGAGCAATAAACATGTATCAAAATAACAATACTTAATATATGATTATCTTAATTTTATAAAGAAATTTAAGAATATGTAATTAAATAATAAAAAATAAAAAATTTTGTAATTCACATTTTTCATTTTTAAGTGTTTGATTATATCAGTTATTTATTATTTTATAAACAATTAATTTTACATAATATGGTTGAAGTTTAAAAGAATTTTAACTTCAATAATTATATCTAATATGTAACCAATATAATTTTATATAATAGAAAATTATGAATCGAGATTAAAAATAATCCAAATTAAGGTCTTTTAAAATTATAGTTTTTAATGATTGTTACTTATTACTCGAAAAAGATATAAATTTAATTAAAAATATTAAAGTTTTGAATAAATATGACAAAAAAAATTATATATAATATATAACTTTTAAAATTATATAAAAAAATTAAAAAATAATTAAATAATCTTAACTAAAATATTCTAGAATTTAAGTTTTTAATTCCTAATTAAATCATTATATTTTTTATTTATTATTTCAAAAAGAATTAATTTTAGTTAACATAAAAAATTTAAAGTATGACCAAAACAATTATATACTATCTATAAATTTTTAATTTTATAAAAAAATATAAAAGAATAATTAAATAATTTCAACAAAATCTTTCAAAATTCTAATTTTTAATTTCTAATTAAATCATTATATTTGTTATTTATTATTTCCAATAATTAATTTCAAAAATAAAAGTTACAAATATGTGATTAAATAAACTTAAAAAGTCTTTTAAATTTTTAATTTTTAAATCTTAATTAAATCATTATCTCCATTATTTATTATTAAAAAATTATTTTTAGTTAAAAATATTATAAATAAATATATTAACAGGTAATTAAATAATTCAAGCTGATACTTTTAGAATTTTAATTTTTAATTTCTAACTAATTGATATTTCCTATTATTTATTATTCAAAAATAAATAAATTTTAATTAAAAAGTATTGAAATTTTAGAAACCATATTACCAAATCGATTACGTACAATATACAACTCCTTTAATTTTATAAAAAAAAAATTAAAAAATAATTAAATAATTTTATAACCGGTGTTTTTTATTTAATTCATAATTAAATCATTATATTTTTAATTATTATTTTAAAATAATTAATTTTAATTAAAAATATTAAAATTTTAAAAATACGAAAAAATATATATTTAATATATGAATTAATTACACTTTATACCAACAACATATAAAACAATTTACAAAAATGACCAAAATATATACTTTGTTACAATTATTTTCATAACGTAAAGATAACGATAAAAACATATCCAACAACGTATATTTTTTAAGTTACAAATATGTTCACAACATATGTACAACGTATAGATAATGATACAATTATATTCAAAATTAGATGTGTTTTTATCATTACTCAAACATTGTACATACGTTGTAAATATAATTGCAACAACATAAATATTTTGAATATTTTTACAAATAATTCAATAACATTGTAGACATGAAACGTAATTAACCCTTAATTATAGATGATTGATTAAGTTATATGCAAAAAATACATTGTTATTAATAATAAATCTTATCAATCAAAATATAAAAATAACACTTATGAGGCTACGATGATAGGTGATTTTCGTAAGTACAAATTCTCCTTTTATGATAATTATAAGATGAGCCCTACAAAGTAGATTCTCCACAATAGTTCCCTCCCTCTCTCTTTCACGTACACAAACTTCTCTCTGATCCTGTAGAATATACGTGGAAGGCAAAGAGGTTACAGAAGCTGCAAGCGATCTCTCTCATGGAAAACAAATCAATATGTGGGAATTGATTGATCAACTTTCAAAGCATATTCATGAATTCCCCCAGTTACGTTGAATACTCTCCTAAAACCCTGAAAAATTAAAAAGAAAAACTGTCCTATTAAAAATTAAAAATAAATAAATAAATAGAATAGAATAAAATAGTCTTTTTATAGAGCATTAGGGCTGTAACGTGAACTTCCATAAACTAACACACCAAAGCAAAGCGTTGACATTGAAGAGTTATTATGACCTAGCATATGTTTTGCACAGACCAAAATACCAAAGAGAAGTATATACTGAAGTAATGTGAGAGAGACAATGCGATAAAAAAGGGTTTCCCATATCTTCTCATCAATGCTTTCCATCATCTTTTTCCATGAACAGTTCACTCACCTACGCTATGGAATAGAACCGTGACTTTGTCATCATCTAGTGCATCCAAGAGAAAATGCCAAGAGATATTTTGATTGTTCAACTTAGTTATTGGAAATTTATTCTGAGTTCTATGTACTACAAAATTAAAGGCAACCGTGTCTTGTTTCTTCATAAATCCCTCACCCTCACCTGTTTCTTCATAGATTTAACTCACACCTGTTGATTTAAACTCTATTCTATGGAGGACAAAAGATTTCTATAGTCTTCATAATTTAGAAAGATTTGAAGTAATTGAGCATGTGCATGAATGTGATGTACCTGTATGCAACCAACATGACTTGGACATGCGTGTTGGTACTCGATACTTCAAATTGGTATAAATTTAAAGAAAATTGAAAAAAATGTGTCCAACACTTGAATACGTATACAAAAACTTAGAGCTTGAAATAAAAGTGAGTGAGTTTTACCACCAAACCATTAAGTAGACCCCGCAAGGTGGGTTATGCTTCCTTCTAATGCACAATAAAATGTCATTGTAACAGTATATTAAAAGAGAGAATTATAATACCTGCATCTGCAACCATTTGGCAACCTGTAATGACCGCATGCCATGGTGACACTGCATTTTCCACCACAATTTTGTCAAGAAACTTAATTATTTATCACAGGATAACTTTAAATTTTGTGGTTCAACAAAAGTGAAACGATAAAAAAGAAAGAATAAATACATCAATGCTAAATAATCATGTTCCGCCTAACTTCTCTACAAGTTTTCAGAAATCTACTATGTCCAAAAACGAGCACATTGCTTGTAATCATAACACACTGAAAAACAAATAAATAATACATGCAAAAATTTAGAATACTAATCATAATTAAAACCTAAAAGCTGAAAGATTTATTAAAGAAAACCAGAAAATTTAATTCCAGCCTGAAGTTTGTTATGCAGATGATTACTGACAATGAAAGGACTGATTGGAAGGGCACAACAGAAGCCAAAATTGAAATTTTAACAAGAAAAGATCTCCTGGCTATCAACCATCGTAAATATTCAAATTTCCAGGATATTGGAACTGAATAGTACAAATATTTGCATAGCTACATGAAGAAAATATTGAGAGAGAAACTACATTTTTACTTTTATTTTTTTCCTCTAATTTCAAATTTATGTACATCAGTATAAATAGAACTAAAAATTAAAAAAATAGACTACTAATCTAGGGATAGAGTTGATATACAACTGATCTAATCTAGGGATACAACTGATCTAATCTAAGGATACAGCTGATACTCTTACAATTAGTCGATATAGAAAAAAGGAAACTAACTATTTGATTTCTTTTTGAAAATAAATCTCAAAAATTCTACATTGTCCCTAAAGTTGGGTGGTAGATATTAATCATTCTCAACTTACAACTCAGTTTTTTAAAGATGGTTTGAGGTAATGCTTTGGTGAGGATATCTGCAATTTGATAACGAGTAGATGTATATAGAAGGTCCACAACTTTTTCATCTAACTTCTCTTTAATGAAATGGCGATCAATTTCTACATGTTTGATTCGGTCATGATGAACTGGGTTTTTTGTAATTCTTATTGCAACTTGATTGTCACAATGTATGCTGATGGGTTTAATAGTTGTGAAGAAAATATCAAGAAAAATGGTGGAGAAAATCTGAAGTATAATTATTATTTCTCTTCTGTATTTTTCAAATGTATATACAGCACTATAAATAGAACTAAAAGTTAGACAAATAGGTCATTAATTTAGAAATAATACAACTGATATCAACTAAATTCCAACTTGTTCTACAACTAATACAGCCTAATTAAAGATATTCTCAGACATTCTACACTCCCCCTCAAGTTGGGTAATAGATATTAATCATTCCCAACTTGTAACTCAGTTCTTCAAAGATTGTTCGGGGTAATGCTTTGGTAAGGATATCTGCAATTTGATGATGAGTAGATGTATATAGGAAGTCCACGATTTTTCCATCTAACTTCTCTTTAATGAAATGACAATCAATTTCTACATGTTTGGTTCGGTCATGATGAATTGGGTTTTTTGCGATTCTTATTGCAGCTTGATTGTCACAATACATGCTGATAGGTTCAGGAGCTGTGAAGTCTAGTTCATTGAGTAGTCTTCTTAACCACATTCCTTCACAAATCCCATGGGTTATAATTCTGAATTCAGCTTCTGCACTGCTCCGAGCAACTATTGATTGTTTCTTACTTCGCCAAGTTACAAGATTTCCCCGTATGAATGTACAATATCCAGTGGTAAATCTGCGATCCACTATAGAACCTACCTAATCAGCATCTACAAAGACTTCAATTTTCTTGGTAGGATTCTTAATGAAGTATAATCCTTTTTCCTGGTGTCATCTTGAGATACCTGAGTATACGATAGACCACTTCCATGTGTTCTTCTGTGGGACTGTTCATAAATTGACTTACAACACTTACTGAAAAACCAATATCTGGTCTAGTGTGGGATAGGTAGATGAGTTTTCCCACTAATCTTTGATAACGGTCTTTGTCCACAGGTGTACTATTTTCTTTGATTCCGAGTTTTACTGTAGAGTCCATCGGAGTTTTTGACAATTTATACCCCATCATTCCAATTTCTTTGAGAAAATCAAGTACATATTTCCTTTGAGATATAGATATGTCCTTTTTTGTTCGGACTACTTCCATTTCTACAAAATATTTGAGATTGCCTAGATCTTTGATCTCAAATTCCTTGGCTAGGAATTGTTTGAGTTTATTCATCTCAACTCAATTATAGAATTACCTATTAGAACAATATCATTTACGTACACAATTAGGATAACTATTCTATCATTGGAGAAGTGTTTAACGAATAATGTGTGATCTGATTGGTATTGATTGTACCCATATCTCTTCAGAACTTTAGAGAACCTATCAAACCAGGCACGTGGAGACTGCTTCAATCCATATAAAGATTTCTTAAGTTTGGATACTCTATTGGTTGGAACAGGAGATTCAATTCCAATAGGAATGTCCATGTAGACTTCTTCTTCGAGATCACCATTGAGGAATGCATTCTTGACATCTAATTGGTAAAGAGACCAATCCAAGTTAGATGTTAGGGAGAGAAGAACACAAACAGTATTGAGCTTTGCTACAGGTGCAAAAGTTTCCTGATAGTCCATCCCATATGTCTAAGTGAATCCCTTAGCTATAAGACGAGCCATGAATCTTTCTACACTACCGTCTGCTTTGTGTTTGACTGTAAAGATCCATTTACACCCAACAGCTTGTTTTCCCGATGGTAGTTTTGTGATCTCCCAAGTCTTATTTTTCTCTAAGGCATTGAGTTCTTCAAGAATAGCTGTCTTCCATTCAGGTACCTGAAAGGCTTCATGAACTGAATTTGAAACCTGTATCTGATCAAGGTTGCTGATAAATGCCTTATAACATGGTGAGAAACTTTTATAGGAAACAAAGTTGTAGATGGGGTGGTTTGTACAAGATTTTACACCTTTCCTTGTAACAATTGGCAAATTCAAATCATTAAGAGGTAACTCAATAATAGGAGGTTCAATAATGTTACCTTGTGAATTATCAAAGTGGCCTGTGCTCGGGCTAGATTCCTGAACTGGCTCAAGATATGCTCGGTTCTCTACTCTCTCTTAAGTTGTTTTCCTCCTAGAGTAGACAAAAAGATCATTGTTTGGGATAGGAAAGTTTGGATCTATTGGCAAAAAAGTTGAGGGTTCATTGGGATTATTAGGAGCATTTGTTTAAGACACTGATTCACTCTCTGGAATTTGCGAGATAGGATTTGAGACAGAATTTGTAGAAGACTGAGTGGTTATGCTATTCCAAAGCTAGTATTCATTGCCTATGTTCTCCCCCTAAATGGAAGGTTTGGAATAGTATGGATATTGTTCAAAGAATGTAACATCCATTGTATAATAGAAGCGTTTTGTGATAGGAGAGAAGCACTTGTATCCTTTCCGGTATGATGAATATCCTAGGAATATGCATTTGATGGCTCGGGGATCAAGTTTACCTCTATAATGTACATGGACATAAGCAGAACATCCGAATATTTTAAAGGGAATGTGGGACACGATTCTGGTGTGTGGGCATGACTTAAGTGTTTTAAACATGAGGACACGAGAGGGCATCCTATTGATAAGATAGATAGTTGTAAGGACAGCTTCCCCCCAAAAATATCGAGGGACATGAGTTGTGAACATAAAGGATCTAGCTACCTTGAGAAGATGTTTATTCTTCCTTTCAACCACCCCGTTTTGTTGAGGTGTGTCAACACGAGAGCTTAGATAGACAATCCCTTGACTTAACAGATAATCACTAAGAGTGAAAGCGAAGTATTCTTTAAAATTGTCAGATTTCAATACTTGGATTTTTGTTTGAAATTGGGTTTGAATCATGGTATTGAAATTTTTAAAGATTTGACCTGCTTCAGATTTTTCTTTCATGAGAAATAACTAAGTGATTCGAATATGATCATCTACAAATGAAATGAACCAACGTGTCTCTGTTATGTTTTTCATTCGAGAAGGTCCCCAAATATCAGGGTGAATTAATGAGAAAGGATGTGATTTTTTATGTGGAAGATTGGGATATGAATTTCTAACATGTTTTGAAAATTTACATACTTCACATTAAAAATCATTTGAATTTTTATTTCTAAATAGTGAAGGGAAGATTTTTTCCAAATACAAGAAATTAGGATGACCTGGGCAATAGTGATTCAACATGATTTCAACATCGTCATTGGACTTAAGATTTAACAAAGCTTTATTCTAATAAGGAACCTCGGATACAGTTTGGAGGACTTGTCTTTCTAGAGGGTCTTCACTTTTGAGGAGATAGAGTCCCGAGCACTCTTTAGCACTATCAATCATCTTTCCCAAATCCAAGTCCTGAAATTCACATAGATAATGAACAAATTTAGCCACACAATTTTTATCACGGGTGAGTTTAGTAATTGATAAGAGATTTTAATCAAGGGTGGGAACAAGGACAGAATCGAAAATAAAAGAATTTGAAATTTTTGCTGAACCAATCCCTGTTACTTTGGATACTGATCCATCAGCAATTCTAACAATGTGTCCTTCTTGGTAGGTTTTAAGATTCATGAGAAGAGAAGCATCACTCGTCATGTGGTTTGAAGCACCTGAATCAACAATCCATGGTCTCTTAACCTGTTTCACACTAAGAGCGTTGAGGGTGTTACTTGATTGAGCTACAGTGGCAGATGATGTGGCAAGAATTGTACAAATATTTTCTGGAAGAGATCAATCTGTTCCTTGCTAAATAGGGTAGATTCAGGTGAAGTAGTTCCATGGGTTATAGAGACAGTATTTCCATGGCTTTCTTTGTTGGTGTGTTGTGCGGAGGATGGCATCCAATCAGTTGGTTTTCCATGAATTTTCTCCTTAGTGTGACCAGGTCTACGGCAATGGTCACACCAAGGTCGTCCCATATTCCTTTAGAAGTATCGTAAAGAAAAAAGTTCTTTTCAATCTCGTTTGTCATGGAATTTATCAACCAAAACATTACCATGTAGTTTTCGGGTTTTCATGATTTGTATTTCGGATCATCATTGTTTGGAGATGCTACAACTCCAATGAGGTAATCACCTTTCATCTTTCCGCATATAAACATCATGACAAATTCGGACCACTAAAGGTAATTGTCCCCATTTAATTTGTGACTGGTGATAGGCAAAATATTGTTCTCGGTGGAACCTCCATTGGAATCGATCATGACAGGTTTTCCCATGGCCATTGATGTTCGGTTTTGACAAGATAGTGGATTCTGTCGTTAAACGTTGGCAAGGGTCCTCTGAGTTTGAGGTGGAATACAATACAGAATGAGAGTGGGAGATGGTCGTGAGAGATGAACCAGGTGGTGTCTGACCCACGAAGAGTTGCGATGGTCGTGGGAGATGAACCAGGTGGAGATGAAGTCAACCGATGCGAAATTGGATTTCAGAAATACTTTGATACCATGAAGAAAAAATTGAGAGATGCTGAAGAAAATATTGAGAGAGAAACTGAATTTTTATTTTTATTTTTTCCTCTAATTTCAAATGTATGTATAGCAGTATAAATAGGACTAGAAGTTAGAAAAATAGATTGCTAATCTAGGGATACAGCTGATCTAATCTAGGGATACAACTAGATACAGTTGATACTCCTACAATTAGTCAATATAGAAAAAAGGAAACTAAATCCTAGTTAGTCAACTAGCTAATTTCCTTCTGAAAATAAATCACAGAAATTCTACACTACAAAGCAACTAAACCATGAAACTTGGAATTTTCATCAACAAAATGGCTTGTCTTAATTACCAAAAACATAAGCAAACTTGAAAATAACAAAGTCCATATTTAATTACACTTAAGATGCTCCTAGACTTGGACTTAGCATGAAAATATTCAATAGAACTTTCAGCTCTCAAATTTATCAAACCATTACAAGCTTAACTTGCAATGAAAAATGAGAACTATTATTTACTACTCCAAAATATTGGTTTTTCTTCATAGGATGAGGGAAAACCAAATATGCTAGCATAACTCTAGTTACCATGACATAGGTATCCTTCTGAGGATCAAATTTGGTATTAATCTCAGGTGCCCAGCTTCCAAATTGTCGGAGAGGAAGAACTTTAAAGTCTGGCAAAGAAGCTTTGGTTCTGTCACAAAAAGTTATGAGAAAGTAAGAACTTGATGTGCTAGAAGCAAATAGAAAAGATCCACTTAATAGTTTTCATTAAATTTAACACACAGATACATGCATCATAAGTTTAACACACGTGAGACACTCATGCTCATACACGCATCATGCAAACATGGATTAATCCTGATGAGTACACTTCACAACCCAATCAAAAGTCTGAGTTAGTGTTGTGATTGAGTAGTTCATTTAGACGGGGAAAAATCCTGATGAGTTCTTGCTATTGAAAATCTCTGATGAGTTTTATTTTTGCTATTAAAAAGCTCTAATGAATGAAAGAAGGTTGCAACCAGTTGAGCAGGAAATTAAAAAGAAAAAATCCAAAACAAGCTTATAGCAGCAAATTAAAAATATGAGAGCATACACTTCTACGGGTTCTCGAACATCAATGAGTTGTGCATCATTTAAGAAACCGGGATCTTGCATCTTCACATGAAGCTCTTCAGGTTGAATATCTTGAAGTACTGACTCTTCCCTTAAGAATAAGTTGTACAAAAAGGTTGAGTATGAAAGTCACTTGCATAACCAAGTTAGTGTATATACGATATAGGTTCTAGGGACATACCTCTCTGACAGGACTTGCAATAAATGCCATCCAAACTGTGTTTTGCACCTTATAATCTTGTTTAGAGGTGC
This sequence comes from Hippophae gyantsensis, assembly GCA_030763125.1. NCBI lineage: Eukaryota > Viridiplantae > Streptophyta > Magnoliopsida > Rosales > Elaeagnaceae > Hippophae > Hippophae gyantsensis. The sequence goes on along the minus strand of CM061029.1, from coordinate 24,779,186 downwards.
ACAAAATGCAGCCTCCTCAAACTCAGGTACCTGATATTGGATATTAATGTATTAATAAAATCTTCTAATATTTTGCATAAAAAATTTAGAAATTCCATTGCCAAAATTAAGAACCATAACAAGCAAATATAGTAGTGGACCTATACATAGATGGTTAAGTGACAAAAATTACAGTTTTGACCAAAACTTCATCTGTAAGCCCATGCACAAATAAAAACCTACTGTGCTACATTAAATCCAAGAAAATGATGTTCAATTAATGTACAATTATTCCTAATATTATTTTAAAAATTAAGATCTACCTCACCAACATACCATTTTCCCCTTTCTCACCCATCCAAGCATTCCACCCTCTTCTTTGGATGGACAAATGGAATATTCCACAGCAAGATCACTCAAGCCTTCACCTGAATACAACCATAGAATAAGAATAGTAGCTTTCCATGAGAAAGTTATACGTTTCTTATTTTTGTTTGGCATATTTTTGGTTAACAATGCACCAGTGTCTCTGACACTACTCTTTTTTTCCTTTTCTTCATATGTTTAACCCATTGATGTGGATGAAAGGAGAAAGTCTTGGAACGTCCGAATATATAATTATTCAACTCTACTTCTGCCACCTAGTAATTAGTATTGGTCTTCTCATTTATCAAAGAAATACAAAGATAAAAAAATAATTTAATTTTGATATTCTTAGATCGAAAATATGAAGAAAGCAACCTCTGGAAATTCTCTGCTGAATATCCACAAGAAGCTTAAGGTCGTTTTCTTTAACAAGCAAATGTTGCACCAGTATTTCTCTTCCACCACCAGAGCTGCTTTCAGCACTAACTGGAGCTTATAAAATTGAAAAGTTAGACCTTCTGAATTTGAATACTTTTGCATTTTGTAAATGCAAACATCTGAGAGAAAAAGAGAGACAGATAGAAAGAACAGGGATTCTGAAATAGATAACAACCTCAAGGACCAACTATTCAAACAACGCCATCTTTTTTTCCAATGACATCTCATTTCTTCCCCAAACAGGAGTTCAAGTTAATCAGTGCATGTCACAGGAAGTGAATATTTGGGAAAGAACATAAGGGTGGGAGCCACAGAAAGGGGGAAAAAAAAGAAGAAAGTTAAAATACACCACCCCTGCTAAAATTGCAGCCTCAAAATCAAAAGAAAGAAAAAGCATACAATCCAAACGTAGTATAATTAAGTTTCATGTAACAACCTTAAACAGTAAAGCAACAAGGACAGTCCTTGACCATTTTAAGATATGAAATTTAGAGAATGATGTTTTATAATTTGTTTAAAGTTAATGCAGAATATCATTGATATATAACACCATTGAACTTTCAAATGGCATGAAAATTTATATATTTTTTGGTTTAAAAAGTTCCAATCAATTGAAATCCAATTAGCCAAATATCCTAATACCATCCTTTTTTATGTAATTCAAGATGGGTTCATTAACACCAATCTCATAATTCGGTTTTAAATCCCGACTTCGACAACAGTTCATTTGATTGACCGCCTAGAGAGTAGAGAAAAAATGAACTAATTAACATCATATTCTTCAATTTGTCCAATTCTACCCAATTGAAGTGAGCTTCCACTAGCTTTCAAGTAACCCAAATGCGAACCCTTATTTATTTTCCACTTCGTATTGAGGAACAAACAAGAAACGTAAAAGTCACAAAGAACAACTACAATTCACTATATAAATCTATAAGGCGAATGAATGATGGAGTTTAAAGGTGTACCTGCTGCTTTGGGAGATGGAGAACCCATCATAGATAGAACTCGCTTCGAGCTCAAAGAAGAGATATGAGTCAGAAAGGGCTCGAAGGTTTGAGAGAGATATGAGCGAGATGGTGGGAACGAAGACACATTGTTAAGATTTGGAGGTGAAGAGAGTTGAATTGTGGGAATAAGTGACGGTCTAATTGCACTGAAAGCTGGCGATACTAATGGTGAGATATGAGAAGCTCTCGAGATTGCGCTCTTCATCTTTCTGCTTTTCTCCTGCTGAGAATATAAACTGCCACAAAGCGCTTGCCTGCTTTTACACAACTAATTTTGTCACTCTTAAAAATAGAAGAAATATTTATTTTATTTTTATTTTAATATCACTAAAATTATTATTAATAAATTATTTTATGATAATAGTAATTTTTCTCCTAATAATTCCTTATTTAATTTTTTAAAAAGTCATATTAATAGCATAATTTTATTTTGCTTGAAGATTTGAATTTCCAGTGAATGGTATAAAAATAATTTGTTACTTTTTATCCTTTTTTGAAAATTATATGAGATTACCTCTTAGAGTGTGTTTTGATTTTTAACATTTTATTACTTTAAATATATGTTTAGGAATATTTTTTTATAAGTAACTTTAAAAACACAAATATTAATCAATATTTAACAATTGTATCAACAAACAAATAGATAAATTATGTTATACATCTAACAAAAATTCAATAGGATGATAATACTTTTTAACATGTGATCAAAATGAGTTTTAATTTTGAAAAAATATTTAGTTTTAAGTATAAATTGATTAAAAATCAAAACAAAAAGTAGTAGTAAAAAACCTCCTCTAAACAAAAGCTTGGTGGCTATAATTAGATGCAAGCCTCTATTTTCTTATAAAAAAACTGTTTCATATCACAAACATATTATAATTATAATTAACATGTTTGATAATTTTTATTTTAAAATTATTTTATCTAATTTATTAATTATAATTGCTATGTTCTTAAGTTTTTTAGTTAATTTTAAGTTTATAAATTATTATTTAATGTTAGTTTCGTAAGAAATTATATTTTTAGAGAAAATGAAACAATTTAAATTAAAAGAAGACTTAAATGCAAAGAACAAAAGTTAAAATTTAATTTGAGTTAAAAAGAGAGCTTAAATACAATTAACAAAAAATTGAATATTAAATTGTTTTATGTGCAGAAAAGGAGCCCACACGTGATATGGATCAACGCGCCTCACTACCATTAGATCATGAGATTGAATGCAAACACTACGTGGGCGAGTGGACGATATTTTCAACTACTTTTTCACCATTCGGAGTGCGAAGTGGGGCAAACTTGTCTGCACAATTAATTTTCCATGAGATGCTCCCTATGTTACCCACTGTCAGATTAAACGATAGACGGTCCAAATCGTGCATGTTGTCCACACCCCACGCAAGAGAGTTACGAGTGGAGTCCAACTGTTCTACATAACCTAGCGCGCGAAATTCCCCTGTGACATGGTCCACCGATGCTACGTGTGCCCTCGCATCTCGCCCAGTTTGAAGCCGTCGTGTGTCATATTATTTTTCTAGCAAATCAGAATGCGTCACTTGGCATGCATAGTGAAAAACAATTCAGAGAATTCCACACGCAATCCAACTCTTTTGCACGTTTTGTTTCTTACCATTTTACACACCTTTTCTCATAAAGTTTTGTTGTATATTTTGGAGAACTTGTAGAAGCCATTGGAAGTTTTGGTGTTTGTTCTCTGACTCTAAAAAATAGGGAGAACACACAGAAGCCAATTTTTTGGTTTTTGTTGTTGTTCTGTTAAGTAAAAATACAAAGAGGGAGGCAGCAAAAAAGAAGAGAAATGGAGGAATTTCATTTTTTTCATTGAGGAATCGTGAAAGAGTTTCTTCTAATCTTTTTTTTCTTTTAATTTTAGTTCTCTAAAATGTCTAAATATTTTTATATTGTAATTTCAATATTTGGTATAAACTAAATTATTTGTTCTAGGATTGCAATGTAACTTAAATGATGAAACTTGAATTAATTATTTTTGAATGATTTGTAAGATGTTTTTAATTTATTTGTTTTATTTGTGCTTAATGTCATTGATTATTAGAAGATTAATCAATTGATCTGTGAACCCTAATGAACTTGAAAAAAAAAATTTTGTGTTTTGCTCGTGGATAGAATAACATATATTTATATGGGATAGGAATATACCTTTATTGTATGTGTAGCTATTGAGAACTTTGAGCTTAATGAATCTTTGATAAATTTAATTCTCATAAGAATATAATGAATTATTTTAGCGAAATGTATCTATTTGTTATCAGAAAAGACATGTGGATAAATTAGAAGTTCTTGGTTGACAAATTAAATGCGAAAACATAAATCAAGAAAAAATAATATGATTCAAGTGGATTAATTTGGTGAAATTATAATCCTAGAGTTTTCTTCAAGTGTTAATTTCATATATTGTTATTTAAAATTAGTTTAGTTAAACTTTATCCAACTATCGATTATTTGGATAAAATTAGGTTGAAATAATTTTAGTAATTGACATATATTAGTAACAAATCTCTGTGGGAACGATATCTTATTTATCACTTATTATTTGTGACCGTGTATACTTATACATTCATGTTCTCTTAAGAAACCAACAATGTTAGTTTATTATTAAATACAATTATGTAAACTCGGATGTACTTACCAATATTATTGTATCATGTCATTTGATATACATTTCAAATTCTTTTATATATTAAATTTCCTTAAATTAAGGCAATCACCCAAAATTAGTTGAAGTTTTAAATATTTTATAATGTTATTTAAGTTGTGATAATTTTGTAATAAAGATTTGGTAAAGTTGTGAAAAACAAGTGTGACACTTGAAAAGAAAAAAATTACTTTACACAACAATGTAGAAAATCTACATAGACATGTAACCAATATTATATCATTATATAAGTATGTAAAAAATTCATGAGTGTGTAACTAGGAATATCTGAAAGAAAAATGAAAAAATGAACAGTATATCAAAACATACTGTGAAGTATGAATAATACAAACTACATTGTGAATATCACTGTAACTCAAGCTTATTTTGTAAGTTTGTCCAAAAATTATTTATTACTCTCATAATAGAAAGGACATGGTAGTTCACACCAATTACGTGTTAGATACCTATAAAGTCAATATTTGTTTGAATAGCCAATATTTGTTTGAATAGCCAATATAAGGAGATGCAATTAATGTGAGATGTGTCATGAGATGTGTCAATGACTATCACGTGAACAATGCCTTCTTTATTTTATATATATGGTCAACACAGTACACATGTCATCACATTGCAGGCTACAAATATGAATACTAAGAAATTAAAAAGCACATCTTGGCTCTTTTACTTGCATCCACGGGGTTGTTTGACACCGAAATGGATAAATCCTACAACACACCAACCTACGCTAGTAGGTACAAGGCTAGCTCGAAGAAGGCCAACATCCACGAGTTGCATTTCTAACCTGCATAAGACACTTTGTCCTAATGTGGAGAATATGTTATAACATAAAAATAATTGTTTAAGTATTATATTATAATTATTATTGTTGTATAAGTTGGAATTAATTTCAATTAATTACAACGTATATGAACTTATATGTAATATAAATATATATATTGAATAATAAAACGTAAAATATTTAATTAGATTCGTTATGAAGTGATTGAATTAAGTATTATTTATCGGATTAAATATATATCATAAGAAGTAGGGCCTTTAATGTGTAGAATGTGTATTAATAACTTTATGATTTAGTGATGGAATAAATTATATAAAGTTTGAAAATAATACAATTATGCTATTGGTCCCTAAGGAACACAATTAAATATGACAATGTTCTGTAAATAAGAAAATACTCAAATATAGGCAAGTTTTGAATTCAAAATTTGAATCCGTTAAGGATCCAATGAAAAAATATTAAATAAAGAAATACTCAAATATAGACAAGTTCTGAATTCAAAATTTGAATCCGATAAGGATCCAATAAGAAAATATTAAATAAGAAAATACCTAAATATAGGCAAGTTTTGAAATCAAAATTTGAATCCGCTAAGGATCCAATAAAGAAATAGACTATAAATCACCTCTTAAAATTCAGAGGCGCCTTACCTTTATCGTCACCTCTATGTCTCTCTCTCTCTTAATATAGTTCAGCTTTCTCTCTCTCTCTCTAAGATACACAAAAAATAGAAAATATAGAGAGAAATAAGAGAAATGGTCTTCCTGTCAAAAACTTACGATTAGGGTTTCTCTCCTTGTATAGAACCGAACGTTGCTGTTACCACCTCTCTTGATCTCTCTATCGGACTTGAAAAGGATTACTTGGAGATCTAAAGGCTTCCAATGATCACCGATGATTGTGTCTCTCTGGAAGATCATGGCTATGGACCAACGTAATTTAGAATTAAAGATTAAAAGTTCATTAGAGGATCATGGTAAATCTAGGATTTATGAATTGCAACATGGTTATGCATGACATAAATCTAACAATTTAGGGAATCCGATACAAGACACTGTTGATGTTGAAGAGGAACCTATACCACCTTAAGAAATTTAAGAACAAGTTCCTTTAAGGCCGTCTACAAGAAAGAGAAGAAGCACAATATCTAAGGATTATGTTATGTTCCTTCAAGAACATGAATTCGACATTAGCATGATGGAGGATGACCCTCTCAGTCTTCATCAAGCTTTGGAAAGTACAAATTCTCATAAATGGATCGACGCCATGAATGAGGAAATAAATTCAATTTATGACAACAAATTTTGGGATATCGTCCCACTACTTAAATGTGTGAAACCTATTGGTTGCAAATGGATATTTAAGACCAAGAGAGGTTCATCTCCCACTTGAGCTATATGTATATACATATATTGATAAAACCGAATTGAGTACTCAAACTGTGTTATCATAGCCTTTTGCATCATCAACCAATTCCATACATCAATCATATTCACAAAGACTTAAGTAGTATTCATCTCATAAAGCAAAAATAAACCAATATAAATCACTGTGTAAACATAACTGAATGACATGAATCATGAAGGGGATGTGTAATTTGGAAATTACATGCAATGTGATCTACATGCCTATCTCTAATTTGGTCACTTTACCTTAATTTGATTTTGAGATCAATCAAAAATTTAGAGTGCATAATAAACTGAATAACTGAAAGTTGAATAAATGAGGTCTGAATAACTGCATGATACATACAAATAATAGAATATCATATAAAAGTTAACTACATAATATCTGTAAAAGTATCCATAATATGCAGCCCAGTGGCAAAATTCCTTAGCCATATTCCATGGTTTGATGCCTCAAAACACGCAATGAATTCAACTACCATGGAAGAAGAAGCAATCATGGTCTACTTTGCACTCCTCCAAGAAATAGCTTCTCTAGCCAATATAAAAATATAACTGGATGTTGACTTCATGCTATCCACAAAGCCCGCAAAATTGAAATCAGTATATCCAATGACCTCAAACTTATCTGATCTTCGATATGCCAACATATGATCCTTCATTCTTTGTAAGTACCTAAGTACCCTCTTGGCTACTCTCTAGTGATCCATACTAGGATTATTAAGATACCGTCCTAACAATCCTGTGATATACGCAATATCTGGACATGTATATGCCTTAGCATACATCAGACTTCCTACTATTGAAGCATATGGAATCTGGTGCATTTCTAATTTCTCGAGTTCTGTTTTTGGACACTGATTGAGACTAAATTTGTCTCCTTTTACAATAAGGGTATTTCCTGGTTTATAATGTTCCATGCCATATCGCTTGAGAATTTTATCGATATATGCTTGTAATGAAAGCCCCAAAATACCTTTATTTTGATCTCTTTGTTAATTAAGGCCTAACACATATGATGCTTTGCCAAGATTTTTCATATCAAAATGCCTAAAAAGAAATCTCTTAGGTTCACGCATCATGTTTATATCGTTATTGGTAAGGATTATGTCATCAACGTATAAAACCAAAAACATAAACTTACTCCCACTAAACTTGTGATATATGCATTCATCCACCAAGCTAGGCTCAAATCCAAATGAGGCAATTACTTGATGAAATTTGAAATACCACTATCGAGAAGCTTGCTTGAGTCCATAAATGGATTTCTTTAATTTGCAAACCATCTGCTTTGAGTCATCAGACTCAAAGTTAGGTAGTTGCACCATATAAATGGATTCATCAATGTCACCATTAAGAAACGTAGTCTTAACATCCATCTAACTCAAGATCAAAATGTGCCACTAACTCTAAAATAATTCTAAAGGAATATTTCATAGACACAGGTGAGAAAGTTTCTGTAAAGTCAATGCCTTCTTTATGTGTAAATCCCTTAGCAAAAAGCAGCACTTTGTATCTTTCCACATTACCTTTTGAACCCATCTTGGTCTTAAATATCCATTTGCAACCAACAGGTTTCACACCTTCAAGTAATGGGACGATATCCCATACTTTTTTGTCATACATTGACTTTATTTCCTCATTCATGCCCTTGATCCATTTATGATAATTCGTACTTTCCAAAGCCTGATGAAGACTAAGAGGGTCATCCTCCATCATGCTAATGTCAAATTCATGTTCTTAAAGGAATACAATATAATCCTTAGATATTGTGCTTCTTCTCTCTCTTGTGGACCGCCTTAAAGGCACTTGTTCTTGAAGTTCTTGAGGTGGTATAGGTTCCTTTTCAACATCAACATTGTCTTGTACAAGATTCTCTTTCATTTTTGGAGGTTCATTAACTATAAGTTCATTCACTATAGGTTTATTCACTGTACGATCCTGAACTAATGAGTCTCCAGATATTCTTAATACAATTGGTACCATTGTTGGCGCCCCTTGTATAGGAGAATCCTGTTTCTCTTCAAAGATAATTTGATTTATATTTCCCTTTTGAACCATAACATCCTCAAATAACTTAACTGTATTTGTCTCGAACATTGTTTTATTAGTGGGATCATAAAACTTATACCCTCGGGACCTTTTCGCATATCTGACAAAATAGCTGCTAACTATCCTTTCGTCCAATTTTTTCTCTTGTGGCCTATAAGGCCGAGCTTTATCCAAACAACCCTAGATTCTAAAGTGCTAAAGACTAGGCTTCTGCCCGATCCATAATTCATATAGAGTTTTATTCACTGCCTTAGTTGGTACCCGATTCAGAATATATGTTATTGTCTTAAGTGCTTCTCCTCAGAGGTTTAATGGAAGTGAGGTATGAGAAATCATACTCTATACCATCTTCATAATGTTTGATTGCACCTTTCAACCACACCGTTCATTACGAGAAAACCCAACATTGTATACTGTGGCATAATTCCATTTTCATCTAGAAATTTAACAAAAGGCCCTGGACATTGATCTCCTGAGCCATCATACAGACCATAGTATTCACCACCATGATCCTATCTGACACCTTTAATTCTTTTGTTGAGCTGTAAATCAACTTCAACCTTGAAGGATTTAAATGTATCCAAAGCTTGAGCCTTTTCTTTAATTAAAAATATATAGCCATATCTAGAATAATTATCAATGAAATTGATAAAATATATATACCCATTCCTAGTAGCTATAGTAAATGGCCCACATATATCTGTATGTATCAGCTCAAGGATGTCCGTCATACGATTGGCTGTATATTTGCACATACTTGTTTGTTTACCATTCGCACACTCAATGCACGAATAGAGATCCAACATATCTAAAGGCCACAGAATATCACTTTGAATAAGACGTGTAATTCTCTATTGAGAAATATGACCTAAACGCTTATGCCAAAGTGTAGTTGAATCCCGATGTGTTAATTTTTGTCTAATGTTGCGAGTTTCATTATTCAAGGTCTCATTATAGGAAGTAATAATATCTAAAGCATAAAGATTATGTAAAATAGATAGAAAACTAGAAATAACCATATTGGAGTTTTTATACAAACCAAACTTTCTATCTCCAAATGAACAAGTAAAACCTAATTTTTCCAATGCAAAAATAGAAAATAAGTTTCACCTAAAAGACGGTATAACAAAAGTATCAAACAAATCCAAATACAAGCCAGTTTGAAAAAGTAATCTAAAATGCCTTATAGCTTTAACTTCTGCCTTGTTTCCAATGCCCACACAGATGTATCTTTCACCATCACTTGGCTTTCGGTAACTTAGGCAACCCTGCATAAACACAGAGATGTGAGTAGTTGCACCCGAATCTACCCACCATGTGTCTACAGAAATTGAAACTGCATTAACTTCTTCACAAACAAATGAAAAATTTATACCTTTCTTGGCACGCCATCGTGATAGTTGGTACAATTCTTCTTCACATACCCTTTAGATCCATAGAAGAAACAACCCTTCTTATTTTCTTTATTTGACTCCAATCTGGTAACCAATTTCTTATCCTTAATAGGCTTCTTCTGCGAACTTATAGTTACAACATCTAAATTGGCCTTACATTTCTATTTCCCTTTTCCCTTAAAGGTAGAAGCAATGTTTGAGCTTACACTCTTGTCCAACTTCAATCTCTCTTCCTCCTGAACACAGTGCAAGATGAGTTCATTAACTAATCATGATTCCTTCTGACAATTGTAACCCACCTTGAACTGTCCAAATGAGGCAGGAAGAGAGTTAAGGGCCAAATAGACTAGCATATCATCTGATATAACTAGCTTATGTCCCTTCAGTTTTGAAGTAATATGCATCATTTCAAGAATGTGCTCCCTGACATTACTCTTACCATTGTACCTTATTATGCAGAGTTTATTTAATAGAAGAACTATTTCAACCTTCTCATTCCTGACAAATCTCTGCTTAAGTTCCTTACACTACTACAAAAATAGGCATTAAAGTCGGTTAAAAATCGACTTTAAACAAATTTAAAGTCGATTCGATGAACCGACTTTAAATTGAGCGACTTAAAATGTAAAGTCGGTTCATCGCGTGAACCGACTTTACCCGTACATTTTATGATTTTTTTTATTTTTATTCTCATTTTTCGTATTATTCAATATATATATAGCATAAAAAAATTAAAATATAAATAATAATACAAATAATTAAAAATTTAAATATATTTAATTACTTGATAATTAAATTTATTACAAAAACAAATAATGTATATATAATACATATAGTTAACTTAAATTACAAATAAAATAATGTTGTCAAAGTGTAATTGGATGCGATTGAGTAAGCTTGGTTGGCTTAGAATCTTGATTGGCCTTCACAAGCATTATGACAAGAAAAATAGACAAAAAAATAGCTGATCCATATAACAATTCATATTCCCCTACATACATGAGCACGTAAAACATCCATCAAACAAGCAGTCTAAACTTCAGACATACGAATGAAGAAATTAAATCATTATAAATATTACCATCAAAAAGAGATTACCACGTACAGCGACATTCGACGAACTCATATTAGCACTTTATTAATCATTTGTCTATAAATATGAAGTTATCTGGAATCTCTACTAGTATTTTTTTAATGCTATAATGAACTCTAAATAAGAAATCAAGTGTAACTCCGATTTCTTACTTGGCTTGTGTGAGTGTTGGTGCCCTTAAACATATGGAACACATTCATGGGCACCAAAACTCATACAAACCAAGAAACAAAGCGGAGTTACGTACACCTGATTTGTCCATTTAGAGCTCATTATAGTATTAAAAATACTAGTAGAGATTCCAGATAAATTCATATTTATAAACAAATGATTAATAAAGTGCTAATATGAGTTCGTAAGGAAAGTAGGAAAGAGAGATAAGATGTAATTTGGGCCAAAAATAGGTCCATCAAACAATGCATTCTCCTAAATACATGAGCATATAATCATCCATCAAACAAGTGATTTCAGACACAGGAAAAGATAGAGAAATTAAATCATTAAAAAATTTATTGTTATGTTGTCATATGTTATTCAAAATCATCAGAATCTTCTCCTGATTCTTCTTGTGATGATATAATTTGAACCATGTGTTCTACCCATTCCTCTCGTAAATCATCAAAAATTTGTTGTTCGTAGCCCATCTTGTTCCAACCAAAGAACTACATGTATTTAAAATCAAAATAAGAATATAATTTCATTTATTTACAAAAACAAACTCAAATATGTTAAAAACTTTTATGTATATGGGTAAAAGATATTACCACATCATCAATTGGAATTTTGATATTTGTGATGATTTCGCTCATAAACTTCATGACATAATAACCACATATGACTCCATTAATTTGTTGTGGAACCTATAAAAAACAAGTGTACATGAATTTTCATATTCGAACATCTTTATTATTCAATTGTAAAATTAATAAAATTATTAATATTGATTTGTACAAAAATAATTTTTTAAGTATTACATTATAATTATTATTGTTGTATAAAAGTGACATCCACTATGTTTTATCTTCCAAACATTTCATTTTAAATTTACTAAGGGGCAGTTACCAATGGTTAAGCTTTTAAGGCAAGAGAAGGGTTTTACCATCCTATATATATGACTCTTAGAGCTTACCTTTCTCACATTTTACCAGAGAATTTTATAGCCTTCCTCACTTTCGATCTTACTTTGAATATTGACCTCAGCTTGTTTGGGAATTTAATTTTTTTGGTGGCTTTAATCTATTCTCTTCCTTTCAACTGTTTATTGTTTCTAATAATAATCTTTATTTTTGATTTAAGGTTGACTCTTATTTCCCTTACACTTATTAACCTTTAACTTCTATCCTCTTCCTTTTTTGTAGATATTTTATTCTCAACTTCTCTATTATGTTTTCTTTTAATTTATACTATTAATATCTCTTAAAGAGAAGTTTGACACCGAAAAAAGTTCCTAAAAGAAACTGAAACTCAAGACAAAAAACCAGTTCGAATTCATCTAGCATGGATGATGAAATTTCTAGTTCCTTAAGCTCTTCCTCAAGACCTTATTTTGAACGTGGGAGGGGGGGCTTCTCATCACATCTCTCTTCCAAAGTGTTGTTGATTTCTTGGGTGGTCTACATTGGTGTTTGAACCATATGATCAATCATAATTCATTTTAATCTTTTAGGTGATGAGTTTAGTGTGTCTGTTCCTCGCTAAGGTGATCAAATAATACTTAAAGATGGGCAAAGTTTTTCATATTGATCAAGATGGGTGAGGATGCTTATATAAGTATGGGCAAAAACAAACACACTTGTCACATTTTTACTGCGTCTTGTCATAATCACTAGCATTTATTGGCCTTTATTACCTTTTTCCTATTAAGTATCTATAAAGTATAAGGGAAAAGAGGTAATCCTCAAGTCTCTTAAAAGGTTAACTTTTTTCCTTTATTGTTGCCTCAATGTATCTAAATTATCTTTTTGGAATGTGAGAATAGAAGGCTTCTAGAGTAGGTCAATAACCTTAGAGCTGACCTAAGAAGAAAATATGTTTGCTCAAGCTTTAATGAATCTAACATTGGTTCCTTGACATGCCCCACACCTCAAGAGAATGGAATTCTTAGTCGCATAACTTCTTTTGCTAACCACGAGACACATTTGGTCAACTTTTATATGAAGTAGGGAGAGAGACTTATTCACCAAGTATGGGAGATCTTGTAAGAGGTGAAAAATAAGGTTGAAGGAAAAAACACCTTTAGGATTAGAGCCCAAAATACAAATGTGATTTGTATCTAATTTATTGAAATTAGAATACATAAAAAATTTATTTAATCACTTTCTTTATTACTTATTTCATTAAACAAATATATAAAATTTCTAATTATTCGCATATGCTTAAAACTCAATGTATATGAGTATATGTAAGAAGACTAATCTTCACAGTACATCATTCGTACGACCCATATCCATTTATAATAAAGTAGTCCTGACCCAAGGTCACTGATGTGGAAACATCTAGTTTGTGGTACTTTGTACAATAGTAGATTGTACAAGACTAGATCACATATGTTTTAAATACTGTAAAGATCCATTTAACCTATAGTATTTTTAACATATTAGTCGATGACCATTTATAAGATGTTTTTAATCCTGAATGTTATAGCTGACCCTTTCTATAATGCCTTAACTTTTGACTTACTTAGCAATGCTCGTACTGGTACGCTAATATGCCTTGTATCTCAGTATGACATCATTGCAGTTGATTGGGATGTTATCTCACAAAATGAGAAATCTACCCCATCTGTTTGATATGCTAGATATCAATCTCCTTGTTTAGCAATTTAGGGTGTTTGTTTAGTTGCATGCAATCTTGTAATATGATCATAGATAGTTGTTCAATATGAATCATCCATACTCAAAGAAAAATGGTAATTAGTAAGGTAAAACATAAACATTCACTTATAACTTAATTACATACTAGTTATAGATGATCATTATGTATGTAATGATTCTAATAATAGATTACTCGATGTAAAGGAAGTGAGTAAATAACATATATATGTCTCAAGAGTTCTTTCCTATGTTTTTAATGATGTAATTATAGAATTTATGGGATTGACAATTTAATTTAGCTATTAATTAAATGCCAAGTATTGTTTGAACTGATAATTTCATTGGTCCCTAACTTTGCTCGTAAAAACGATCGAATGATTTTTTATTTTGATGAATAAATAATTAAGTATGAGATAAATATTTGACCAAAATATATGATAGTGTATCTTGATAATTTTTAATGTCATAAATGTCAAGTTTTACATTGAGGATAAAATTATAATTTTATTAGTTAAATATTTATTTCAATTAATTAATTTATATATTATTTAATTAATTTATATATTATTTAATTGGACTAAATAATTATTTAGTTAATTAATATAAATTAAAAATGTCTAAAAATATTCAAGGTAAACATGTATTGTTGGACAAGCAAAAATATTTTGATAATTTCCTTAGTTGAAAATTATTTAGAGATAAACATGAATTTAATCTAATAAAATAATTGGATTAAACTTAGAATTTGATTCTTATTAGGATACTCTTAAGTTGAATAGAATTATAAGTTGTAATCCTATTCAACCTGTGTTTAAATCACTCAAGTTCCTATATAAACACAATATATATGCCACTTTCAAAGGTAAAGAAGTTAATTAATTCTTACACACTCAATTGAGAGCAAACATTGTTGCTAGAATTTATAAGACAAAACTTTTAAACAAAAGCGACGCAAACTTTGATCTATGGATAGAGACTAAGTTTTTTTTTGGTCAAATTAACAAACAAGAATGATCACATGTTTCATTTTTACATCGTTAGGAGTAGAACTCAAAAGATCATTTATCAATTCTACCAAACACATTATATGTTTATTTTTACTTGTCTTTATGTTAAATTAAATCCTTAATCTCATAAGATTCCAATAGGTAGAAATTTTTTGTTATCTACCTACATCAATTACTTCCACTATAGTAATAAAATATGATTTTTATTGCACAAAAATAATTTTTGTAAGTCATGTAAGGTCAAATTGGTTAGAACATCTTAATAATTGCAAATGTTCTAAAAAAGATCTATAAAGAAAGTATGATAACTGCCTGCTCAATATTGATAAAGATAGATCAATGGGTGCAAAGTTTTGCATTTTTGGATGTTCTGTACTTATGGATTCTCATTTTGAGACTACTTATTTAAAGGCCCCTATTGGACAAATGCTACTAGTGATAATGATTTATCTTAAAGAATCATATGATCGGCTAGATTATGAGAACCTAAAATTAAAGAAGAATTTGATCAAGATTAATGAATACATGAAAGAAAAAGATAAAGATAAATTCAAACTTTTGAGTTAATCATTGAATTTCTCTCTCGAAAGTGAGAAGGAAATGGAAAACTTAAAAATGAGATTAGATAATCACATTGAGTCTCTTTAAACTCTCTTACGGGATAATGAGAAGTGTTTGTCTAGTATTAAGGATCTCGAGAAGTCTATTCAAAGTGACAAACTAAAAAGATTTGATGCATAAGTTAGTTTGGACCCTACTTCTAAATACTCTAAGAGTATTGCTCAAGGAGCAGGAGATCTTCGTACTTGAAAACGAAAAGGAATGCCTCAAGTCCCTTTTGAAAGATTGTGAACGTGAGATTGATGATCATCAAGCATATTTTGAGATTATTTCTCATAAAGTTAAGTTATTGGAGTCATGCTTAATGGACAAAGCTAACATTGATAAGGCCACACTCTCTTCAACAACTTCATACTGAAAGGAAATTTGAAGAAACCCAAGAAACAATTCAGAAGTTATCCCAAGTAACTCAACATTTTGATAAGATGTTGAAAATTGGTAAAACTATTAGTGATTTGAGAGGTCTTAGATACATGGATGATCAAGCTACACCTTTTCATTTTTCTACTTAGTTTGTTTGTGAATCAAGGTATGCTTGGGTGGATCCTTGCATGATTTCTCTTTTCCTGATCAAGTGCCAAATGTTATTCTCTCCCACCTCATTACAATTCTTTTGATTTTCTCACCATTTCTATTTTTAGAGGTGAAGCTTTCCTCCTTAATAAGAAAGTTTTAGGTTATGTCGAGGAACTACTTAAATCATTATTTGAGACTTACTAATGAATCCTCGATTATTCAAAGTAAAACTATTATACTTCTTGATGAATATAAATCATCCCTAGTTAATGATGATGATGCTCTTTACTTAAAGTACAATGTTGTTCATATTGCTCTTAAGGCTCAAGCTTCTGGTAGTTAGTACTTTAACAATGAGTGTTCTCATCATTTCATTAAAGATAAGTTCTTCTTACCTAACTTTGTTCAAGTTAATGATGGGTTATTTACCTTTGTTGACGAGAATAAAGCAATGATTTATGGAAAAGGTTTTATCAGTGCTCCAAGGATCCTTGAGCTCAACAATGTGCTCTATGTGGACGGTTTGAAAGAAAATATTATCAATATAAGTCAAATATATAATGTTAAGTGTTTAGTTAAATGCAATGACAAAGAATGTATTGTGTATGACAACACTAGAATGGTTGTGGTTAAGGGAATCATATTAGAAGATAACTCTTGTTATGTTGGTAACTCTCTTTCTCTTGTGTACAATCCAAGTGTATAGGATCTTTGGCATCAAAGATTGGATCATGTGAACTACAAGCTTCTAGAGAAAATTTCAAATCTTGAGATTATTAGAGGCCTCCTTCTGATCACTATAATACCTTATCATATTTGTAGTCCTTGCTAGTTAGGCAAGTAGAGTAAGAGTCAACATTAGAAGAATAAATATCCTTCCACAATGAGACCTTTATAACTTCCACAT
The DNA here is from genome assembly GCA_030763125.1 of Hippophae gyantsensis. Taxonomy (NCBI): domain Eukaryota; kingdom Viridiplantae; phylum Streptophyta; class Magnoliopsida; order Rosales; family Elaeagnaceae; genus Hippophae; species Hippophae gyantsensis. The sequence continues at coordinate 24,762,114 of CM061029.1, read as the reverse complement.
ATCGATTTGGTGGGTATTGGGGGAAGAAAGTACATTATAATGGTAATGGATGACTTCTCTATGTACTCCTAATTAATGTTTACGAGTGAAAAACCAGAAGACTTTGTCAATTTTAAGACCTTTTATGATAAATGAAAAAGGTGATTCCATCAAAATCAAGATTAAAAGTGACCATGATAAGAAATTTTAAAATTCAAGAGTGTAAGTATTCTTTGAATTCAACATGAGTTTTCTGCTCCTAAGACCCCTAAATAAAATGACATTATTGAGAGAAAGAACATAGCCATCCAAGAAATGGCTAAAGTATTGTTAACTAGCAAAAATTTAGAAAGTCATTTATGGGTTGAAGTTGTGAGCATAGCTTATTACACCTTGAACTGGTGTTTCTTAAGACTTGGTTTGTGTCATTCTTCTTATAAGCTTATGCATGGAAATAAACCAAACATCAAGCATCTCCATGTGTTTGAGAGCATGTGTTATATTCTCAATGATAAAGAGAATTTGGATAAGCTTGAAGCTAAGAGTGATCTCAACATATTTCCTAGATCTTATAATAGTTGAGGCTATCATATCAACAATCTTAGATCCTCTACTGTGTTGGAATCCATCAATGTGGTTATTCATTACTATAGTGCTACTAAGATGGTAGAGTCTAAGGATAGTGACATCTTTGAAAATTGGGGTTCTAATGAGAATGTAATGGTTGATGGGGAGTCGTTATCTACTAACAATCCTTCATAATCTCCATAGACTAATAAAGATGAAAAAATAGAGCCTCATCTTCCCAAATATGCTAAGGGTTATCATTCTACTAAAAACATCATTAGTGAAGTCGAAGTAAGAGTTAAGAGCATACGCAAGATATCTGGAGAACTTGAACTACATATGTTATATTCTTCCTAAAAATTTTAAGGAAGCCTTGCAGGACGTACATTAGGTCAACTCTATGTATGAAGAACTTAATCAATTTTAAATGAATGATGTCTAGTATTTGGTCCCCAAACCAAAAGATAAACATGTCATTGGTACACGTTGGTTATACAAGAATAAAGAGGACGAGAATGGTATGATTGCCATAAATAAATCGAGACTTGTAGCATAGGGTTATACTCAAATAAAAGATATCTATTTTTAGGAAATTTTTTCTCCTATTACCTACCTAGGATCTTGGACATTATCGATTGGGTGTTCTCATTACTTTGGTTTCAAACTTTATCAAATGGACATCAAAAGTGCCTTCCTAAATGGTGTTATCAAGGAGGAAGATTATGTAGAGAAACCTAATGGGTTTAAAGATCTATACCTTCCAGATCATGTTACGAGGCTTAAAACAAGCTCCTCACCCCTGATATGAGCATATTTCCACCTTTCTACTAAATAATGGTTTTCAAAAAGGTGACAATGACATAATGGTTTTTGTTCATAGAGGAAAAGGATAAGTGGTGGTTCAAACCTAAGTCTATATTAATGACATCATCTTTGGGTCCATGAAGGATGACTTTACTCAAACATTTGCCTTAACCATGTAAAAAAAATTTGAGATAAGTTTGGTTGGAGAATTGAAATTTTTCCTTAGATTTAAGGTTAAATAGTTAAAAGATAAAATATTTCTTTCTCAAGCTTAAGTATGCCAAAGATCTGGTTAAGAAATATTGGTGGATAAAGGTAATACTACCATACTCTAATGAGCACTTCTATTAGACTCTTCCAGGATCCTTTGGGAAAAAATGTTGAGTAAAATTTATATAGGAATATGATTGGGAGTCTACTCTACTTGGTATCCACGAATCACAACAGTTGAACTGGTTGGAAATTGTGATGTAGATCGGGCACAATGTAATAATGATCATAAAAGCACTTCAGATGGTTGGTTTTACTTAGAAAACTCCTTGATTTCCTATCATAATAAGAAGAAAAATTCTGTGTCTCTTTCAACAACTAAGGCAAAGTATATTGCTGCTAGTTTGTGCTACTCTCAACTTCTTCGGATGAAGCAGTTATTGACAGACTATGGTATAAAGGTAAGGGATTTGGTTTTGCTTTGTGACAATACCCCATTTGTATTTCAGAAAACCATGCCCAACATTCAAGAACCAAACACATCAATATTTGACATCACTTCATTAGAAACTTAGTGGAGGCGAACACGTTATTATTGCAACATATTAGCATTAAATTTCACCTTACTGCTTTGTTCACTAAACCATTATATTCCTTTAGTTTTGAATCCCTAAGGAAGGCTATTGATGTCTATATTTCTACTTGAGATTACGGGTGGTGTGCTTCTCAAGGGGGTGTTTTCTTGAATAATCTTGTGTGTATTTTTTTGTTTTTATTCATGCTATTTAATTATTCTTTTTATTTTTCTCTAACCCTCTCTATTGGTTGCATGAGTTTCAAGATTTTGACATGACTGTATGACTTCTCTCCCTCATATAAGGGTGTTCTTTTGACTTTCTATATAAAAAAAAGAGAGAATTTTATTTGCACAACTTGTTGTTTATTGCATTGATGTATGTTATATGGGATGTGAGTATGGGTTGCACTGCATCATAAGTGCCTGGCTTGCATACATTTAAAGGGAGTGTAGTATGAAGTATGGGGGAGTTGTGTAAACAAGTACTTTTTTTTGTTACATGTTTACTTTTGTGTAGCCTATCGTTGTGTACCTGTGGAGGGGTAACATGATAGTTTTCTGGTTAAACTGCACATAGATCTGTATGATGCATTCAAGGTTATTTGTTGTTTTGTGTGTGTAGGATATAGGTGTAGCTTGAGATATTAAAGCACTATTTGAGCTAGATTTCAAACATCAAGCGTGGCTATGTTGATGCATAGTTGGAGAAAGAAGATGGATGCACTTGGCATAGGTGTATTTAGGGGTGTTTTAATTGTGCAATGTTTTTCCATGTAAAGCCAAAAAGGGATATTCTAAGTCCCAAAAGTCTTGTGTGTCTTTGTTAGCATTCTCATGTGCAAAACATAAAGTATCTTTATTTTACTTAGTGTTTGGTCTTTCTATATGTAAGGTTGGTTATTGATGATCATTATTTCACATGTTCACATAGTTGGAAACACTTTATGTTTGTATGTTTACACACACCATAGGGGCTAGTTCGTTAGTATGCATCTGGTTGTGTTTTGTGTTTTTATTTGTGTTATTTTGTGGGTATATATGAAAGATTACTTCGAAATTTTTAGAAACAAAAAAGAAATTTTTTTGTGTGCTCACCAAGGTCTCACCATCCCCTTGCCACCCTTAGCAAGCGAAGGTGTAACAATTATTACCCACGCCACCCTAGGAAATAAGGAGAACAATGACTAGTAGGCAAGACACCTAGATTTCTTAGAATTTTCTATAAATACCTCATCTTCTAATTGTTTTGATAATTAGAAAATATGGGAAAAATCCTTCAAATTCAAAAACTCATAGTTTTCAAAAGGTTCAATTATTTTATGGTTTCATATTGCTAATACTTTGAATGACTTTTCAGAATTAGTGATTTGGGATTGTTTTTGAGAAAAAATGTTTTTTTGAGGTTGTGTTAATTAAAACTAAATTAACACCCAATATTTAGATTAATGGTTTAGGTTCTATGCTTTGGATAAGCCATAAACATAGGTTTCATTTATATTGATCGTTTGTGATTGCTAGTACCACTAGGTGGTGGAAGAGTTTTAGAGGAGAGTTAGATTCAATTTGGATCACAATAGTTACAGAAACAACTAGAGAAGGCAACATAAAAACAGTAAGGGAAGGTGTCCTAAATGACAGATGTATTATAATTATATTTCTATTGAGTTTCAACATGTTTTTATTTTGTTAGAGGATTGCTTACTGTGGAATGATTGGCATAAGCAATCCAAGGATTTTACCAAATATAAAGTGTTTTATGTAGGTTTATCTCGTTATTTCAATGTGTTTGCATGCTTGCATGTTTGGTTAGTATAATCATAATTCTATCCATATATGTTCCAATATATACATATCTCATTGTAGTTGAAAAGAATTTATTTTTCTTATCTCTTTCTTTGCTTAAATTAATTTGTATGTTTTCTAATTAATTTATTACTATTGCTTATGAAGATTAATGAGCATCACCTAATGATCCATGACATGTTCTTTAATGAGCTAATTAGTCTTTGTGCCATGGCACAAGCACATTGGAATATATTTGGGCCAAGGAGCATATTTAATTACAAAGTAAAATTCATATTTGAAAGTTTCCTTGAACAACCATTACAAATATTACCACATCTTTATCATACAATATCTAAATATGACAATTCAAATTGGAGTGGAATAGGCTATATTTGTTAAATAAATACCATTCTTTAAGTCAAATGATTGGTAGTCAAATAGGACTTGTAATCAAGACCTATAAATTTGGCCTAATTGTCAGCAATAAGTCACTTTCTTGAAGAGTGATGCTTAAATGATTTTAGGCTTTATTTATTATTTTGAGTAAATAATTAAATAATTATTTTAGAAATTAGTTTATTTTCAAGTATTATCACTTAAGATCTTTTTATTTATTTTATTAGCTAACTGTTTTTATTTTTAGCCTTTAAATAGTTATAAAGATAAACCTAAGTAATAAGTTTTTGAGGATAAATAAAAGTTAAAAGCTTTAAGCTTTTGTGTATTCCTAAAACAAACCTAGATTCAGTAGAGGTTCTCAGAAGGAGGTTAGTTACTCAATAATAGTCATATGGTCAAGGTCCTACCATTCTTATACCAATATTCATGGTTCTACAATACTTATTAAGTCGATGTCCTATCAAAATTTAAAATTTAGTTTTTATAGGGTTGTTTTCCATTGTTTGTTGGGTCTTTGGACATTTTCTTGGAGTTCTCAACCACTTGTTGATGGTGGGTTTCAAGATACGATCTTTGAATATCAGTTGCTTTCAATCTTGCTGCTTTACTTCTGTGTTTTCTTTAATTTCCTTTCTTATGCTACTTACTTGTTGGGGGTGGGTGTACAAGAGTTTTAGACTCTTTACCTTAATTGTTTACTAGGTAATGGACTTTCTCAATTTTAAAACCAACATACACTTCCTCCTTTCCTTGGTTATTAAAAAGAATAAAGGATGAACTTTATTCCTAGATTCATCTCGAAGTAAGGACCTAGTATCAAGTAGGTCAAGTAGAAGATACAAACCCAACTAATACAGAGAATCAAACTTGTTAACAAGTATCATAGATTGTAGAGTGGCCCTCTTGTAACCTCGTTTAGTATGTTTTTTTTGTTTTCCTTTTTGTTATATATTGTAAGCACTTGTAACATTGTTCATATGCAAGATAACTTTATCTACTTAGATAATTTGCACTTTCTCTTTATTTTCTTTCTTCATGCTTGAGATGATTAACTCTAATACGAATCGAGTAGAAAATGTCTTGAAACGCACAGACGACCTTGTTTGAGAACCACAAGAACATGTCTAGAAACCTAAAGATAATGGAAATCACTCATAAAGTTCATATTTTTGAAATATAAGCACCACAAGTTTTTTTGAACCTTGATAAGCTATTGAAACTTGGCCCATTTGCTATATAAAAGTAATGAACTGAAGGTAGAGTTTAGAATGCCTCAAGCTTTAACCATTGATAAGTTCAAGTTTATGTAGGAACAAAACAAAAGCTTAAAGCCTTCAACTTTAAAAGTTCATTCTTATTCAATTATTATATTCACATATGTGGGCCCTAAATATAGGCTTTGACAATAAATCCTAGCTAATATTCCATAATAATTAATGGTAATATTTGTTGAAAAATAAATTCCAACTAATGCCTCAATGTGCCGCCCAAATCAACACAAAAAAGAAAAAGAAATTGCTTGCAAAATAAACATTACGATTTGAATATTATTTTCATTAAAAAATAAAGTATATATAACATTCATTCACCCTAGTATTATCCATAATAATATAGCTCAAAATGGGTGTGTGTAACAACCTTATTAGTGATAGTCAAACTGTGTAACTTAAACCAATAAAACCCATATGCATTCTCTTGGAATATCACCATATTTCTAAAGTCATATCAAATACCATAGGTTTTTGTTTTAATGTTACATTTCTACTTACCAAATTGCTAATATCAAAAGGTATTTCCTTTGGTTGTAATGAGGCTAAAACTTTTGGTTCAATTAAATGAAAGTTAAAAAGAAAAAAAAAAGTTCATGAAATAAAAAAGAAAAGATCTATAAATAACATGTCCTAAGATTAATCATGTCAACAAATTGAGGTCAAATTTCTTTGTTTTTGACCAAAATCTCATTATTAATCTCTTTTTTCTCCTTTTTTATTTTTTTTTCAATACTCATCTCATTTTGATATTTCTTTTGAACTTGTCCCCTTATTATTATTATTATTATGGGATACATATTGCAGAAAAAGATGTTTTGCAGATGTTAGTTATTTTATCAATTATAGTATAATTACTACTCTTAAATTTTATTCTAGTTTTTCATAGTCTATCATCTTTTTATATGGCTCCACTTTTTCATAAACCATAGGATATTGCTAATGTGTTTGGTTCAAAGAGTAAAAATTGGGTATGAATAATTGGCTCATATAGACTCAAATTGGTTCACTAAAAGAGTTGTTCTTATAAGAGCAACAACATTAGAGGAAGGACAATTTAGCTGAGAAGGTTAATGTTAATGCTTTAACTATTTTTTAGAAAATACTTGATCAATATTCACTTTGATAAATATAAGAAAAATCTTGCTCATTGGAATTAAAATAACATTCTAAGAAATTAACAAAATACTTTAAAAATTCAAATATATAAATAATCATATTACTAATTTAACTACTTATACATGCACTTTGTAAACTAGATTATCAAAAAGTATGCCTTCACTTAAAAACAATATCAAGATTCTAATAACTTTCATTATCATTCAAAACTTCAGGTTTTTAAACATTTATGATCAATTACATCATAAAACAAAGATGAAAATTGTGATTGTTGTTTCCATGCCCATCTATTTATCCTAACTTTCCTAAAATTACAATAAATAATCCTTAAAAAATTGAAAAATATATGCTACTTATAGCACACTAATTCTAAAATGTCCTAAACTAATAAAGCATAAGAAAATAAAAATAGAGATATGTTAACACTTACATATCTAATTCTTGCATTTGTCCTCAATATAAACATATGCATATGTGTAATATAAAAACAAGTAAAAGAGAGTAAAAAATAAATATGGGTAGTTTTCTCCCACAAAGTGGTTGGTTTCACCTCCTCAGCCCGATGCTATCATTTCTTTTTATCCACCATCATCAAAGATTTTGAAGTGTGATGTCAAACTTTCGAGTTTGTAGTCCATTATTTACATCCTTACACCTTGGTAGGAATCTCTTTTGAAGCATACTAAACATATTCTTCCCCACACCTATATCTTCGCTATCCTTAAGATTTTGCTTTGTAATAAAAAGTTCCTAAATGTACTTTTCATACCAAGGCATTTGCTCAATATATTTCATAAGAGGTATGCGAATTTGTACCTTAGAGACGGTATCCAAAATCTTTGTTTCATGATTCTACTTCGTTGAATTATCAAACCTATTGGTGAAAGATAAAACAAGATCATTAGTAAAAAAGAAAGTTTCAAGTACTATCTTTGGTGTCACATTGGATTCTTAAGGGTGATGGTTTTTTCTCCTCACTAGTTCCTTCTTCAAGTATGTACCATCTTTACCTATGTTCTTATGCAGTCCTCTCATCCTTTGTAGTCATACAATGTTAGGCTCATGTTCCAACCTCATCACAACTTCTATTAAAGACACTCTTAGCGGGGGGCTTCAAAATTGTGATAGATTACTTGCCCAAGGATAATTGTTTTAAACCCACACATTTTAGTTCCTATTTGCAAGCTGGTTTTCAAAGTGGTCAAGCCTTTGATTCTTAAATAAAGCCTTACGATTTGGACTCACTCTTCTCTTTTCTTTTAAGGTTTCCAAACTCTTGTTCTTATTTATTTCATCTCCTTTTCCCAAGTTAACAAATTTATATACTTTAAAGTAAACTTTATTCAAAATCATTGGTATAATTTTTGTTAATTCGGTGGACATGTTTAGCTCTCAAATTACACTTCTCCAAAAAGATTCAATCATCAAAGAGTACGGGTAGTTAGTATTTCCAACTTTTCATTTTTAAATCCCATCATATAGCTCTCTATAGATTCTCTGGTTCCTTCTTCATTGACTAGCATAATTTAGTGACAAATAGCATGGCAAAGTCCTTGAAGGAAGAAATAGTTTGTGATGTCAAATTTTAGAACCACTTCTGTGCTTGAATCATGAAGGGAGTCGTAAAGGTTTTGCACATCATAGTGTCCCATTTTTCTATCATAATGCTAATTGTGCCCATTGTTTGCTTGAAATGATACATATGTGAAATTGGATATTAGGTTCCATTATAAGCCAAACGCTTTTGCGATTAACACGAAATAGGGAATGCTAGAAAAGATTAACGCAAAAGCATATTTCTTTTGCGATTCATTTTCCTTTCAATTTTTCTCAAAAAAATTACGGTGAATTCGTTTATATTAAATTTAATTTTTAGCATGAACTAAATTTTCTTTATTCTAGGAAAAAAGATGTAATTTAATTTCAAAGTATGCTTGATTCTCTATGTTAATTTAAATTATTTCTCTTCATGTTTTTTTGATTTATTCTGAGTTATTTCTTCTAATTAACTAGTCATTAATTAGATGATTTTAATCTTGTGATTTGCTATCAAAAGAGAGAATTATAGGATAGATATGGAATATTTCAGTATAGGTATATATAGAGATCGAAAGACTAGTATAAACTTGTGTAGTATTAAAATCATTGGTCTTAATGCTTTCTTGCTTTGTTAAATTGCATACTCTTGTGTAAATTGATGAACAAAAATGTTTCCAATTGACTATCGAAAGAGCCTTTTGGAAGTTTTTTGGAGATTGCTAACAAATAGAGATAATTAACTTCAATTAGCTAGATGAGTAAAGCATAGTGAAAGATTAGATGAAATTGATTTCCTAGAAGTTTTCTTCCCATTGATTTGATCTTTGAACAACATCTTTCTTTTCTTTTGAGAATTTTATTTAAATTGATTTTATTTTAAATTCCAATTACAACAACCTTAGTTACTTCTCTAGATAAAATTAAGATTAGCATAATTTTGGTATTTGTCAAAAGTAAGTTACCAATCCCTAAGGACGATACTCTTCTTATCACTTTTCTATAAAACTACGATATTGTACACTTGTATTTTTACACTGGTCAAGTGTTTGGCACCTTTACTAGGGATTGATTTCTTCTTATTTTTGCCAATATCAATACAAAATAATCTTGCTTTTTAATTTATAATTGTATTTTATTTCATTTATTTTTATTTTTTTATTTTTCTCTAGGTGTATTTTTGATGTTAGATGCATTGTGTTAAAACTGAAAACATTATTCCTTTTGATCTAAAGATTGAAAGAACTTTTATATCACAAAGAGAGAAGAAAGTACTAGTCATGGCTGAAGTAGAACATAATGTACAACCAATTACCTTGAAGAATTATCTAAGGCCAATTGTGAATGAAAATTACTCAGGTGTAAGATGCTAGACCACTAATGCCAATAATTTTGAGCTTAAACCGGCATTGATTACATTGTGCAACAAGCCTAGTTTAACATATCGCCGCTTGATGATCCTAATATTCATTTGGTGATATTTTTGAGATTTGTAACACCATAAAGATGAATGGTGTTACTGAAGACACCATTAGACTGAGATTGTTCCCTATTTCATTTAGGGACAAGGCTAAAGATTGGGTACAATCTCTACAACTAGGAAGCATCACTAGTTGGCAAGAAATGACAGAAAAGTTTCTTGCTAAATACTTTCCTGCTACAAAAGCAGCCCAACTCAGGAGTGAGATTGATCAATTCAAGAAAAATGATTTTGAGACACTCTATGAAGCATGGGAAAGATAAAAAACTTGATTAAGATTGGATGCAAGTTCAGATGTTATATAATGGATTAAATGGGCAAACTAGAATCATAGTTGATGCTGCTTCTGGTGGAACTTTGATGTCCAAGATAGTTGAGGGTGCTACTTTTATTTTGGAAGAAATGGCCTCAAACAACTATCAATGGCCAACTGAAATATCTATGGCTTAGAAAGTTGCTAGAATTCATGAATTGGAGCCGTTTACTACATTTTCAGCTCAAGTTACTTCTCTATCTCATCAGGCTTTACCCTTGACAACCCAAAGAATACCATAAAGTGTAGAATATGTTACAGAATCAAGTATGATAGTTTAGATGAATGAAGTAAGTCAATAAATACATCAATAACCGTAACTACAACTATTGTGGTAATCCTATGCCAAATTACTACCATCCAGGGCTTTGAAATCATTATAATATTTCTTATGGAAACACAAAGAATGTGTTGTAACCTCCTCTAGGTTTTGATAGTCAACCAAGTGAGAAAAAAGATGTCGCTTGAGGATTCCATGGTTTCCTTTGTTGAGGAAACCAAAGAAGGGTCTAAAAAGAGTGATTCACGGTTTGATAACATTGAGACTCATTGTAGTAATATCGGAGCCACTATGAAAAATCTTAAAGTGCAAATTGGGTAACTAGCCACGACCATCAATGCTCAATAAATAGGAACTTTTCCTAGCAATACATAAGAGAATCCAAAGGAACAATGCAAGGTCATTACACTTAGGAGTGAAATAGAAATCGAGAGGTCATTATAAAAGGAAAATAAGTCCACCCCTACAGCTCAAAACAATGGTCAAAGCAATAATAAAGTAGAAGAATAGGAGATTGTTGATGATACACTAAGAGAGATTAATATGCCTCCATCAATTTAATTTCTTAACAATCCTCATATTCTCTCTACTCCACTTCCTTATCCTCAACGCTTTCAAAAACAAAAAATAGATAAGCAATTTTCTAAGTTTTTGGATATTCTTAAGAAAATTTACATAAATATTCATTTTGCATATGCCTTGGAAAATATTCCAAAGTATGCCAAATTACTAAAGGACATCATTTCCAAAAATATAAGGTTAGAGGAGTTCAAAACAATGTAGCTTTCTGAAGAATGTAATGTCATTCTTCAAAAGAAATTACCTCAAAAATTAAAAGATTCATGGAGTTTCACTTTGTCTTGCACTATTAGAAATTCATTTTTTGATAAAGTTTTATGTGATCTTAGTACTAGTATTAATCTTATGCCACTTTTTGTTTATTGGAAATTGGGACTTGGAAAGATAAAACAAACAACCATTTCTTACAACTAGCCAATCGATTCATCAAGTATCCACGTGGATTCATAGAATATGTATTGGTAAAGCTGGATAAATTTATGTTTTTTGCTAATTTTATCATATTAGATATGGATGAAGACCAAGATATCCTACTAAATCTTGGTCGACCATTCTTGGCTACGAGAAGAGTTTTAATGGATGTTAAAAAGGGTGAGTTAACATTGAGATTGAACAAGATAGAGGTTACGTTAAAAATCTACGAAGTCATGGGATTTTTAGAAGATCTAAGCACTTGCTTTTGGGTAGATATCATTGAGCAATGTAAAGTGGAAACCTTTCAAGAGGATATGCTAGTCGATCACCTAGAACGATGTATCACCACTTCATCTCATGCTTACGATTTTAATAACTCTGCTATTTTTTAATATGATTTACCTTTTGTTAGTGAAGAATTTCTCCACCATGTATTTTACTTGGAAGCATTGCAGCAGGTTACATCATTTAGCAAAGAAGTGGAGTGGTTAGGGCCGATGGTAGCAAAGATGGATTATGTAATCTCTATAGAAAAAGTATAGAAAACTTCAACTCTAGAGTTGAAGAAATTGCCTGAGCATCTTTGTTATGCGTTCTTGGGGTGATAGTTACACCTTTCTAGTGCTTGTAGCGGCATCACTTGCACCCAAAGAAAAGGAAAAGTTGTTGCGTGTGTTAAGAGAGCATAGAACAACCTTGGGATTGACTATCTCTAACATAAAAGGTATAAGTCCTTTCATTTGCATGCGCAAAATGTTAATGGAGGAAATTTACAAACCATCAATTGAGCCCTAATGAATATTAAATCCAACAATGAAGGAAGTTTTGAGAGCTCAAATTTTGAAGCTCTTTAATGTTGGAATTATTTAGGCTATTTCACACAGCTTATGGGTAAGTCTAGTGCAGGTAGTTGTACTAAAAAAAGGTGGAATAACTATGAGCTTATTCCTACAAGAAAATTCATCGGTTGGCATATATGTATGGATTACCACGTGTTGAACAAAGCAACAAGGAAGGATCATTTTCTACTTCCATTCATTAATCAAATATTAGATCGATTGGCCAGATATCCTTATTATTACTTCTTAGATGGTTATTCGAGGTATAACTAGATTGCCATAGCCCGTGAAGATCAGGAAAAAACTACATTCACATGCCCTACTGAACATTTTCTTTTAGAAGGATGCCATTTGGATTATGCAATGCCCTAACAACATTTCAACGTTGTGTGATGGCTATTTTTTCGGATATGATGGAAGATATAATGGAAATTTTTATGGATGATTTTTCAATTTTTGGTACATCTTTTGATCATTGTTTGCATAATTTAGCTCTTGTTTTGCAGAGATGTGAAGATAAAAATCTTGTCCTAAATTGGGAGAAGTGTAATTTAATGTTTCAAGAAGGGATTGTGCTTGACTATAGAATGTCATCTAAAGGAATTAAGGTTAATCGAGCTAAAATTGCAACCATAGAAAAACTACCACCTCCAAAGAAGTGAATGGAATCAGAAGATTTTTGGGAAATGTGAGATTTTATAGAAGATTTATAGAGGATTTTTCTAAACTCTCTAAACCTTTATGTAATCTTCTTGAAAAAAATTCTGCATTTGACTTTGATGATGTTTGTTTGCAGGCCTTTAATGCAATCAAGGAGAATTTGATTTCAGCACTAGTAATGACTGTGTCTGATTGAAGTCAACTTTTTAAAGTCATGTGTGATGCAAGTGACTTTGCAATTGGAGCATTATTATGACAAAATTGAGACAAACTATTTAAGGCCATATACTATGCAAAGCAAACATTGAATGAAGCTGAATTGAATTATATAGCAACTAAGAAGGAGATGTTGCTGTGGTGTTTTCTTGTGATAAATTTCAGTCTTACCTCATTTGTAAAAAGGTGATAGTTTTCACTAATCATGCAATACTTCATTTTTTGTTTGGCAAGAATGATGCTAAATTTAGGCTGATTCGTTGGATCCTTTTTCATTAAGAATTTGATTTGGAAGTTCGAGATAAAAATGGAAGTGAAAATTTAGTTGTTGACCATCTCTCTCATTTGATGCATAAAACCATATTTAGTGATCGAAGAAGCATTCCTTCATGACCAGTTGTTTGCATATGAGATGAAGCTTCCTTGGTATGCTGATATTGTAAACTACCTAGCTTGTAGGGTATTGCCACCAAATCCTACTTACCACCAACGTAAGATGTTTTTTTATGATGTGAAATATTATTTTTAGGATGAGCCTTTGATTTTCAAAAGATACCCTGATCAAATCATCCAAAGATATGTGCCTGAAGAAGAGATGCAAGCCATTCTCCATCATTGCCATTCCTCATCATATGGAGAACATTTTTAAGTTACACGAATAGTAGCTAACATACTTCAAAGTGGTTTCTTTTGCCCCCCTTTTTTGTGATAGTTATACTTCGGTGAAAACTTGTGATCAGTGCCAACACATGGGAAATATTTAAAGGCTTAATGAGCTACAATTGAAAAATATATTAGAGGTTGAGGTTTTTTATGTTTAGGGAATTGATTTTAAGGGTTCTTTTCCTCCCTCTTTTGGCTTAGTTTATATCTTGTTAGTAGTTGATTATGTGTCAAAGTGGGAGGATGCAATTGCTACAACAACAAATGATGTAAAGGTAGTGCTCAAATTTCAATATAAGAACATATTCACAATATTTGGCACTCCATGAGCTATTATTAGTAATGAAGAGACCCACTTTTGTAACAAGTTGTTTGACAACCTTCTTTCTAAATAGGGTATGAAGAATAAGATAAAAAAAATGAAAATATAAGTAAAATAACATTGGTTTTCCTCCCAACCAGTGTCACATTTAACGTCCTTGACTAGATGGGCATATCAAGTCCTAAGGCACATCCCTTTGTATCCATTTACTTTTGAGTTTGCTTGGAAACAATTTGAGTCTTGATTTGTTCAATGATACCTTATGGTCTAGTTCACAAACATGGTGCTCAATTCTCTTCTCATGCCATATTTTTGTTTTCTTTTTGAACTTTTTGGCATTCTTTTAAGCACTCAACCGTATCTCAACCAATTTATGTATTTCCAACGTCTTTTTCACCTTTTCATTGGACTCTTTCACTTTGATACTTGATTGGAGATAGGAGGGTAGAAGTGCGGGGTCTAAACTTGGCGGCTCTTAAATTGATGGTTTGAGTTTAGATCCTATCTAAAAAAATTTCATAATCGCCTTTGATACATACATGAGAGATGCATCCACTAAAAAGTTCACACAGTCCACAATATCAACCTTCGATGCCATACTTTCAAAGTTATAATAGGTTGAGTTATTTTTTGGTGACTTTATGTCCTTGTTTACAAAATCATGTGTTAAAGTCTTAAGTTTGGGCGACTCAACAGATTCTTTTAAGTTATTCCCACAATCAGTAACATTTATCCTTAAACATTCCTAAGCATTATCAATATCAGAGGGTTCAAATTCTATAAAAACTTTAAATATTACTTGTTCATCTTGCACTCCCATTGTAAGTTCACCTTTTTGTACATCAATAAGTGTTCTTTCAGTTGCTAAGAATGGAACACCAAGTATGATGGGAATGTCACGATCCTCTTCCATGTCTTGTACAATAAAGTCCACTGGAAAGATAAATTTGTCTACTTTTACTAGCAAATCTTCTACCACACCCCTCTCTTAATCGATCTATTTGTCATTTGTAATGTTACTGAAGTGGGTTTGGATTTACCAATCCCCAATCTCTTGAAGACCAATAATGGCATGAGGTTAATACTAGAACCCAAGTCACATAGCACCTTGCCAAAATGGATGTTCCCAATAGTGCAAGGGATGTCAAAACTTCCTCGATCTTTCAGTTTTCATGATAGTTTTCTATTAAGGATGACACTGCAACCTTCAGTCAAGGTTATTATTTCATGATCTCCAAGCCTCATTTTTTTTATAGTATATCCTTCATGAATTTGGCATAAGATGGCATTTGTTCATATGCCTCTACAAATGGTATGTTTATGTGTAGCTTCTTGAAGACTTCCAAAATTTTTTAAATATGCATTTCTGACTTTTGCTTTTGTAGTCTATGAGGGAAAGGAATAGTGGGTTTGTAGAGGTTGCTCTTTTTTGGCTGAATTAATTCTTTCTCAGTGCTCTCTTTATCCATAAGTTCCTTTTCATCCTTGTTAATTTAATTTTTCTCCTCATCCTTTTTTGTCTTATGTTCCTATTCTAAAGTTTTACCACTCCTCAAGGCTATGGCGTTATATTGGTCCTTACTTTCTCTTTTTGGTTTACAATTATGTCACTTGGAAGGTTACCTTAAGGCCTTTGACTTATAGCCTGAGCAACATTCCCCATTTGGTTTTCTAAATTTAGAATTGAAGCCTCTTGAGTGGACACTTTAGTATTTACTAATTGGATGAAGTCTTTCATCATCCCCAATAAAGCATTTGTATTGTCCTCAATAGGTGGCTTCTTCTCTTGGGCTTGTGGTTGTTGTGGTTGTTGAAAACCAGGTGGTGGAAAAGATTGATGGTTGAATTGATTAGCACCTTGACTATTGTTATTACTCCAAGAGAAATTTGGATGTTGTCTCTATCCTGGGTTATATGTGTTCGAGTATGGATTATTGTTTCGGTTCACATTACCTATATAACATACATATTTAGGATTCTTTGGACAATTATCAAACAAATGAGCTCCTCCACAAAACACACACAATACTCCTGAATTTTGAACGAGGTTTATACTCACTAGCGAGTTTTGAGCCTTCAAAAGATTAACCAAAGATGAAACTTGAGCTGTTAGTGTTGTGATATCATTTACCTCATGCATTTATGCTACTCTTCTTACGGTTGTTCTTCTATTCATTGGCCATTGATATTTATTTCTAGCCATTTTCTCAAGTAAATCATAAGCTTGATTGTAAGATTTGGCTAGCAAAACTCCATTAATAGATGCATCAACAATAGTTCTTATGTGAGCATTAAGACCATTATAAAAAGTCTCCATTTTAATCCAAGAAGGAATACTATGATGAAGACACTTCCTTAGCAATTCCTTGAATCTTTCCTATGCTTCATATAAAGATTATCTTTTGTGTTGTTGCTGGGAAGTAATGTCATTCCTAAGCTTGGCATTCTTTGTTGATGGGAAGTATTTCATCAAGAATTTCTCCACCAAACCATTCCAAGTTGTAGTGGAATTAGGTGATAGAGTTTAGCCAAGCTCAAGCACAGTCTTGTAAGGAGTAAGGAAACAATCTAAGCCTAAATGCCTCATCGATCACACCACTGAACTTAAATGAATCTACAATTTCAATAAAAAATTTAAGATGAAAATGAGGGTCCCTTGTTGGTAATTCATTGAATTGTCTAACTATTTGTAGCATTTGAAACATCACTCGCTTTAGTTCAAACTGATTAGCTTGAATGTTTGGCCTTGTAATACTTAGATTCAGTCATTCCAACGTAGGTATTGCATATTCATTCATAGCTCTATCTCTATCATCCATCAAAAGCATTTTATTGTTCAAGTTTAGCTCATTATTGTTTATTTCTAATGGATTAGTCATTTCTTCCTCTTGGGTGACTTGTTGTTTTCTAATTAATCTCAAAATACGCTCAATTTCAGGATCTAAAGTTAAGATTTTTCCCTCACGAATTTTGCTTATGCAATAAACTCAACTATGTTTCTATGATACTAAAGAAGATGTTTAAATAAAAACTAAAAAAAATAAAATAAAATAAAAATTAACAACTAAATAAATAAACTAAAATAAATAAAAGAAATTAACTAGAATAAATAAATAAAAGTCATTAAAAGAAAATAAGTAAATTAAGATTTAAATTAAAGTAAAGAAAAAAAATTAAAAAATAATGATATTAATTTCTAATATTTATAATTCCCGACAACGGCGCTAAAAACTTGATTACCACACACAAAGTGTATTTAATGAATATGCAAGTATACGTATCGCAACAAGTAATATAATGATAAGAAAAAATCGTTTCCACAAATATTATTTTATTAGAAACTAATTTTTAAAACTAAAAATAATAAAAATAAATTTTTTTTAGTGTTTTTATATTTTAAGGAAACAAAATTAAAATAACTAAAAGTAAATAGTAATAATTAATAAAATCAGATTTTATGACTAAGAAGATATATGAGAAAATATCTAGGAACACTTATTCCCCCAATTTTCTAAACATGCAAATCTTTAAAATTCACCCAATATAATATCAATTAATTACATAATCAATTGAATCTAACCTAGTATGTATTCCTCTCTCAAGTAAACTACACACCATATAGTAATTAGTTTAATCACACTCTCATGCCAATTAAATTGCACACTACCCATTAAGTTTATCAATTATGGATCACATACATAAGAATCATACATGTTTGCCTAGAAACTTTGCATGTTATTTAATCAAGACAAACAATTAAATAATTCTCTCAAATCTATTTAATTGCCTATATAGAAAAATTGTTGGCCATAGTAGCATAAAAATCATGTTAAATAATATAATTAAATTAAAATAATAATTGGGGTAAAATTTTAGATCATCACATGGTGAAAATTGGGTTCATAAGATCCCTAGATTAATAAATTAATTACACATAATTTTGTTCATAAAATTCATATTTTTCATAATGGAAGACATAAAATTGATAAAGAAAAGAGTAGAAAAAAAATACAATCAATCTCTTGAATTTTAGTATTAATCTCCTCTTGAATTTTTCTCTATTTTTCTCTCATTTTAACTCCAAAAATTGATCTAAATTATGCTAATGGAGGCCAATTAGGGTTTATGGAGTGATTATGGGCTTAAATAAAGCTCAGGTGTGATCTAGACTATCAGATCAGCTTCAGATCAAGGGCTACAATCAAAACAAGCAAAATGACAATTCTAGCCAATCACAGCATGACACGTGACAGGGGAAATTCACTGGGCGAATCAGGGAGCGACGTGTGGTAAGGGAGACGGTCATAGGCAAAGCTCGTAGAGTTAGCGACATATGGCGTGACATGATTCATGGAAATGGATAACGTAGCACACAGAGCAATGGCATAGCGACACATGGCATGGTGCGTTGACTAATTTATGAACTTGGATTGAACGTCTTGCTAACACATGGCACGCATTTCATCCCCCCACACACGGCATAACGGGATTTGCTCTCCTTTTTGCGTGGCGTCTATGTGGCTTGCCCAATCAGCTCCTCTGCCTGCGTGGCATGCCACATGGCACCTCCTAATTGGTCATGTGTTAAAAATTCATAAACAAATCGATAACAATTCCAAAAATTATATTTTCACCCATTTTCATTAAAAAGTTTATATTTTAATATTTTTGACCCAAAAAATACTATTTATTGAATAAAACAAGTAAATATTAAATAAAAAAGTGCGCTAATGACTCTATTTTCATAGAGTCATCACACCCCCAAACTTAACTCTTTACTTGTCCTCAAGTAAAGCCCAGTATAACTGAATAAAATAACTTGGGTAGTACATTCATAAGTATACTTCTATTAGTACATGCATATTTCACGAAAACTATCCCTCTCAAAAGTTGTACAATTCTATGACATAGAGGTTCACATATTCATGAATCAACGTTCCATCAATACAAGGATATGCAAGGTTTTTGACAAATTAATTCGTGTGTGTGCTGCACATAATGTCATCCAATGCACTCATGAAATCAACCTATATGGGCATGCTAATCAATTCAATCTTAGAACAAGTCTTATAAGTCTATTTTTCACGTCCCTCTTTACTAATATAAATATATACTTAGCTCAAGATCAATAAGGCCTTTACATGGTTGTAATGTAAGGCTTAGGTGGGGGGTCGATAAATGAAGACTTTTTGGCTCTTTTCACACCTTAGCTTATTCTTTTTTCATCATGCACTTTTTAACTGCAATTGAGCTTTTACTTGATATTTCAGTACCTTTTGTCATTCTTTTCATATTTGTTTTTCACATCTTTTTTTTTGTAACATCACAACACCCCCAAACTTATTTTCAACTCTATTTTCTTTTCTTTATAGGGATAATTGTGTTGTGAGTATGGCTCTTTTCTTTTTTCTTTTTTTATGGGGTGTATTACATTTCACCTTACTCTAAAACACAACACATGATTGCAATTTTTTTCATACAAGCTAAAGGTGTAAGGGTAAAGGTAATATTTATTAGTTAGGTATTAAATGTGGGTTAAAGATACGAATGGTTCTTTGTTAGGCTCAAATGGGTGACTAAAGATATTAACAATGGTTAGCTTGAAATGCTCAATCGATCCAAATAAGGCCAAAATCATTTCTCTTGTTAAATACTATTTAGGATTTCTCCTCAAGGGATGATCAAATAGATTCTAAAACTTGGTAGATATCATTAACTCGCATAACTCATTACAAATTTTCTCTCAATAAGGACACCAAAATCATTCATGAACATGTGCATAAGAAATTTGAATCAATTCAATCAAAACTAGCAAGCATATCACATGATTAATGTAAATATCCTAACAAATATGATGATACATTCCTTATCCTAGTCATGACAACCAACTTTTATCATTGAGTTCAAATGTTTCATATCAAGCATGCATGCATTTAGTTTCCATATATTTATTAATTTTCTACCCAAATCATAATTAAAACAACCTAAAAATTAAAAAAAATTCCTTAAAAATTTAAAATGCATACTAAATACTAATAAGGAGAATGAAGTTCCCTCCCTCAATCTTAAATTATACATTGCCCCCAATGTGCACATATAAATATGAAAAGAAAAGAAAAATCCCTTAATTATGACACACCACATCTTTTGCTGAAATGCTCATTCTTGTTGCGCCATTGCATTCAATATATATTCACCTACAAAATAAAAACAATGAAAATATAAGTAAAATAACCTTGGGTTGCCTCCCAACCAGCGTCACGTTTAACGTCCTTAACTAGACAACACTAAAGGAAAAAAAAAAGAAACATCGATGCAAAAACAGAAAGAAAAAAAAAGAAGAAAGAAAAGGGGCGACGTAGAAGAAAAAGTAGAAAAAAAATAGGGAACACTAGAATAGTTAACACGAAAGTAGATTCTTTTTGCGATTCATTTTCCTTTCAATTCTTCTTAGAAAAATTATGGTGATTTTCAGCACCTCATAGAGCAATTTTCATGTAGAGGATTTTTGGCCAGAAAAATGACAGGAGACGTGGCATTCATTTTTGAATGCCTAAGCATTGAGAGATTTTCATCATCTCATAGAAAAATCCATGGCGATAGTGGCACAATATGAAATTTTAATGCCCCAATACACTTTTTGGCTCATAGTGGCTTGATCATGGTTTGTTTCAACTTGCTCGTGTTTCTATTTTTCACTCTATTTTTACTCCTTTTGTTCATTTTGGTCCTAGATTTCTACTGAAGCTCATGAATCTACACAACATAAAAATCCCTTCCAAAGCAAAAAACCCTAGAATAAAATATAAAATTGATGCTTAAAAGCATACCAAACTATAAGTCAAAAATATGTTTATCAAATTCTCCCAAACATAAATTTTGCTAATCCTCAAGGAAAACAAAAACTAAAAAGACAAGTAAGAATCTAAAAGCAAACCTAAAAACTTATATTAACAAAATTTCACAGGTCTCACTTTCTTTTTAGCTCATAATTAAGGTTCATGCACAAGTTCAACTAAATTCTCAACACATCAATGTTTATCATACAAATTAACTTCACATCACAAATACATACCCAATTCCTCAAAATGTATCAATATTGATTGCCCTAATCATAGTGTTAAGAATTCAAATTTGGTCGACTATAGACCTTTCAAGATACACTCTTAATATCACACCGATCCTACGGGTCATAAGATATATGTAAATAGAACTTACGTACAGAAGAAGGAAAATAGGTTTGCATAAGTCCATAAACAAGAAAAAGGCTCAAATGTGCACTATGTAGATCTCATGAAAATAATCAAATCCTAGGATTATAAAGGCACTACATTGCTCATATCATAAAAGAATCAAATACTAGGATTATAAAGGCACAACATTGTTCATATCATACTCTAATCAAACTCATTAACCAAGTATATCAAGTATGTGTCTATAAATGAATGAAAATGCATTTGAATTTAAGAAATTATTTTTACAATCTTGTAATAATTGCATCCATACTTTCAAGATTTCAGGGTCATAGCATTTATTCATTTCATTTTTTCTTAAAAAGGAAATAAGAAGCAAACCCTGGTATATAGTACTTATGGTAAGTTGCTATTATGGCTTATTTTTTCTAAAGGAACCCCATATGTATTATTATGCACTAGAAGTCAAGCATGAAATTAAAATAAGTCCACATTTTCAATTCCTAATCAAGTCTTTCAATTAAAGTAAAGAAAATAAGCAACATGAAACCTCATTTGATTTGTTTAAAATCCTAAACTCTAATACAAAATCTATACAAATAATTTAACAATTGAGAATTATAAGGAAAGTGTTTAAAAGAGTAGAAGAAAAATTATCTCTTAGAAAGAAACATTATAGGCTAAAAAATAATCTCCCATTGTAGTCTCCACTATTTGATTCCTAAACACCAAATTCAGGTTCATCTCAATATCGACATTTAAAGCATTAAACATAGACTATGAATAAGAACCAAATTTTACTACAAACCTTGGAAGTGTTTAAGAAATCACACAAAAGGTGTATTATAAGACACAATTAATCACCATAAATTAACCATATGCATGATACTTTTGTATAAAAAGTTTTTTATTGCATCAATTTGTACCACCACAAACCAAAACCAAACACTATCATCAATGATTTCCATTAAGAACATGTTCATAAAAGAATTTAAAATGAGCAGATAGAAAATGAATTAATCAATGAATAAATGAAAGCAACTAAACTAAAAGAAAAGGAAAGAATACTACTAGATACAGTAGGTAGCCTCCCACCAGGTACTTTCTTTAACATTTTAGCAAGATGTTGCTTGAGTATACGGTTCATGCACTTCAATGCACTCAGTTCCTCCTTGTTATTGACTCCTTCCAAGTAAGGCTTCACATAATGTCGGTTTACCTTGAGTGTCAATTAAGTCTTTGGTTCAACAATTCTACAGCTCCATGGGAAAAGGCTTGAACAACCTGAAATGGTTCTCACCATCTTGACTTTAATTTTCTTGGAAACAATTTAAAATGAGAGTTAAACAAGATTACTTCCATTCTACGATAAAGAAACTTATGAATTAGGTCCTTGTCATAGTAACATGTAGTACATTTTTTATAGTTCTTTTCATTTTCATGGGCTTCATCCCTAACCTCTTCTAGCTCATCAAGTTGAACCAAGCACTTCTCCCTTACTTGTTCCAAGTCTAGGTTTAGATTCTTAATTGCCCAATATTTCCTATCTCAAGCTCAAAGGGAAAATGGCATGCCTTCTTAAGAGCCAATCAATAATGACTCATCCCAATGGGTGTCTTGTAAGTTATGTGTTATATCCATAATGCATCATTCAGCTTGGCTACCCAATCCTTCTTTTAAGGTCGCATTGTCTGTTCCAAGATTCCCTTGTTCTATTTATTGCTCACCTCAACCTGAATGGAAGTTTGTGGATGGTATGGAATATCCATCTTGTGTGTGATGTTGTACTTCTTCAATAACCCTACAAAGAGTTTATTACAAAAGTAGCTCACTCCATCACTAATTATGGCCCTAGGTGTCCCAAACATGCTAAATATAACATTGTTCAAAAATTAACAACACAGTTAGCATCATTAGTTATAGTGGGTACAACTTCAACCCACTTTGACACATAATCAACTACAACTAGAATGTACTCAAACCAAAAAGAATGGGGAAATGGCCTATAAAATAATCCCCCAAACATAAAACAGTTCAACAACATAATTATATGTCAAAGGAATTTCATTTATTTTTTCTATATTACTAGTTGTCTAACATCTATCACAACATATACAAAAAGTATGAGCATCTTTAGACAAAATTGGCCAATAAAAACTAGATTGCAATACCTTAAGGGCCATTTTCTTACCACCAAAATGGCCTTCACAATGAAGCTCATGGAAAAAGGCCAAAATGATATCATGTTCCTTTTCAAACACATATCTCTAGATGACTTGATCTTGGCAAAGGTTGAACAAATTGGGGGTCATCCAAAAATAGTGCATGTAAAAATATAAAATATCTTCTTTTCCTGTAAAAAAAAATGGCATACCTCTAAAAACTACTGGTAGGATAATTAACTATATTAGTATACAATGGGGTTGGACCTATAGCAAACAATTGTTCATCAGGAAAAGTCTTAACAATATCTTTTCTATTCTCACCCTCAACAGTGTCAAATTTAGAAATTAATCCAGATAGATCATTATCTATTACATTCTCATTTCCTTATATATCTCTAATCTATAGGTTGAATTCTTGTAAAAGCAAAATTCACAAATTAGTTTGGACTTAGTATTCAGTTTACTTATTAAATATTTCAAAGGAACATTATCAAAATGTAAAATTAAATTAGACCTTACCAAATAAGATCTAAATTTATCCAATGCAAATACAACAACCACTCTTTGAGCATCTTACTAACATAATAAATAGCAAGCAAACACATATCCACTATTTACCCAAAAATAGCCCCTATAGCATAATGATTTTCACATATGATCTCTAAGGGTAATGACCAATCAAGTGCCATTATAACATGTGCAGATTTTATTTCTCTTTTAGAGTATTAAAAGCAACAAGACAACCATTATCAAACATTAAGGGAGAATCCTTAGTTAACAAATTACATAAAGGTCTTTATTTTTAAAAAAATCTTTAATAAATCTTCTATAGAAACCTATATGTCTTAAGAAGCACTTAATACCCTTAACAAAAGTAGGGCTGGTAGTAGCAAACAACTCAATTTTGGCATTGTCCATTTCTATACCCTTACTAGAAGTAACATGTCCTACTACAATGCCTTGTTTGACCATAAAATATTTTTTCCCAACTAAGTGTTAAATGCATCTTTCTAGAACTAAAATCAATTTGTGCAATCATCAAATGAGGTTCTAGAGACAAAAAATTCATCCATGAATATCTTCATGAATTTCTCCGTCATATCTGAAGATATGACATCATGCATCTTTAGAATGTAACGGTAACATTGCATAGATTGAATGACATCCTCCTTAAGACAAATGTTCCAAATGGGCAAGTTAATGTGGTCTTCTCTTGATCCTCTGGTGTAAGCTTTGCTAATCTCTCCAACATCTTATCAATAAAAGGGAGGGAGAAGTGATCTTTTTTAGTAAACAGATTTAGCTTTCTAAAATATTTACACATTTTCCATTCTATAATCATCCTGGTGGGCAGTAACTCATTTTCTCATTTCTTACAACTATAATGCTTGATTTTTTTTATACAACATGTGCTAGACTAATCCACATGCTTTTAGAAATAGAGTAAATAACTCTTGAGAATTCCATATGTAGGAACAATACCACAAAGGTGAATTTTTCTTTTGAATAAGCAACTAGGATCTTTTTGCAAGCTTTATTCCAACTCAGGCCTCACAAACATAAATTAAGTAAATAACACAACGAAATTATAAAATAACATGCTCGATTCAATACATAATTAAAAAAACCATTATTAAAAAGGAAAAAAATTATGGTAAAGACACTAGTGACGGTATGCCTCACAAGCTTCTATTCGGGTCAACAACATGCATAAACATAACAAGCATCACACATGTGAATTAGTCATACTTACTAAAATGTTATACAGGATTTTCAATCACTTTAAGACCTTATATATGGAAACATATTCAATAAATGATGCTTGTATTTTCACAGCATACACATACATAACATAGCAAACCATAATAAAGAGTTTGACACTTGGTACATTACTATGGTAAAGAGATACCGACTCCTTAGAGACTTATACCAAACTTGCATGTAGATGAAACATAGAAGCAATATAAATTAATCAAGAAATAGAAAAATTAATTTAATACAACAAAAGTAATAAACATAAAGTTATATGCATGTTAAAAGTAAATGAAATAAAAGCATGCAATAACACAAATAGAATCCTAGCCTATGTGGTAACATCCTCATATTGTTTATGATAATCATTCAATAAGAAAAAAATTCACTAAATGATGAAACAATTAAAACCCTGACAACTCTATTAGTTATGATCTTTGTCTAAACTGCCTATTACTATCCTCGTTTGCTACCTCCGCAACAAATTTATTCGACATATAAACCTAGCTTTCTTCCAAAGCTAGCACCACTTGATGTAGTGCAATAAGTAACTAATGATCAATAAAGTTGATCAGAATGAGAACAACCAAACATGAGGACCACCTTCAACCATGAACAATTAATAACCACAATGGGAAACACATTCAACCATGAATCACAAATTGTCTAAATAGGACACACAAATTGCATCATAGTAACCACCAACTGACACATGGAAAAATAGGCTCCTCACATAACACCTACTCGCAAATACCATCTTAAGTACTCACCACTCAAGAGCATTATTTTTCTTACACAGTCACGAATCATTAATACTAAACAACACTCAAAATAATAGTGATCCAAAAAAATGAGATGTCAATTTTTTAGAACTTTATTACAGTTTTTTGGATTAGATACAAGAAGAGAGAGGTTTTTATACAGGTCACCTAAGCATAACAACCAACCTTGCCAATGCATCGCCAACCACCTCGTTGGGGGTCCAATGAGAAGTCCGACAAGGGCTTCGTCGAGGTGTCAAAAACTACCATTTTTTGTTCCCAAAATTGTTAAGTAAATTCATAAATACCTACACCTAAAACAAAAAAATACGAGCAAAAACTTTATAAACTCACATGAACACTACAATAACCAATCTCATGATATGTGTAAATATACTCGTTTACAAAGTGGGACCAAGGTAAGTCTAGAGCATACTAGACTTTTCTTTGGTTCAACACTATCAAGTATTTCATAGTACCTCTTAGTCTATTTATCTAAAGTTTCCTCTACCCTATCAACAGCCAAAACATATTCAAGTTTTTCTTCTATCTTTTCCTACAAAAAGGTATGATGAGCAAGTGAGTCTATATGATCAATATAAGAACACTTAGAGATAGATGGAAAAGGTGAGGAATCAAAAACTTAAAAGTGTACAGTCTTTCCCACGACTATCATGGCCAACCTTCCACTATGGACATTAATAATTGTCTTGGTTATGGTCATGAATGGCCTACCAAGAAGAATAGTTTGCTCATTTGTAACACTCTCTCCTTTGTTTTAAAGTAACTTTATTGTCAAGTGTATATTCTTAATGTTATTACGATTCACCCTTAATATTATCAAAATGTCCTAACTCTTAAAAAAATTTAGGTTATGGGACAAGGGTATTCTTTTACTTAATTATTTTTTTAGCATAAGATGGCACCTCTTTTATTCCTTAAGTGACACATGACAACATAATTTACAAAGAAAAAAGAAAAAAAAGGCTAAGCTAAATTAGTTAGGACACTTGCCCTTGTCATACTCTCCTTTGGTCTTAGAAGAACAAATGTCCATGCTTACAATCAAATTGCTCTAGTTGTTGAGTATAAGCCATTTTTCTTATTTTATGAGTCATTTCCCTTCTCTTTCACATTGGACTAGAGCATAAAAACATTAGATTACTTAGGGATATAAAAATAGCAAAATAGATAAGGTTAATAGGTATTATTTGGCAGTTGTTGAAAAAAATAGAAACCGGAGATCTTTCAGAATGAATTAGACCTTGAATCAAATCTCTTTGGAAATGTATAAATGTATATTTTATGAGAAATTTTACGATTTCTCATTTTGATATTCTACACAAAGTTATATATGTTTAAATAAGGGCAGTTCTATGAAAATCATGTTGAAAATCCTATTCAAAATTGATCTTGTTTTAAATATTGACATGTCTAATTTTAGAAACATTTTTTGGATTGTAGTTTTGAATTTTCTAGACAAAGTTATGCTCGTTTAACCAATGATATGTCAAGTAAGATTAGTATTGGGAAAATAGTTTGAAAATCAATTAGTATTTTTGTTATTTGAAATAGTTTCAATGATTGGAATTGGATGATTTATATCTTTTTTTAAAATCTTAAGATGTCTATTTTAAGATAGATTTCATAGCTTGTTATTCCAATTTTTGTAGATAAATTTATAGCAAATTTACTAAAGGTATGTTATGTTGATATTATGATAAAAAAAACATGTTTTGAAACTAATCAGTATTCTATGAATTGAAAGGGTTTTCTTTATGGTATTTAAGTGTATGATATCTTATTTTAAAGATTGAAATGTCTAACTTTTGCATGTCTTTATATATATGAATTTAGACATTTCTACGAATAATTATATTTAAAATTATAAGGATAGGTTTAAGAGTATCCCAAAACTATTTAAAATGTAACAATAAACTATTAGCAACCTCTATTTTGGAAGTGTTAAAGTGCCTTTCAATTGGAATTAAATAAGCAAGTTATGTGGTTATTCATGTTCTAATACAAGTATGATTATTTAGGAAGAGTTAAGCAAGCAAACCCTATAATGCACATGGAAAACTAATGGTGATTCAGTACTATGAGTGGATACCTAATATCTATTTTAAAGCATTGATAGCATTCTTTTGAATCACATTCATATTCAAGTAAATCCAATTTTTACAAGTTGTATGCTTATGGGAAGTGCATTCATTTTCACTAGTATTGGAAGAAACATTTATGTGTCAATTTGAATACACTTCAAGAACATATACATTAGGAGAATATATTTTATTTTCATTATTAGAAATAGTTAGGTACATGCAAGATGATTTGTTAGCATATTAAGATTAACTCAATTTTACTATGTATTCTATTTTTTATACAAACTTGCAAATTCAGTAAATATTTTATAGTCGTCAGACTACTTCCTCTCATGTATTCATGATAGTTGACTTTACTTAGCATTCAGATATATAGTGATTTGGTAAAACATCATGACCAAAAAATTTGTTCCAGATTAAGCTTATTATGATGTTTACCAACTCAATATGATGTTATAAGTTCAATATGATGACAAGTTCAGTTAAGTCAATATGCACATGACTCATGTATCAATAGAGCCAATTGGGCCTTGAAATGGCTATATTAAGCAAGTTTCCCACATATGTAGTTGAGAGATAGCATCAGTTCTAAATGTCTCCTCCGTGTGCGACCAAATCCTCAAGTGCTCTTGGCAATAAAAAAAATATTTTCTCATAGTTATATATTTTATTAGTATATTGATAATAACACATTATTATATTCTAAATATCATGGACAAATAATTTTTATTATAATGTAAGGTTATTATAAGTCATGAGCATGTCATTTACAGTTTTCACAAGTACCTAATTATAGTTATTTTATAAAACTTAGATTATTCATTTATGAGTACATTATTTTATCATAAAGACTATATGCAGATTATTTTATCCGCACATAATTCAAGATAATTCATAAGCATTTCATACATAGTTTACAAGAGTATTATTTTATTTTATAAAACTTATGTACTCATTGAGCTTTCCAACTCACCCTTTATATTTATTTTTCTCTCCCAGGTAACAGGTTTTAAGGCCACATCACACGAGTTTGGAGGCCTAGGATCCACTTTTTGCTCCTTGTCAAGTTATATAGTGTATTCTGGTTGTTGTGTTTTGAGCTAGTGACAATGTCTTATGTGGTGTATAATATGTGTTTTACAAGGTATAGTCATGTATGACCTTGGGCTACTTTTTGGATGTATAAAGTATATGAAGTTTGTTGGTTTATGAAAAATGATCTTTTTAGAATTGTTATCATTTTATCGCATGGAGGAGGAGTTAATATTAAGTGAGACTCTATCTAAAAGTTTTTAAAATTCTTACATGAAATTTTTAAGTTAAATTAGAGTCATATGAGGATGCTAGTTATTATGATCCCTCGGGACATGTCACATGCTCTAGAGTTGAGTTGAGGCAAGTTCTAACATCATTATCTATAAATGTGGTTTCATTTATATCCAAAACTACAAAATCAACAAGTACAATTAGCTTATCTACCTATACAAGAAAATACTCAACCATGCTTTTTAGATATTTAACAGACCTATCAGTTAATTAAAGGGATATTATTATGGGCTTTAGCTTCCCTAAACCTAGTTTTAAGTATACTGAGTACGATATAAGGTTGATACTTACACCTAAATCCAGTATAGCTTGAGCCACCTTCTTATCCCCCAAAGTAATGTTAATAATAAAACTCTTTAGATCCTTTAATTTGGGTGATAAGTTTTGTTAAAGCACTGTATTAGCAATTTCTAACACAACTACTTTTTCACTTTATCCATACCTTTTTTCTTGGTGTTCAACACAATGAAAAACTTAACATAAGATGACACATTCTTGATGATATCTAAGAGAGGTAAGTTAATGTTAACTTTATAAAGCATGTTAAACAACGTAGAAAATTACTTATCCTATTTATCGTCCTTTAGATGGTGCAAAAATGGGTTATGTAAACGGTATGGCTCAAGTGACTTATGTAGCATGCGAGGATGAGCTACCTATCTTAGACTCCACTTAGAGGCTCCGTAATTTTAGCATTTACATCTCTACATTCCTTGGAATTGGATTACATTCCTTTTATGTTTCTTACATTAGTAGGTAAATTGTCAAAAATTTCAAAAAATCTTTATTTAGCATTTACATCTATATATATATATATTTCATAATTGATCTGTAACTATTAATGACACTATATTGGGTGTTGTTGGTTGTGGAGAAGAGTCATGTTCGTGAGTCAAACAAGGTTGTTTTGAAAGTAGCAAGCAAGAGTAGTAATAGAAAGTTCAGACAGATGTCCCAACTATTGGAGATATTAGCAGTTTTATTTGTTTTAAAGTTGTAACTGTTTTATTATTTTAGTGGATTATTTGCTACTGAGTGGTTGCCTTAAGTAACCCAAGGACGTTACCATATAGATACAATCTCTATATGGGTTTACCTTGTTACATCACTTGTTATGCATGATTCATTGTTAAGCTAGTATAATATAAGTTTAAGGTGTGTATATTACAACATACTTAAACTTAGACTCTGATTATATAGCATTTTTACAGTTTTCCTACTTTTTGTTGAATAAATATATAATATTAGTTGTTCAAAGTTATCTGCTTATCTAATATTATTTTATTTGTGCTTCTGCTGTGCATTCTGTTTAGGTGTTTACTATTATAATCATGTGAGTTAGGACAAGTCCATAAGGAGTCTGTATCTCCTTACCTTGGTTGTGTACCAGGTCGTGGACTCTTTCAAAAGGCATTCAAATTATCCTCCATCATTGGCTTATTAGGTGGATTAGATGACATGGTTTGATTTAAGTATTGGCCTTACATGTGGTTTTGGGCATAAGTAGGATTGTTGTTTACCTTCCAAGAGAAATTTGGATGATTTCTTCTCTCTGGATTGTATGTATTTGTATAAGGGTCATTCTTGGGTCTAGATTGGTAACCTTTCATTAGGTTCAATTGTTCTTGACTATTCTAATCGTGGTGATGAGCTTAGTTAATTTTGCAAGTTGCATGGCAATATCATTATCAAAGGCTATCTCATTTACTCTAACTCTTTACACTCTAGCACTCTTCCATTGGGAGTTAGCTCCCAACATCTGATAAAACTCATAAGTTTTTTCAACTGTCTTATTTCACATAGCTTCACCTATAGTATTGTCAATTGTGTACTCCATTATTGTGTCAATCCATTATAGAAGATCATGTTATGTAGCTGTAGTGGGATATGGTGATGTTAGCACTGGATGAGAAGTAGTTTAAACCTATCCTAAGCTTTATGGAACGACCCTCCCTTTATCTATGAAAATGTGGTTATCTTTGTCCTTGGATTTGCAGTCTTTTGGTGGGAATAGAACTTCCCAATGAATTTGTTGTAGATGGCCACCCTAGTTGTTAAAGAACCTAGTGGAATAGTCATAAGCCAACCCTTTGCCATATCCTCGAGTGTATATGGGAAACAACATATCCAAAGTTGGTCCTCATTGATTCCCTACAATGGAAATGTTTGCATAATTGCATAAAAATATCTAATGAATGTTAGTGGAAGATAACTCTATAAAAGTAGATTTATTTATCCACTTCTAAACCAACTATTTGTCTTTTTTATGCTAAATATCATAAAAATGCTTAATTTATGTTTAATTATTTCAACATAGTAGAACAATAGCAAACAAATTGAAAATGAGACAAAAGGAAAAAATCAGCCCATGACGCGGTGGGAACTTTTCTGTGTTGTAGCACATATAAGTCCACTAATGATCAACAAGCTCTCTACCATAATAGGCACTTTTCTATGTCGTGGCGCGCCTTCTACCAAAAGTGATCAACAAGTTTCATGCCACGGTGGGCATTTTTCGGTGCTTAAGCCCTTGTGGTTTTCTAATCGAATTTTGAGATTCATTTTTAATCCAAATTGCATCCTCACACCTTAGTTCTTATGAGGGTTGATCTAATAGCCCATATTAAGTTGTTTTCAACCTTAGTTTACCCTAATTTGGCAAGAGTTAAACACAATTAACATTCACACAAAAAATTTAACAGTCTCCAAGAAGAGAGAAAAGAGAGAAAAAGTTGAAGAAATGCTCGAAAAAAACACAATTTTGAGAAGATTCAAGAGAATATTAGTTTTATAAATCAAGAGATGAGTATATATCTTACCCTTCTTCTTTCTTTATTAGTTTTAATGTATTTCTTCATAAAAAACCTGAGCTTTATGAATTTGAACATGAGTTGCTAGTTTATTAATCTAGGGGTCTTATGAACCTAATTTTTTACATGTGTTGATCTAATAATTTATCCCAATTGTGATTACAATTTAATTATATTATTTAATTTGATTTTTATGCTATTATCTATTTAGCCAATAATTGATATATAGGGGCAATTAAATAGATTTGAGAATTATTTAGTTGTTTGTCTTGATTAAATCACATGTATAGTTTTTAAATAAAGATGTATGATTATTATGTGTGTGATTTATAATTGATAAGTTTAATGAGTAGTATGCAATCTAATTGACATGTGAGTATGATTAGGTTAATTAGTATATAATGTATAGTTTACTTGAAAGAGGAATACATGTTAGATTAGATTCAATTGATCATGTAATTAGTAGGTAATTATCTTGGAGAATTTTAATGATTTATATGCTTAGAAAATTGGAAAAATAAGAATTCTAGACTAGCATGAATTGTACACTTGCGGTTAGCGTGTCAGTGGATCTTCATTATGAATATCATAAAACAAAGGTAACATAGAGTAATAAATATTTTTTTTAATTCATAATTCCTATCAACATCTCCCAAATTTATACATGAGGTAGTAGTATCAATAATTATCCTTGTATACTTTTTCATGATCATTTGCCTTGGCTTAGCGTCCCTCATTTCTAGTGGCACTTGATGTAGCTTTTCTTCTTACTAGATTTCAATATCTAGCTTTCTTCAGTGCTCATTTTCTCTATTAATTGTCTATGAAGGATCCTAGTATGCTCCCAAGGGATCTTTTACATTGCATAAACAAACAAAAATAACAAAGAATATTAAAGCACCAGAGAAGCAACCACAAAGAGTAAATGACAGAAGAGATAAAAAATATAAAAGAAACAAAATAATTAAAATAACTCAACAAAACATAAAAAGTAACAAAATCACAAAAGCAAATAAATTAGAAAACAAATAGACAATTTAAAAAGTCAAATTTTTAGACAATGATGTTAAAAACTTTATACATAAATTTTAATTTCTCGTAAGTGTACAAATCAATTTTAACTAGTGATATGTATACCCAAGGTCGAACTCTCAAGAAATTTGTAATGGTTTTAAATCCTTTACTTGTTCTCTTAATAGATTAAGTAAACAATCCAACACTCTAACAATTTTGGTTGAAAGAACAATTGTGAATTTTAAATGCTAGGCAAACTAAAATGAGACGGATAAATTTTTGTAACAAATTATAATGGTTGAATACATATGGAAGCTTAGCTAGCTAACTATTTATGGGTATAACCAATTAAATGATTTTCACAATATAATTCAAAAGTTGAAATGATTGATTTTTCTTTTTTAATTAAAAAAACCCAATAATCATAATGACTTCTCCAAAATATAAATTAAGTAATTAATTCAATGATTGGTTTTAATTAATCAATTTGACAACCTAAGGGAGATAGTTTAACCATCTAATTTAATACAAGTACTCAATGCCATTAAATTACTATTATTCATAATCGTTAACTTCAACATAGATGATGTGTACAATTTCTAATTCTGAACTAGTCACTTTGTTTACATATTAAAATGGTAAATAATAATTTATAGGTAAAGGTATTAAAAACTATAAACAAGAAACAATTTAACTTTATTAAAATAAAATCATTTAAATGTTCACCCATTCATATAAACAAAGCTAATATTCTACACAGAAACTTAGCCTATTATAATCAAATTACCATAATCAATTCAATTATATAAGACATAGTCAAAATCTAGAGAAATATAAAATAGAACAATTAAACTACTCCTTTTGATCACCTATACCCAATCCTCTGAAGTTGGTTGATCTACTTCTTAAAGACCTTAGAAGAGCATCAACAATGAAGGTTCTCTCTCTATTTTTCTCTCTAAAAAGGTGAAATTTGGCTTTTCTTAAAGAATGATTTATGATGGTATATATAGGTTAGGTTTTAGAAGGAAATTTTGGAAAAAAATGTAATTTTTCATGAAGGTGGTTTATGGCTAGAAAAAGGATATGGGCCACGACATTTATTTTTGAATGCCTCGACGTTGGGAAATTTTCAACACCTCATAAAAAATCCCATGGCTAAGGTATTACAACATGAAATATTAATGCCCTTACACACTTTCTGGCTTATGATGGCTTGATTCTTGTTCTTCTCGATTTGTTCGAGTTACCATTTTCGCTCTTTTTGCTCGTTTTGGTTTCAGATTCCTCTTGAAACTCATGAACCTACACAACATGAAAATCCCTTCCCAATAAACAAATTTCTATTATAAAATATAAAATTAATGCTTTATTCTTAAACTCCATTATTTTTAATTTAAATTCAATAAAATAATAACAAACCCTATACTTTTATATATATTTCTTTAAAAAATTTCATTGTCAAATTTTTAACTTTAATATTTAATTTTTAAGTTTTTTTTGACAAATTTTACATTATTAATTATTAACTAGTGTTCTATCTTAGTTAAAACCCTAGATCAGCCACCACTTATAACGACTAATTTATTATAATTGGGGTTGTAAGTACGTTATCTTTCCTGAAACCACTTTTAGATGTCTATATTGTGTTAAAAATCTTTTATACTGATGTTGTAATATAATTCGATTGCAGCTGATCCAAGGGATACTCCAATGGATATGGTGTTGGAGAACACTTATGATGCCAAAATAGGAAAGAACATTCCTGAGCTTTGAGAGAACTATTTCTTTAAGAGAAATGAGAGGGAATCAAGTTGAAGATATTTTGAGAAGACGGTAACACCGCATAAAATGACAAATTCTTGGCAAATCTCTTGAAAATTTCCTATTTAGACTCATAGGTATAAAACCTATAGGTAAATATACATCATGATATTGTTTCATTATGTATGTCAGTGAAATCATTGAGTCGTTATTTTTGATCATATCATTGATATTCAAGATCACTAATACATTTGTAAAAATGTGTTTTACTATTTTTGTGATTGCCCGTTTATGGTATTATCCATTTAATCTTTTGTGTAATTTCAATGCTACAATGAATAATACAAACTCTGTATGTCGTTTTGTATCGTTCTTGTTTCTTCTTTCATGTATGTTGCCAGTATTAGCTCAACGGGTAGGTGTAGGCGTTTAGCGTAGTGTTGGTCCACTTTAACAAGTTATATTGCTGTTGTTCTCGACTTATAACTCATTTTGTTTAGTACAAGTTATATTGCTATCTAGCATTGTCTATGTATTTTAATATATAAGTAATCTCTCCACCATTAAATAATATATCAAAAAAGAAAACATATAATAGGTTGGTTATATACTTTACGTGATATTTATGCTTTAGTCTCAACTAAATTATTCCACTTGTTAACTAAAATCAATTTACAAAAAACAAGATTTTATTTTAGTTTTTTAAAAGCTTATAGTAATACGAATTCTTTATTTTAGACAAGTGTAAGATACAATTAAAATTGATAATTAAATCGTATTTACGTGATGAGTTTTTGTCATGTGTATTCATTTATCTACATTGATTTATACAATAAAAAAGAACACAAATAGACTAACACAAGTTGAAAACAAAGAATTATAAGAAGGAAAAAAATATATAAAAAAGATGCTTAAAAATATTATTCAACTATTTAATATTTTAATTATCTAACAAATTATATAATTTATTAAAATTTAATTAATAATTAGATATCTACATCGATATTTTTCATTAATACTATATAGTATTATTTTAATAAAAAACACAAAATATAGACTTATGTTGGTGACATGGCATGCTCCATTTGGTTCAAACTTAGCTTGGAGTATGTTTGACATTAAACACAACAGCCCGATTGGATTGCTTCTTTTATAGGGTGAACTGAAAAGAAAACAAAAACCAAATCCTTTTCTCTCTCTTTCACGCGCACAAGTAGAACATTTTCATATTACTAGGACAACCACTATTGCTTTCTACCCAATCACACATAGTTATTGAGAAAAAAATAAATTAAAATTTAATTTCAGCAAATTCTCAGCTACTCTTTTTTGCACTCTTCATTTCCTCTTCATCTTCTTCAGCAATCTAATCAATTGAAAGAAAGAGAAAATAAGTGAAATATAGAGACCCAGTTGGTAACTGGATTTGTTGCTTCTTTTATTATAGTCTTAACTGTCAAATAATCAAAACCTCTTATTTGCTTCGCTAGGGTTTTATTCAAATAGCTTCCCCAACCTCTTTTTTTGTCAGATCCACCAACGGTTAATAGCCTGCTTCACGATCTACTCACATTTACTCGGTGTTATCAATGGAAACTTAGACGGGTTGACTCAATGTGAACTCGGCCGTGTTAATCATGATATGGTAGTTGTTTTATGGTGATTTTTTTTAATGGTAATCAGCGAAAATGTCGGCTTCTTTGGCGGCTTTCGAGCGTCCGAGACCTGGTGCTCTTAATACGGTAAGGTGTCTTTGCTTTATGTTTGGTCTCTGGGAAAATGAAGAGAATTGTATGGGAAAGTTTCGATGTTGCGGCTTTTGATTTTCTCAGTTTGTATATAATTTATCGCCATAGCTGAAGTGAATATGGACTGGTATATTTCTTATTGTTCTTAGAAAGACTTGATAAATGGTATATATGCAATGTTGTAAAATTTTCTAAGCAAAATTTATTTGGTTAATTGGTATCCTTATTTTATTTTATGGACATATGGTTAATAGGGGAAAAGGAAAAGGTAATGTTAAAGCGAAATTTGAGAAGTATTAATATTTAGTTTTTGGCCTTTTGAGTTCATTGAATTACCCAAGTTAGATTAGAAGTACTAAAAAAAAAACAACAACAAATCCTGATTTGAGCTTGGGGTTCGGAGTTGCACTTTTTTTCTAAGACCACCAAAATTTAATGCTTTATCATTATCTATCACGATGTAACAAATGTACAGAAATACCATTACCATCCTTTAGATAACGGAAATTAATGTCTTTCTGTTAAGTAAACTCCACGTGAACAATAAAGCTACAACCAAACTTTCATGATTTATTTAAATCTATTACTTAAACTTATCATGTGGGGTCTCAGGACAAAAAAAACGCTAACTTTCATTACCTAAATGATGGAAATGGTATTTCTGTAACACTTAAAAAGAGGTTGATGGTACATATGTTACACTTGAAACTTAAGTGGTAGATTTCAACAAAACATAAAATTTTGTTGTAGTTTTGTTAATTTACGCTTTTTGTAATGACATTAGTCAAAGTTTTGAATTTGTGATTCTATGTAGTAGCATGGAAAACCATTACTGTTTGCCAGAACTAAATTCTCAATTCCATTTTTGCAAAATCAAATATAATTTTATTTGTGCTTCCTTTTGTATTCAATTTTTTTTAATGGCTTTGGATGTTGCATTGTCAATCTAGAAAAAGAAAACGTTGATTTTCAGTTTTGTTATAATGATGGTTTATGTATACGATCTTGTCTCTTCATGCTCGAAATGCCACCGTCTTTATAAAACATTTAGCACCATGTTGTGTTATTCATGCCTTCTGATACTCCAAACAATTTAGCAGGTATTCAAGAGTGGTCCACTTTTCATATCCTCGAAAGGTTAGTGAACATTAACATTTTTCCTCTTCATTTCTTGTTTTCCTCTTTATTTGGGGTTGGTTTCTCCAGATTTCTTGTTCTTGGTGAGCGAGCATTTGTGTTTATGTATTTGTTAACTTCTTATATTTCTTGCTCTTTTTTGGGGATGTATATCACTGGACATTCCTTAGATTTACTTAATGTCACCCAGATGTCAAGTTGGAAAAAATAGGGTGAAGGGCGCTAGGGTTTATGTAGCTTATACAAGCAAAGCACATAAGTCTCGTAGTTTTTTAGTGGACCACATTGGTCTTGGTGCTTTCATAAAATTAACATTAAACTCCTATTTTGTTTGTTGATTGAGAAATTAGATCAAATTCTATAATTCGTTAAGGTATTTTTAAAATTACAATTTTATTGAGGTTATTGAAGTAATGGTAAATGATTAGAACAATTTTACAAATTTAATTGCATGACCAACACATGACATAATCTATCATAATTTTTCAATCAAAGGTCAAAATAGGATTTTACTCTTAATTTTATGAAAGCAGCATGATTTATGTGGTTTCCTAAAAAGTTATAGAACTTATGCACTTCACTTGTGTAAGCTATAGGACCTCTGACGCCCTTTACCTTAAAAAATATCATTTACCCCAAGGTTTGTCTAGATATGATAGAAATAAGCAACTCTATTAAAGAAAAATCTCAAATATGAAAACATCGAAGTTGCTGGTAAAATTAGAAAATGACCATTTGGTACTCCTTCAGCTTTAGAAATTACAGATATTATGGGGATAACATTAGGGTAGAAACTCTAGAAAAAGAGAACTAAAATGTTGTATTGTTTATTTATTTATACTTTTCAAATGTCTACTTACAAATTTATAAGGAAAAATAGAAGAGAAAGGAGGAAACAAAATATCCTAAATAATACAAAATAAATCAAAAATTAAATATGCTAATTATTACAAAATCCATAATTATGTTCGTAATAATCAAAATCCTAAACATCGGGATTTCAACACTTTCCTTTAAATTAGATCATAAATGTTAATCATATCCAATTTGCAAATGAAGTTATCGAAACTTTGTCGACAAAGTTCCGTAGTAAAAATGTCAGCAATTTGTTATTTTGTCGGAACATAAATCATGCAAGTAGTTCTATTTTCAACCTTTTCTTTAATGATGTGTCTATCGACTTCCATATATTTTTTCTTGTCATGTTGAATCGAATTGAGAGAGATGATGGTGGCTTTATTGTCACAGTAAAGTTTAATTGGTGGTTTTATTGAAATTTGAAGTTCCATCAACAGTTTTCTTAACCAAAATGCTTCACAAATTCTTGTGTAATTGCCCTAAATTCATCTTCAGTAATACTCTTAGTGATGATTTTTTTTTACTTTTCTAAGCTATTAAGTTTTCAAAGACAAGGGTACAATATTCGGTAGTGGATAGTATATCTTTTATTGAACAACCTAGTTTGCATTAGTGAAGACTTCTACATCTTTGACTTCATTCAAGTCTTTCCTCGTGACCCTTTGAAGTATCTAAGGATTTTGTACATTGCTTCAAGATGAGCTTCCTTTAGGAGATGCATATGTGCACTTACTATTAACTACAAGTGTAATATCAAGCCTAGTATGAGATAGATATATCAATTTTCCTACTAGTCTCTGGTATCTTTCTTTGTTAACTAACATTCTCAAATCTTATGATTTCTTTCTTTCCCACTTCAATTGGAGTATTACTCGGTTTGCATCCAAGCATCCCTGTTTTAGTAAGGAGTTCGAGAATGTACTTACGTTGAGAGACATTGATTCCCTTTTTTGATCTTGCAACTTCCATCTATAAGAATTATCATATATGTCTCATATCCTTAATTTCAAATTCTATTGCCAAGTTCTTTTTATTCTCTCAATTTCTTCCAAGTTATTCCCAGTCAGGATTATATTGTCAACATACACAAACAAAATTGCCTTCTCATTTTCACTTTGTCGAAAGAACATTATATGATTTGACTGTCCCTACTAATACCCTTGTTTCTATATCACCTCTGTAAACCTATTGAATCGTGCTTTTTGTGATTGTTTGATATCATACAATTATTTTTTCAATTTGCTCATTGTGTTTGCATTTTCTTTATTGAATTCTGGTGGTATGGTTACACAAATTTCTTCTTCTAACACTCCATTTAGGAATGCATTTTTGATATCCAATCGTTGAAGAGGCCAATCTAGATATGCTTCTAGCAATAGGGGCACCCTTACTGTATTTATTTTACCCCCTTGGTGCAAATGTTTATGTATAGTCAATTCCATAGATTTGTGTAAATCTATTTGTAGCAAGACAGGCTTTGTACCGCTCAATTGTCCCTTCAACTTTGTATTTTATTGTGAATGCCCATTTACAGCCCACTTTTGTCTTCCTTTCTGGTAATTTTGTTACATCCTAGTTCCATTTTTTCAGTGCTCTTATTTCTTTCATAACAACTTCTCTCTATTCTGTGACTTTCAAAGCCTTATGAATATTTTTTGGAATTTTCTTTTATCAACGTTAGAGATAAAAACACGAAACCTAATAGATAGAGTATTAAATGAAATAAATTTGAAAATCGGATGAAGCATACAAGATCGAGTTGGCTTTCTCGTAGCAATAGGCAAATCACAAGACTTAAAGAGATTCAAAATTACCTAGTTTTTAGATACACTTCTAGATATTTGGATTTATCATTGGTTCTAGCTTTCTTAGTGCATTAAGTTTGAAGTTTTCTCTATCTTTTAATTTAGACTACCATGAGTAAATAATCATCTTTTTGTTTTTTGGTTAATTTGTATCTCCTTCTTGGTTTAATTTAGGTGGCACAATAGAACCGACTGAGGTAGTAGGTTCACTATTTAGATGGGGCTCTTTGTTTGGTCTAGGTTCAATGTTTGTGGTGATGAATTCACGAAGGTTAAAACTCACGTCCAAGTGTTGACCAAAAAAACTTTCTTTACTCATTTTCTCTCCTTGAAGAAAGGGCTTTTAGTCGTAAGGTATCTTCGAAGAAAGTAACATCTCGGCTAATAATGATCCTTCTTGTAGAGATATTTGTAACCCTTTTGAGTAGGAGAATGCCCAACAAAAACACATTTGATTTCTTTAGGATCTAACTTGGATTTGTTGTTAGAGTGATTCTGGGCAAAAATCGTACAATCAAACACTATGGGAGAGGTCAGATCGAAGGTGTGATGTTGGAAAATATTTTTGGAACTTTTGAATTGGTGTCTCAAAGAAAAGGACACGGCTTAGAATTTAGTTAATTAGATAGGCTGCAGTTAAAACTACATTCCCTTAGAATTTTTTTGGCATAGTTGAAGTAAACATTAAAGCTTGAGCTACCTCGAGGAGATATTTTTCCGTTTAGTTATCCTATTTGGTTGGAGAGAATGGATACAAGAGCTTTGGTGTATTATGCTTTTTTTTTTTTTGGAGATAATGGCTTAAAGTATTGTTAAAATATTTTGATCCATTATCTATCTTGAGGATTTGGATTTGTGCTTGAAATTGGGTGGAAATGAATGAAAATATCACAAACCTCAGCTTTTTCTTAGTACAAATAAGCTTAACAAACTCAAGTATGATCGTCAATAAATATGATAAACTACTTAGAGTGAATGCAAGTAGGGAAATAAGAGGGTCCCCAAACGTTACTGTGAGTTAAAGTAAAAGATTTGGGTGGTTTATTGGTATTTGAGAAGGAATGACGTTAATGCTTTGTAAGTTTACAAATTTCACATTGAAAATTAATTGTTTCTTTTGAAAACATGGAAGAAAATAAATATTTCAAATACTGAAAATGAGGGTGACCCATTCTATAATGCCATAATATAAATTCGTTATTCTTAGAAACAGATGCAGAATCACAAATTACAATTTGATGATTTTGTCTCACATTGGTTTTATTAAAATATCAGAGCCCTTCATACTGTTTAGCATTGTCCATCGTCTTCCTCGATGATAGGTCTTGAAAAACACAATAAGATGGAAAAAACATAGTTGAACAATTTAAATCTTGTATTAATTAACTAATGGATATTAAATTACAAGATAATTTTGGAACATAGATGATAGATTTGTGACAGATTTAGAATTTTGGATACTCCATTTTACAACAAAGGTTGAGAGAGATCATCTGTTACTCTAATTTTAGGATTATCTGCACAAGGTGAGTAAGAGGTAAATAAGTGATAAACATTAGTCATATGATTAGACGCACTAGAACCAATGATCCAAGGATTTTTGGATTGTGAGGTGGTAACTAAGACACTTAAATAATTACCTTTATAGGCAATTGAGGCTGAAAAGGGATTTTTGGATGACTGACTAGAATTATGCATACTAGAAAAAAGTTTGTAAAGTTGGTTAAGATCTTCCGGGTTAAATGCTCCCTTTGAACTTGGGTTATTTTGGGGTTTTTGTTGGTTAGTTGAGATCTGATAGCTTCGGCTTCTGTTTTGCCTTGGTTACTAATTTGCTAGTTTATTATGAATTTCTCAACATGTTTCTTTCGAATGTCCAGCTTACGACAATGATAATAAAAACATCTTTTTCGTCGTGAATTTGTGTCATTTTCTGTTTGATTTTCATATGGCTCATTAGTGAAGTTTGTTGAAATCTGTCCATGGCTTGAGATAAAGAACAGCCCAGACTCATTTGAATTTCTTAAATTTCTTAGCTCTAATTGGGTTTGTTAAGAATAGCCTATCCAGTTTTCACTCTTCCTGGTCTTATTTGAAACACATGCAATTCCGCCATTAGCATTTGTTCCTGCTCTAAGAGCCGAATGCATGAAGCCATCGTGATCAGCACTGCTTGGGGGAGGAGTTTTGTAAAGCATTACCTATCGCCAGCTCTCCTCTCCCTGGACCTTGGAAAACACTTCTTATACTGAGGGCAATGGACGCTGGTTGAGTACCATTCCACGGAAATCATCCAACTTGCTATTTATCCCCCGCTAGAAATTCAACTGTCTTCTTTATTTCTTCCTCTTTATGGTAGCGTTACTATCGCTAGCACAATCCTTTTCCTTTTGTGAACTTAGGTTAAGCTCTTGCCATAGGCAGAGCATTTCCATATAGTAATCAATAACATCCTGTTCTCCTTATTTCATTTGTCATAACTTGGTTCTTATTTCAAAAATCTGGGAAAAATCTTCACCATTTGAATATTTTTCTTTGATAGCCTTCCACACATCATTTGATGTTGGTGAAAATAGATAAGTTTCTCCCATTGCTAGTAGCATGGAGTTGACTAGCTACACAGTCACCATTGAGTTTTCTGAACTCCACTGTTGTGTTGCACCGACGTTGGTTGAAGCGGGTTTTTGTTTTTTCTGTCAGGTATTCCATTTTTCCTTTACTGTTAATAACGAGTTTGAATGACTGAGCCCAATTTTTATAATTTTTTCCATTGAGTTTCTCCACAGTGAGTGGTAGAGATCGTAGAGACGAGACATCCAGAGAATTCATGGTAGGGGCAGTAGTAGAGATATTAGGGATAGTGGTTTCTGATATTGAATCAGATATGGCTAGGTTCTAACAAAAACCTGCTCTGATACCATCTAGAAAAAGAGTACTGAAATATTATATTGTTTATTTTTCTTTCTTTTATAAGTGTCTATTTACAAATTTATAAGAAAAACTAGTATAAAAATAAGAAAACAAAATATCCTAATTAATATAAAATAAATCAGACATTAAATCTGCTAATAATTACAAAAATCTCTTAATTATGTCCCTAATTACCACTTATAATTACATAATCAAAATTCCAATAATTACGGGATTTCAACATAAACTAGTTAAAATTTCACCGGAACAAATTTCCTGGTAAATGGGAGTTCAATGTGCTGCTCCTGAGATTTTTTAGGCTGTTAAAGATTTAATGGGTTTGGGAGTCAAAATCCTTTGGAAATGTGGAGTTGAAGCTATTCTGTGGGCTTTATGGATGAAAGAAGCATAAAAATATTTGATGGGCATGAGCAGCGTTAGTCTTATTTTTTTGTCACAAGAAGAAATGAGCAGCCAGCATTACTCTGATTGGGGAGAAAACTGAAATCAGCATTGTTCTTGTAGTTTATATTTTTGCTTTTATGATAAGGTTTAGAGTGTGATGTGTTCTTCTGGATTCCTTGTTCATGTTTTGTTTTTATCACTATCTAACTTTGGTAATGACAAAATGCAACAATTTCTTTTGGAGTGAAGGGCCGAATTAGTCTTATTATTTTAAAAAAATGAGCAGTTTAGTCCC
The DNA here is from genome assembly GCA_030763125.1 of Hippophae gyantsensis. Taxonomy (NCBI): domain Eukaryota; kingdom Viridiplantae; phylum Streptophyta; class Magnoliopsida; order Rosales; family Elaeagnaceae; genus Hippophae; species Hippophae gyantsensis. The sequence continues at coordinate 24,718,056 of CM061029.1, read as the reverse complement.
GTTATTGTTGGGTTGAGCCCAATTGATCCTAATTTTTTTTAAAAATAGCCTAATAAATCCAAATTGTGATTTTTCATTTAAATAAAACATACGAATACATGTGAAAGATGCATAGTCTTCTTCTTCATGCACATTTAATAGATTTTAACCATTTTTGCACCAAATAAAACTATAATATCTTTAAATGCATTTCTCGTTAACGCTTAATTTCAATAAAGTTGTGTTATTTGAACTAATTTGACAATTTGTTAAATTATGGGACCTAATTGTCCCGACTAAATAATTATAGGACAAAAGTACCTATTTTGCGATAAGGGAAAAATGTTGTGGGGGATTGAAGTACCTAATTGTTTTTCCTTTTATTTTTATGAAATGTGAAGTTTAGTCCTCTAGGTTATAAAGTGTGTTATTTAGTCATTTTCTTTATGAAAAACGTGTTATTTAGTCATTTTTTTTTATGAAAAAAGATTTACTTCAGGACTTTTGACAATAAATTTTAATGATAAAATAATAATTAAAAAATACCAAATGTTCTTCCTTAGTACATTTTTCATAACCAAAAAGACTAAAAATAACCTTTTGTAACTTAGGGAGCTAAATGACATTTTTTGCCTAAATAAAGTGACTAGTTTGGCTCTTCACCCTTGCAATAATTATGGGACTATACCTGCATTTTTCCCGTTTCTTTTGTATTAGATTAATTAGTAGTAATTATGTATTAGCTTTCACTTTTTAAAAGTTTTTGTTCTTTTTATCTTTATAGAAATCGAAGTAGGTAGATGGGATAAATGAGAAAGCTAAACAAGTAATTCATATACTCACTTTACTTTAAACAAATGTAATAATACAATCATATTTATAGATAGGTTGCATATCTAACCCTAGTAATAAATCCTAATAATAAATAAGGAAACAAGCATTCTAATTTATGACTCTTAACCTAATAAGGAAATACTATTTGATATTTATTATTTCTAATATTATCTTTACAGAAAAATCATGAAATCATTTTATTACTGATTCTGAATTAAAGATTGCTTTTCAATTTCATGTAATTTGTGCATTTGTGTATATATATTAAACTATAATTTTTTCTGAACGCCATTAATTACTCCCTTTGAACTTGCAGGATTAGGCTGGAAATCTTGGAAAAAGCGGTGGTTTATCCTTACTCGCACTTCTTTGGTTTTTTTTAAGAATGATCCTGTTAGTATCAGTAATTTTTACCTTTGGTTTGAATAATGCTTTCCCTTTAAATTTATTTTTACCACCTGTGACTCCTTTATTCTATCCAGCAATGTTATCAAATTCTGCTATGGTCAGTTTTCTATTTGTGTGATGTTTTTTTGATCAAAGCATTCCGGTATTTTGGTGTATGCCCTAGGTTCTCGTGTTTCTTTTTTGTCTTTGCTGTTTTCTTCTTTGATAGCTTTGTCACTTGGAGCTTTGGCTCATCTTGATACTTGTTCCCCTTTCTTTAATGAATTTTAGTTTCTAAATTTGGTTGTTTATAACTGACACATTAAACATAGTGGCTATCAAGTAGAGGTAAGACGGGTGGGTTTTAATCTTATAATGGATAACTAAGGAGAGGCTTGCCTTTGAAATTGAGACAAAATATCCCAAGAAGTGAAAATCTATAAAAATGATCATAATCTTATTTGTTTTCATGAATAATTTAAATAAAGATTTGCTTTACTGTTTCCAATGCAGAGCGCTCTTCCGCAAAAAGGTGGTGAAGTAAATTTGACATTGGGTGGCATTGACTTGAACAATTCTGGAAGGTCAGCATTATCTCCTGGTAGTTTACTTATTTTATTTTACCGTTTTTCCCTGCAGTCTGCTGAATGGTGGCAAATGATTTTGTTCTTGCAGTGTTGTTGTCCGAGAAGATAAAAAGCTGCTCACTGTATTATTTCCTGATGGACGTGATGGGAGAGCATTCACACTAAAGGTGATATATTTTTCTATTGAACTACTTTTTTACTCATTTATATCTATCACAGTTCAGCTGCATATTTTTGCCACTTTTAATGTATTTATTTGATTCTTTCTCTGAGTTCCCCTACATTCAGGTGGAGACATCTGAAGATTTGTATGAATGGAAAACAGCTCTGGAACATGCCCTTGCACAGGCACCAAGTGCTGCCCTTGTTATGGGACATAATGGGATTTTTCGGAATGACACCAGTGATACGATTGAAGGGTCTTTTCATCAAGGTTTGTACTTTCCTTTTTTTTTTGTCACTAGAATTTTGACGTCTCTTTTTATAGTTTCCATTCATTTATCCATTGAATTGCTCTAATAATACATATACCCCCCTGATTTTAGGGAGAGATAAGCGTCCCGTTAAGTCTTTGGTTGTTGGAAGACCAATTTTACTTGCACTAGAAGATATTGATGGAGGTCCTTCCATCCTCGAGAAAGCTTTACGATTTCTTGAAAGTTATGGTAAGTTTTGATCTTGATAAGAGGATTAAATTTCAATAGTTGGAAAATATATTTTTTGCCTTCTAGGATTCTTAAAGTTTATTCATGATTTGAAGTTAATAATTTAGTTCTTTGGTGAGGCAGTTGTATTCGTTTTGCTTCATGGACCGAGAATTTAGACTACAAAGTTTGAATAACTGTGGGGGTAGAAATTGAGTTGGAAAACTGAAAAAGGAAAGGTATGAAGTTGAGATATGGGCCATAAGATAAACTAAAATGTATTGTAACGTGTGGTTATTACATGAACTGCTATGATTCCCAGTTAGCCGGAATCTGAGGTTGTGAAGTTTGTGTGTGGGAATGTGAGGTGAAATTAATCGAGTGGAAAATTTTGACTTGAGCCAAGAAGTTTTGGTCTGCTTCAGTAGATAAATTGCTGACGAGTTTTGACTGTTTCATTTAAATACAGTCACGTTAACTTCTATATATAATTCTTTGTGGAAAACATTGAGTTGCTACATGGATTTACTTGGTTCTTTTTTTATTTTATATATTTTCTTTTATGGATTGTCATAGCCGAATGATGGCATATCGTACTGCAGCAGTGGAGCTATCTTTGAGCTTATTCCATCGTTGCATTTGTGAGTGAATTTGAAAAGGTAGAAGGGACTAGTGGTTCCGTAGCTTTAGAAAAATGAGTGCATTAGTCCCGTAGCTTGCAACTGGAGCGCTTTAGTCCTATACCTTTGAAAAAAATATGCACTTTAGTCTTAAAATTGTGTATTTTTGTCCTAAAAAGAGTACACATTTAGAATTTATGAGAATATCTTTAATTAGGTTATATTAGTGTTGTACAGGTTGTGAATTAGTTATAGAATAGGCTGTAATTTAGTTGTTGATACCAGCTTTATTCCTAGATTAGCAGTTTATTTGTCTAACTCTAGTCCTATTTATATTGCTGTATATCATTTGAAAGATGAGAGAAAAATAAACAAGAATTCAGTTTCTCTCCACCATATCTCAATATTTTTCTTCATGGTATCAGAGCATTTCTGAAATCCAATTTTTTTTCACCAGCTTTTTCTGAGGAAGACTCTTTTTGAAATCCAATTCATCCTCCTACCTCTCGTCTTAAACTGAACCCATTTCAGGCGCTGTTCTCTAGCATCAATCCAGGTGGTGTACAATTGCTCTTTCTGTTTTTTAGTCGAAGTCGTCGTTTGTCTAAGAAACGATCGACTATTGTGCATCTGAGTTCGTCTCTGCTCAAACCACCTCCATCTTCCAACTTTTTAGCCAAAGTCGTCATTTGTCTCTGCTTAGACCAGTCATCAGTTTCACGAGATCTCAATCATTAAGACTCGCCTAGTTGTCGTCATCTTCCACTTTGGCGATTCCTGTTTACTCAGTCGCCGTTGTCCTCCACTTCGGTGCTCCCCTCCCTATTCCACTTTGCCGTTGCCCTCCAGTCGTCCAGCACTCAATCTCTGGAGTTAGCTTGGCATCGACCAGTCGTCCAACACTCAATCTCTGGAGTCAGCTTGGCATCGACCAGTCCTCCAACACTCAATCTCTGGAGTCAGCTTGGCATCGACCAGTCGTCCAACAGCCTATTTATAATAAGCCCAACTCAGTTAATAATAGGCCCAATCGGCCCAGTTTCACAACAGTCCGAGCATATGGCCACAGGAAAACTTGTCATGACCGGTTTCAATGAAGGTTCCATCGAAAACAATATTTTGCCCATTCCCAATCACAAATTAAATGGGCACAATTACCTTCAGTGGTCCCAATCCGTCATGATGTTTATGTGGAAAGATGAAAGACGATTACCTCACTGTAGATGCAGCGGCCCCAAACAAGGACGATCTGAAATACAGAACATGAAAATCCGAGAACAATATGGTGATATCTTGGTTGATAAATTCCATGACGAACGAGATTGGAGAGAACTTTCTTCTCTACAATACTACCAAAGGAATATAGGACGCCGCTAGAGACACTTATTCCAGTTCTGATAATATATGTCTGAACTATTTGAGACTGAAAGCATCTTTCGTGATTTTCGTCAAGGGGTCTTCAGGTACCTAATACTTTAACTTTCTCACCCGATATTGGCAACAGTTAGACCTCTTTGAGGTTCACGAATGGAAGTGTCCCGCAGATAGAATCTTGTACAAACAGATTGTTGAAAAGAAGTGGGTTTTCAAAATTTTGATGGGACTCAATAAAGATCTTTATGATTTGCGAGGCAGAATTCTAGGAACAAAGCCTTCTCCGAAGTTCACCAAGAGGAGAGTCGAAAAAAGGTGATGGGTTCTCAATTTGCCATTTTAGTAACTGGAGAAGGGTCTGCACCTGCTGTTCGAGGATACCAACAATCTCAGAATGCAGACAACCATCCTGAAAGAGGAAGACCTTGGTGTGATCATTGCCATAGACCTGGTCACACTAAGGAAACCTGTTGGAAAATTCATGGAAAGCCACAGCTTATTGGAAGCCACCCTCTGTACGGCACACTAACAAAAAAACCATGGAAATATAGCCTCTACAACCTATGGAACTGTTTCACTTGAATCTGCCCTGTTTAGTATGGAACAGATTGATCTCCTGTAGAAAATATTTGGACAATCCTTGCCAACATCATCCGCCACTGTAGCTCAATAAGGTAACACCCTCAACGCTCTTATTGTGAAACAGGTTAAGAGACCATGGATTGTTGATTCAGGTGCTTCAAACCACATGACGTGTGATGCTTTTCTTCTCATGAATCTTAAAACCTACCAAGAAGGATACACTGTCAGAATTACTGATGGATTAGTATCCAAAGTAATAGGGATTGGTTCAGCAAAAATTTCAAATTCCTTTATTCTTAATTCTGTCCTTATTCCCACCCTTGATTGTAATCTCTTATCAATTATTAAACTCACCCGTGATAAAAATTGTATAGCTAAATTTGTTTATAATCTATGTGTATTTTAGGAATTGGATTCGGGGAAGATGATTGGTAGTGTTAAAGAATGCTCGGGACTCTATCTCCTCAAAAGTGAAGATTCTCAAGAAAAACAAGCCCTCCAAGCTGTATCCGAGGTTCCTTCTCAGAATGAAGCTTGTTAAATCTTAAATCCAATAACGATGGTGAATTCATGTTGAATCACTATCACCTTGGTCATCCTAATTCCTTGTATTTGAAAAAACTTTTCCCCCCATTATCTAGAAATAAAAATTCAAAGGATTTTCAATGTGAAGTATGTCAATTTTCAAAACATGTTAGAAATTCATATCCCAATCTTCCACCAAAAATCACATTCTTTCTCATTAATTCACACTGATATTTGGGGACCTTCTCGAATCAAAAACATAACAAGAACACGTTGGTTCATTTCATTTGTAAATGATCATACTCAAATCACTTGGTTATTTCTCATGAAAGAAAAATCTAAAGCAGGTTAGATCTTTAAAAATTCCCATGATTCAAACCCAATTTCAAACAAATATCCAAGTTTTGAAAACTAACAATGCTAAGGAATACTTCGCTTCAATTCTTAGTGATTATCTGTTAAGTCTAGGAATTGTCTATCTAAGCTCCTGTATTGACACACCTCAACAAAATGGGGTGGCTGAAAGGAAGAATAGACAACTTCTTGAGGTAGCTAGATCTCTCATATTCACAATTCATCTCCCTAAACATTTTTGGGGGGAAACTATCCTTATAACTACCTATCTTATCAATAGGATGCCCTCTTAGGTACCTGAATGGAAGACAACTATTCTTGAAGAACTCAGTGCCTTGGAGAAAAACAAGACTAGGGAGATCATAGAACTACCATCGGGAAAACGAGTTGTTGGGTGTAAGTGGATCTTTACAGCTAAACACAAAGCAGACGGTAGTGTAGAAAGATTCAAAGCCTGTCTTGTGGCTAAGGGATTCAAAGCTCAACACTTTTCGTGTCCTTTCCCTGACATCTAACTTGGATTGCCTCTTTACCAATTAGATGTCAAGAATGCATTCCTCAATAGTGATCTCGAAGAAAAGTCTACATGGACATTCCTCATGGAATTGAATATCCTGCTCCAACCAATAGAGTTTGCAACCTTAAAAAATCCTTATATGGATTGAAGCAGTCTCCACGTTCCTTGTTCCATAGGTTTTCTAAAGTTCTGAAAAAAAATATGGGTACAATCAATGCCAAGTAGATCACACACTATTCGTCAAACATTTCTCCAATGATAGAATTAGTATCCTAATTGTGTACGTAGATGATATTGTTTTGACAGGTTATTCTACAGTTGAGATGAATAAACTCAAGGAGTTCCTAGCCAAGGAATTTGAGATCAAAGATCTAGGCAATCTCAAATATTTCTTAGGAATGAAAGTAGCCCGAACAAAGAAAGACATATCTATGTCTCAAAGGAAATATGTACTTGATCTTCTCAAGGAAACTGGAATGATAGGGTGTTAACCGACAGAAACTCCGATGAACTCTATAGTAAAACTCGGAATCAAGGAAAACAGTGCACCTGTGGACAAAGGCCGTTATCAAAGATTAGTGGCAAAACTCATTTACCTATCCCACACTAGACCATTAATTGGTTTTTTAATGAGTGTTGTAAGTCAATTTATGAACAGTCCCACTGAAGAACACATGGAGGCGGTCTATCATATACTCAGGTATCTCAAGATAACATCAGGAAAAGGATCGTACTTCAGTAAGAATCCCACCAAGAAAATTGAAGTCTTTGCAGATGCTGACTGGGCAGGCTTTATATTGGATCTCAGAACTACCACTGGATATTGTACATTCGTATGGGGAATCTTGTAACTTAGCGAAGTAAGAAACAATCAGTAGTCGCTCGAAACAGTGCATAAGTTGAATTCAGAGCTATGACCCATGTGATTTGTGAAGGAACGTGGTTAAATAGATTACTCAATGAACTGGACTTCACAACTACTGAACCTATCAGCATGCATTGTGACAATCAAGCTGTAATAAGAATTGCAAAAATTCCAATTCATTATGACCGAACCAAACATGTAGAAATTAATCATAATTTCATTAAAGAGAAGTTAGATGGAAAAATCATGGACTTTCTATATACATGTATTCATCATCAAATTGCAGATATCTTGACCGAAGTATTACCTTGAACAATCTTTGAAGAACTGAGTTGCAAGTTGGGAATGATTAATATCTATTACCCAATTTGAGGGGGAGTGTAGAATTTCTGAGAATATTTTTAATTAGGTTATATTAATGTTGTATAGGTTGTAATTTAGTTGTTGATACCAGTTGTATTATTCCTAGATTAGTGGCCTATTTGTCTAATTCTTAGTCTTAATTATATTGTTGTATATACATTTGAAAAATCAGAGAAAAATAAACAAGAATTCAGTTTCTCTCTACCATCTGTCAATATTTTCTTCAACACATAAGTCTTATAACTTTGGATATTTAGGACTAAAGTGCACATTTTGTAAAAGTTATGAGAATAAAGCGCTTTAGTTGAAAGTAATGGGACTAAAGTGCTTGTGTTGTAAAAGCTACGAGACCTCCCGCGCCCCTCACCCATTTGAAAATGATGTTGAGTTTGTCACATTCATTAAACTGGTGAGTTTTGAAGAAGAGTCTTTAGTTCTCTATGTTGACCTTGTGGTGAGGAAAATGGTTGCACGAAGAATGGTGATTATTATGGTGGATTTGACAATGATGAGTATATAGATATAAGTTTTAACAGTATCCTTGATTGGTCAATACAAATTTTAATGCAAATGTGTTGGTGTGGTGCAATTCTACACTGTACAGCACATGGATTGTGGAATTAACTTTGGAGACAAAACATTGCCAGTGATGGTGGTGGGGTTCTTGGGATTTGGAGTGGCGACTGGGGCAGTTTCTGTTGGCTATTTATTTGGTGCAATATTGAAAGGGATGGTGGAGAGAAAAAGGGAAGGGCAACAAGAAGAATAGTCTGAGTTTTCGAGTCTTATTATTGATGATGATAGAAGATTGGATCCATTTACTGTAAAGTCTCTTTGATAGTTATTTTGACTTATAATTTGTATATTGCAAGCCTCTTGGGATCTGGCTTAATAGTGACTGAAATGAGCAAATTCCTGTGCTCTGTTAATGTAGCTTGAAATTGAATATCCAGCTTATGTCGTTTGTCAGCAAGCTACCATGAGTATTTCAAAGTCACTTCTCTTTTTCCTGTAGACAGGTTGGGGTTTTGTTTACTTGTTGCATTTGAAGTTCGGACTAATAGGACTTCAATATACTTCTGGATTTAGGGACAGTTTTGAGAAGCCAGGTGATGAGTAGACATGTCAGCCAGTCCGTGTTTCTCATTTAAGCCCATATTTAACCCGAGTTATTTTGAAGCCCAGTACAAATTTCATTATTTTTTATGGGGTGTGCTTCAACCGAGATGTTCAACGATCTATCTCATTAAAGCCTAGTAGGGACTCGGATCAGGACTTCAATTATCTTTCTTTTCTTTTCTTCTAAATAAAAGAACAATTAAAATTAAAAAAATGAATAAAACACTGGGTTTATTATTATTATTTTCCTAATTAAGAATTTGTGGGTTTTATTTATTGTCTTTATTATTGCTCACTGCCCATTGTTTTGTTTGATGGATTGGATACCTTATCCTACCTTATGTTGCTTTTGCCTTTTGCGGTAGGAATTTAATTTTTATCCATTTCCTTTTGCTATGGATTCTGATATGTATTTTTAAGGGTTTCAGTCTGTTTTAAAACTTTAGCTAGGGGGAGACATAGATTATAGAACAGAACGGTTAGGGTTGGATGTTAATTGTCATTGAAAACTGACTTAAATTGTTGTATAAATATCCTAAATTGATCAGTTACTGCCCTTTAAGGTATTTTTTTTTCTCAATTACATTTTGGCACCGTATACTCACTTTTATAAAGAAACTGAAGAAAAAGTAATTAAGCCCATGCGGTCCTGGGCTTACTGACATGAAATCTAAATGAGGCATGCTTAAATGAGACATGTTTTTAGATATTTCAATATCTTGAGATAAGTTAATGAGATGTGAGATGAGCCTGTCTGAGCCCGTTTACATCTCTAATGGTGAGAAACGGAAGCTTGGTTCTAAGACTACAAGGCACTGACAGAATCTGGTACGGGCTAATGGGATGCTCTTCACAGATTTAATCTTAATGGGAGTGAGATTTTTCTGAAATATTGCTTCCGATACTTGCAAATACAAAGAAAGCTATTTATCTCCCTGTACTTAAGCCTCATATTAGAATGTCAGTTTGCCACATGCCTGCAATTAGAGTTGCATTATTTTGACGTAATCAGGAACCAGAAGCAGATTATTTATATTTTTTTTTGGAAGAAGGAAGATCCTTAGGCAACAATTGATGTTGAGATGTCAAAACTGTATGCAATGGTGGCTTAGAGTTATCCTGCAAGTCTTTTAGAATTTGCTTGATTTGTTGGTTTGCACAGTTGCGAAATAAGGTCTTCTCTTTCTAGCATACAGCAAATGGCATGTGTGATTACATTAATTTCTTTTCCTTTTAGCTTTCCTGTTTTATCACTTGCAATGTGATTACAGCAATGGCCTTCCATCTCCCTTTTCCTCAGCAAAACAGTCTTCCTCAATTATAACCTTTTGTTGCATAAGACTTGATTATGATAGACAGACAGGCTTCATGTTTTATATCATGAATGACCTTGTAGTTAGTATAGATTTCCTATGGTATATTTGTCTAGAACAATATGGTGAGTAAATGGGTGGATTTTGATGTAGTGCTTTTAGGCTTTGGTGTCAGTTGATGCTAATTGTAGATAAAAAAAAACATTGGTGGGGGACAATCATTGTTCTGTTCCACTAATAGTTGTGACTTGTGAGTGTTTTAGGTTTACTTATTATTTTACTGTTACTGATATGTTTAAAAAAGAAATTGACGAGTTTAACCCTTGATATGGAGATATCAAGGAGAGCATTCCATCTGTACGTGGAGCAGTTTTGATATTAATGTTTTTTAGAAATAAAGGTGGAGAAATTCTGTTTAAAAGAATCTTCTTGTACAGGAACTAAAATTGAAGGAATCTTGCGGCAGTCTGCAGACGTTGAGGAAGTGGAGCGTAGAGTCCAAGAATATGAACAAGGTATGTGCTTGGTTCAGGTTGCAATTCTTTGGAATGACATTGTTGGATTTTGTATTTAATATTGAGTTCATATTCATGGTCTCCTGGGGAACATCTGTTTCAAACTTGTTTGCCCAATTTTGTTTTTCCTGTTTCTAGGCAAGATTGAATTTGCCTCTGACGAGGATGCTCATGTTGTTGGTGACTGTGTCAAGGTAGAGTTCATGACACTACTTTCGTGACTTTTATATACTATACTTTATGACCTTAGTCAAATAACATGCATGTTTTCTGGGTGGCAGCATGTTTTACGGGAGCTACCCTCTTCTCCTGTACCAGCATCTTGCTGCACTGCATTGCTGGAGGCTTACAGTAAGTTTTTCCCCACGATTCCATATTTTCCTAGAAACATCTATATAAAATGAATCGGAGCCTGACCTATTGACTTTATATGTAATTTGTCTTATTTTATTGTACTACCTAGAAATCAAAATAAGATGAGAATGAGATAACTAATAGTTTTTTTTATTTTCCTTAATTATAATAGAAGAACACCAGTATTTATAGTGACAATACAATCCTGGAAACCTAACTAAACTGATAAGAAAACTAACTACAGAATATTTTATTTTCCAACTTCCCTCATGTTGGTTGGACATAGATACTATCTGAGAACAACTTGCACAATTTCGAAAAACATTAAATTAGAAATAAGTAAAGATGCTAAATATTCATAAAAACGAATGAACAAATCCACCATAGTTAAGTCGAAATAGCAGTTCCAGACATTTAATCGTCTTGCCAAGGGTGAAAAAAAACTAGGTATTGTGCATTTTAATTTTTTTTGTTATGAAAATGTATCTTAGTTTAGTTAATTGTAATTAATTATCAATTATTTAAATAAATAAGAAATTTGGGGTTTGTAGACTTGTGGTATCCCTATTAGAGGTAATGATACTCATTAGTACCTATATTCTTGAACTGATACACAAATGGTACCCTTATTTAAAAATTAGGACCCCTTTAGTCTATTTATGTGTTAAAATTTGGGATACCAATTATTTAAATAGAGGTACTAAAGATGTACCAATTATTTAAAGAGAGATACTAAAGAGTTACGGTAGTAATTAAATGTAGGTATTAAAGGGTACCAATTTTTAAATAAGAGTACCATTAGTATACCAATTCAAGATATGGATACTAATGGATATCAATACCTTTAATAATAGAAGTACCACAAATGTACCAAACCATGAAATTTGAGAAAATAAGAATGACTTGTATACGGTGCAAGTAATAAGTTGTGTATATATATTTTATGTAATTTGATAGAATTTTAAAGTAATAATTATAAATTGATACTTCCCGATATATCTATATCGATATTTATCCGAATGGATGTTTTTGATATATTTTTCAATATTTCTATGAAAATTTCCTGATATTTCTTTAAAATTTTGAAACCCGAACTTTCATTTCAGTACTTTCATTTTATAGAAAATTTGGTAGAAATATGGGGAATTATCAAAATATTTTTATCCATGGATGTCAGCACAATAGAGGGAAGACACTCTATTTCTCCCCTCAAGTTAGAGCATAGAAATAACACATGCCTTAAAAAGTGTGCCAGTTAACAGAGAACCCCTCTATAGTGCAGTATTAGTAGAAGTCCGAGTTTATTGAGATTAGAACAAAAAGCCCATTAATTGGGTAGACATAAACCAGCCAAACAATCTTCAATCAGTCATCACAACATAATCCACAAAAGCTAGAATCCAAAAATGGCTAGAATAAGTGCAGTATTAGTTGAAGTCCGAGTTTATTGAGATTAGAATAAAAACCCATTAATTGAGTAACATAAACCAGCCAAACAATCTTCAATCAGTCAAGCGAAACATAATCCCTAAAAGTTAGAATCTAAAAATGGCTAGAATTAATCAATCTAGATTAATATCCAATTTAAATTTTTACCAGCAAAGCTTGTAAAACTGAACCAAATAAGCAAATAGTCGGCATGCAGGAAGAAAAAGATGATATCAACCAATATCATCAGATCTCTGACCAGCAATAGAGAGTTCGCAATTGAAAATGAGAAATCCAATTTTTGTATACCAAATATTTTTTTAAATCCCTATGTTAGTGAAGAAAAATTTGAGAGAGAAACTAAATATTACTTTCTATTTTCCTCTAATTGTTTCAAAAATATGTACAACAGTATTAATAGGACTAGAAGTTAGAAAACAATAGACTACTAATCTAAGGATACAACTAGATACAGTGTAATACAACTTGTACAATCACTAATCAATATCTCTGAAATTCTACACTCCTCAAGTTGGATGATATATATTAATCATTCTCAACTTGCAACTTAGTTCAAAGATGGTTCGAGGTAATGTTTTGGTAAGGATATTTGCAATTTGTTGACGAGTAGATGCATATAGGAGGTCTATAATTTTTCCATCTAACTCTTTAATGAAATTAAGATCAATTTCTACATGTTTGGTTCGGTCATGATGAACTAGGTTTGATGCAATTCTTATTACAGCTTGATTGTCACAATGCATGCTGATAAGTTCAGTAGTTGTGAAGTCCGGTTCATTGAATAGTCTTCTTAACCATGTTCCTTCACAAATCACATGGGCCATAGCTCTGAATTCAGCTTCTGCATTGCTTCGAGCGACTACTGACTGTTTCTTATTTCGCTAAGTTACAAGATTCCCCAGGCGAATGTAAAATATCCAGTGGTAGATCTGCGATCCACTATAAAGTTTGCCCAGTCAACATCTGCTTCAATTTTCCTGGTGAGATTCTTACTGAAATACAATCCTTTTCTTGGTGTCATCTCGAGATACCTGAGTATACGATAGATCTCTTCCATGTGTTCTTCAGTGGAACTGTTCATAAATTGATTTACAACACTCATTGAAAAACCAATATCTGGTCTAGTGTGGGATAGGTAAATGAGTTTTCCTACTAATCTTTGATAACGACCTTTGTTCACAGGTACATTGTTTTCTTTGATTCCGAGTTTTATTGTAGAGTCCATTGGAGTTTCTGTCGATTTACCCTCCATCATTCCAGTTTCCTTGAAAAGATTAAGTACGTATTTCCTTTGAGATATATAGATGCCTTTCTTTGTTCGGTCTACTTCCATTCCTAGGAAATATTTGAGATTGCCTAGATCTTTGATCTCAAATTCCTTGGCTAGGAACTCCTTGAGTTTATTCATCTCAACTATAGAATTACCTTTCAGAACAATATCATCTACGTACACAATTAAGATAACTATTCTATTATTGGAGAAATAATTGACGAAGAGTGTGTGATCTACTTGGCATTGATTGTACCCATATTTTTTTCAGAATTATAGAATCTATCGAACCAGGCATGTGGAGATTGCTTCAATCCTTGTAAGGATTTTTTAAGGTTGCAGACTCCATTGTTTGGAGCAGGAGATTCAATTTCAGGATAGATGTCCATTGGTTGGAGCAGGATATTCACTCCATTGGTCCGTTTTCAATACTTGGATCTTTGTTTGAAATTGGGATTGAATCATGGTATTAAATTTTTTAAAGATCTGACCTGCTTTAGATTTTTCTTTCATAAGAAATAACCAAGTGATTCGAGTATGGTCATCTACAAATGAAATGAACCAACGTGTCTTTGTTATGTTTTTGATTCGAGAAGGTCCCCAAATATCAGTTTGAATTAGTGAGAAATGTGATTTTTTATGTGAAAGATCGGGATATGAATTTCTAACATGTTTTGAAAATTGACATACTTCACATTGAAAATCTTTTGAATTTTTATTTCTGAACAATGAAGGGAAAAGTTTTTCCAAATACAAGATATTAGGATGACCTAGGCGATAGTGATTGAACATGATTTCACCTTTGTTATTAGACTTGGTATTTAACAAAGCTTTATTCTGATATTGAACCTCGGACATAGCTTGGAGGATTTGTCTTTTTGAAAGGTCTTCACTTTTGAGGAGATAGAGTCCCAAGCATTCTTTAGTACCGGTAATCATCTTCCCTGAATCCAAGTCTTGAAATTCACATAGATTATTGAAAAATTTAGCCACACAATTTTTATTACGGGTGAGTTAAAATTTTTTTACTGTAAAGAATATGGGCATATTGTTGCCAATTGTCCTGAAAAATGTTGTTTTATTGCCCATAGTGTGATCAAAGAATGTCGTTTTTGTCCCCAGAATCGTTAGGCCCAAGCATTTCAGACTTCTGTTGCGGTTCCTCTAGCAGTAACTTTTGTAGCACATGGCTCTTCCTCAAGTGCTTCCTCTAATCTTGCACCTCCTGCAGCAACTTACTGCACCCCTGAAATGGTGCAACAAATGCTAATTTCAACATTCTTTGCTATGGGGTTTTAAGGTAAAACTTCTATTACACTTTGGTATGTAGACTCAGGGGCTTCTAATCACATGACTACTACTCCCACAACTCTGTATCTTGTTTGGCTCTATGATGGCCAATCTGTCATTCAGATTGTCAATGGCAATGATTTACCAATCGCTGCTGTTGGAAATGCCTCTTCTACATTTAATGATGTGTTTCTTGCTTCTCAGCTTTCCACAAATCTCATTTCTGTTGGTCAATTAGTTGATAACGATTATGCTGTTAACTTTTTTGGTGATGGTTGTGTTGTGCAAGACTAGGTAAAAGGGGAGCCGATTGCGAAGGAACATAAAGTGGGGTGCTTGTTTTCACTATTTTTACCTGTTCTAGCACTTTCTTCTGTTTCTTCTATTAAGTCTTTTGCTTGTAATAATGTTCCTGATCCGAGTTTGGTGTGGTATCGTCGTTTGGGCCATCCCAATACTCAAATTTTATCTCATGTATTGAACTTGGGCTTTCTTGGTAATAAAGAATGTTCTTCTTTATCTCTTGAGTGTAATTCTTATAAACTTGGTAAAAACAAAACTCTTCCATTTCCTTTGCATGCTAGTAGAGCTTCTCACTGCTTTGATCTTATCCATAGTGATGTTTTGGGACCTTCCTTGGTTAGTTCACATGAAAAATTTAAATACTATGTGACTTTCATTGATGATTATAGCAAATTTACTTGAGTTTATTTTCTTCGTTCTAAATTTGAGGGGAATCAATTTTCTGCGAATATTAAGACATTACAAACAGATTTTGGTAGTGAATATTTGTCTATTAAGTTTCAGGCATTCTTGGCTTCTAAAGGTATTATTCATCAACGTTCATATTCTGTTACTCCCAAACAAATGGAATAGTCGAATGGAAAAATTGTCATCTTCTTGATATGGTACATACTCTATTGTTAGAATCTTTTATTCCATCCATATTCTGGGTTGAGGCTCTCAAGATTGCTACTCACTTGATTAATCGTTTATCTTCCAAAGTTTTGCATATAGAGTCTCCTTACTTTTACATATAGTCTCCTTACTTTTGCTTGTTTGCTAAGTAACTTAATTATGATAATCTTTGTATCTTTGGTTCTGTATGTTTTGTTCATTTACCTTATGAGTGACATAAATTATTTGCTCAATCTATTAAATGTACATTTTTAGAATATAATGTGTCAAAAGATATTTGTTTGCTATGATCCTACATTACATCGTACATGCATTTCTAGGAGTGCTATTTTCTTTGAAAATCAATATTTCTTTCCTGTGTCATTTGTGCCCTCAAGTCAGTTCTCGCTTTAAACCAGGTATAGTGTAGGCGAGACAATCTCGCCCATAGTCTCTTCCGATGGCTCACCCGATATTAGATCCTAATATGTACCGGAATTAGTCAGTTGCAGCATCTCCAGAGCCTTTTATACGTCACTCATTTCGAGTGTCTGTACCCTCGGATAGGTATGGGTTTTCTTTTGGCAATTCTAGTTTAGCTCTTGCTACAACATTGTCCAATTTTGATATTCTCACATGCTGTTAAGCATGAATGTTGGCGACAAGCTGTGCAGGAAAAGATTGTCGCTCTAGAGGCCAATCTCACCTGGGATATTGAGCCTTGTCCTTTCACTATAGTTCTTCTTTGTTTCAAATAGGTTTACTTAGTTTAGGTTCGCTTTGATGGAAGTTTGGATCCTTATACAATTCGACTTGTTTTTCTTGGGAACAATTAGAAATATAGTGTCAATTATGAGGAGACCTTTACTTCTATGGCTAAGATGACTACTATTTGAAGGATTCTAGCTCTTCCTACTTCCAATGATTGGCCACTACATTAGATGGATGTTAAGAGTGCTATCCTCCACGGAGATCCTAAAGATTGTATTTATATGAAGTCACCCCAGGATTGTTTCCCTCTTCGACCTCCAATGTGTGTAAACTTTGTCGCTCTTTTTATGGTCTCAAACAAGCTCCGCGGGCTTGGTTTGATGAATTTTAAACTATTTTATTACAATTTTCCTTCAAGTAGAGCAAGTATGACCCTTTATTGTTTCTTCGAAAATCAAACATGGGTTTGATGTCTTTTTGGTTTATGTTGATGATATTTTGATCACTGGTTCTGATTCTGTTTTACTTGTCCAGCTTAAAACCCATCTCTCAAAATTCTTTCATATGAAAGATCTTGGGTCTCTCGCGTATTTTCTTGGTCTTAAGGTGCATTAAAGTTCTTCTAGTATTCAACTTAGGCCTGCGTGAGTCTCGCTTATCTCCACAGACCCTTTATCCATTTTCATTCTCACGAGGGCTTGAGCAGAGAACTCACGAGAGCTGCCTACATTTGAGCCATTTGCTCTGCTGCTTCTCACGCCACCGTGTATCTCATTCAACACTTTATAGACAATGGGTAGAGGTTGTTGGCTCAACATCCTACACTGTATTTATCCTATTTCTTCTTTCGTTTCTTATAACTGCTTGTCGTCTTCCTCTTGCTTGTTTATTGCCTCTCTTTATTCTATTTCTATCCCTAAAATTGTTCACGAAGCCATATCTCATCCTGGTTGGCATCATGCAATGATCGAGGAAATGATTGCGTTGGATGACAATGGTACTTAGGACTTGGTTGATTTACCTTCGGGGAAACGGACGATCGGATGCAAATGGGTGTTCACAGTTAAGGTTAATCCGGATGGGTCAGTTGCTCGATTAAAGGCTCGTCGATATGCTCAAACCTATAGAGTGGACTATTTTAACACTTTCTCTCCTGTTGCTAAATTGACCTATGTTCGGTTGTTTATTTCTATGGCAACTACTCACCATTGGTCTTTGCATTAACTAGATATCAAGAATGCTTTTCTTCATGGTGATCTTCAAGAGGAGGTGTTTATGGAGCAACCTTTTGGTTTTGTTGCTAGGGGGAGTCTAGGCAAGTTTGTCGTCTCCGCAAATCTTTGTATGGTTTGAAACAGAGTCCTCGTGCTTGGTTTGGAAAATTTAGTCAAGCTATAGAAACGTTTGGTATGATGAAAAGCAAGTCTGACCATTCTGTGTTCTACAAACAATCAGAAGTTGGTATCATTCTTTTAGTTGTGTATGTAGATGACATTGTTATTACTGGAAGTGATATTACGAGAATTTCATCTCTTAAGTCTTTCCTACATACTCAGTTTCACACGAAGGATTTGGGGATGCTAAAGTATTTTTTTTGTGTTGAAGTCACAAGGAGTAAAAAATGTATCTTTTTATCTCAGAGAAAATATGTCTTGGACTTATTAACTGAGACGGGAAAATTAGGAGCAAAATCTTGTAGTGCTCTAATGATTCCGAACATCCACCTTACAGGAGATGAGGAACTCTTTAAAGATTCTGAGAGATATTGAAGGGTGATTGGAAAGCTAAATTACCTTATCGTGATTCGTCTAGATATTGTATATTCGGTCAGTGTTATTAGCCAATTTATGTCATCCCCAACAGTTAATCATTGGGCAACGTTAGAGCAAATTTTGTGTTACTTGAAAGGAGCACCTGGACGTGGTATCTTGTATGCAAATCATGGACACACTCATACTGAATGTTTTTTAGATGCAGATTGGGCAGGTTTCAAAGTGGATAGAAGATCCACATCAAGCTATTGTATTTTCATTGGAGGAAATTTGGTCTCATGGAAAAGCAAGTAGCAGAATGTTGTGTCATGATCGAATGCATGGTCAGAATATAGGGCTATGGCACATTGAAATTGTGGTGTGATAACTAAGCTGCTTTTCATATTGTTTCTAATCCTGTGTTTCATGAGCGAAATAAACACATTGAAATTGATCATTATTTTGTTCGCGAGAAAATTCAACAAGGTTTGATTTCTATAGGATATATGAAGACTAGAGAACAACTAGGAGATATTTTCACAAAAGCTTTAAGTGGGGTTCGGGTTGATTATCTTTGTAACAAGTTGGACATGATTAATATCTATGCTCCCACTTGAGGGGGAGTGTTAGAGATATTAGTTATGTATTAGTTGTCTATCACTAGTTGAATATATTAGTTGTGTATTAGTTGTATGTCATCTAAGAGTGTTCTTAGTTTTATATATAAATATGTAGTGTCTTGAATGGAAATTAATAAGAGTGAATTCTGAGTTTTACAGAATTCACTGTAGACATGCCTTCTGTTTCACACTCTGAATTCTCTTATATTTTTTCAGATTCTTGATTCAAAAGAAAATCAGTCATCAATCGGTTTTATCAGAACCAAGGTCTGATACTATAAAGACAATAGTTTGTGAAAATATATTTATGTATTTCTAAATAATTTGTACAAACCATGCTTACAATATTTATAGGAAAGTTTATGTCTAGAAAAGGGGAAAAAAATTATCCTAATTATGGGTAAAATATGACAGAACAAAATCTTTTAATAAAGAATAAATATATACTCATAATATGCTAATTAATACATAATCATACAAATTCCTTTGTATTTACTTTGCATTTCAACAATATGTAAAACTACCATATATTTTATCATTTTACTATTATTTTATTCTTTAGAAATTGATCTAAAGGAATCTCGGCTAAATTCAATGCGCTCTGCAATATTAGAGACATTTCCAGAACCAAACCGCAGATTATTGCAAAGGTATGACAACCTTTTTTACATGATACTTTGCCTTTTTTGTTGCACCCTTGTGAATGGAATGCCTTTTGTTAGTATAGAAGGTAGACTGGTATTGATATCTATCAATTATTGTGTTTTTTACAGAATTCTGAAGATGATGCATACAATATCTTCTCATTCCCATGAGAATCGGATGGCACCATCTGCTGTTGCTGCATGTATGGCACCCTTGCTTTTACGCCCTCTCTTAGCAGGGGAGTGTGAATTGGATGATGATTTTGATACCAGTGGAGATAATTCTGCTCAGCTTCTTGCTGCTGCAAATGCCGCTAATAATGCTCAAGCCATCATTACAACACTTTTGGAGGAGTACGAAAACATCTTTGATGTAAGATACCTTAAATCTTCTATTTGACTCTTGAATAAAGGAATGTTAATTTATTGCTTTCTGTGCTCTTGCAATCTCATGTGGTCCTAAATATACAGCTTATTCAAATTGCATTGCATGGACTTGGAAATTAAGTTCAATCTTCCCCTATTGGAAAAATATTCTAGGATGGATCAATTGGATGAGTTTTTTGTGTCGGGGACTTTAGGTTTGCATTATTTGTAATTTGTTTGTGAAAGTTTACCAATTCCAAGTAAAAGTTCGATTAGCAATCTTTTGAGCACCATGACTCTCTTTTTAATGTCCTTGCATCATATATGACATGGGCACCAGCAGAGGCACCTAACTTACCTACTATGCTCAATAAATGCCTCGAAGTCCATGTAGCTTAGGTTTCATGACCCATGTTATAGTTCTCATAAATATTTTAGTGTCGGAATCTATGTGGTTTATTATAGTTTAGAAGTATATGTAATTGTAATTGTTGTCTAATTTAGGCCTCTCTTTAAGGTTCTTTGACATTTGTCAATGAAAAACGTTAGGGAATATTTTTTTGCTAATAAAACATTAGGCAATAATTGAGAATGGAACCAAGTGACTTAGTTCTTTACAACCCATCATTCAGCATGCTGATATTAGTGTGTTCAGTATGATGAAGTTTTGTCACTTAGGAATAGAAAAATGGCTTGTCAACAACAAAAGTGGGAGAATCAAAGTTGAAAGACTACTCTCAATTATAAGCTATAGTTGGGGAGTTTGTATATCCTAAACTATAGGGGATAAGGTTTTGTAAAGGATAGACTATCTTAATTTTTTGTGTAATTTTGTAACTATTTATAAATACAATATGATGTTTGTTATGAATAAAAAAAAGGCATAGCTGGTATGGACAAAATATTAGATGAATAGTTTTTGTGTTGCATATGAATCTGGCTTCATGACTTAACCAGATAAGGAAACTCTTGGAGATCTAGTAAACTTGCTTATAAACTAGTTGGCTATCCTTGAACTTGACATGTTTGGAGTAAATACTCTCAATTAAGTGCTGCTTATTGATGTTGTTACTTTAACCTACATGGTCTTATCCTCCTGTTCAGGATGACAATTTGCAAAGATGCTCTATGTCAGCTGATTCTCGGGTTGAAAACAGTGCTAGTGAAGATTCAACTGATGATGAAAATACTGATTTGAAAGACAATGGATACCAGGATGCTGAAAATGGAGTTGATCCAGAAACAGATGATGATCCCGAACGCGCTAATAGTGGGAAGTTGAGTGAAAGCAGTGGTTATGCTGGCAGTGACCTCTATGATTATAAGGTTGTCGCTGTCTTGTCTTATTATATGCAGTGTTGTACAAGTTCTACCTATAAGTATTTATTTTCACTTTTTCAGTAATTGGGTGATGGAACTAATTTTTGTCCTTGTACTTTTGGCTCATCGGCAAGGTTATTTATATTTTGATTAGGTCTGTCTTTGTTGTTGTTATGAATGTAGCTCTATTTGTGGTTTAATATGGTGGGTCTTATAAGCTTCTTTTTTTTAGGAAGGGGGCGGGGTCTTGCACCGCCTACAGTGGTTGGTTCTTAGAGATAAGGTATTTTTTATCCGATTTTTAATGTTAATTTGGAAAAGGACAATAGACATTCAGTGGGTTTGTGGTTGTACTCTACTCTTTTTTCTCATAGAGTTCCTTGTTTGTAGGATATTATAGGGATTATAGTGATTAATGCCTCTAGGATGTTATAGTTGTCTAGTGATTGGGAGTTTTTTTCAGGAAGAATTTGAATGGTGGGGAAGTTGTAGTTTAATCCCTTGTTTCTTTAGTTCAAAAGGTAAATATTATTTAATATAGAAGTAGAAGGAATGCAAGAGTTGGTGGGGGATACTTAATGTCTTTTAGTGATTCTTAATTTGAGTTTCTTGTTGATGGTTCTTCAATTGTGATGTTTGAACAACTGTCATATGGAAGAGTTCCATAACCGAAATGTATTGTAGTGCAACGCAAACGTTTTTGATAAATACATTTAGGCCGATGATTTGAAATTGATTTGTAGTGGAATTATAGGGATTTTAATACCTCTTTGCTATGACACCCTGATAAATTCATGACGGTTGCCATTCCTTCTAAAAGGGTAATTTTATGATAAGTTGATGGAAGATGGGCCAAACATTTCATTATATTGTATTGTGTAACAGTTTATAGTTTTGAAATAAACGTGGTCCCTGGAAAAACTTAATACACGTAATAGGGTTCAATTAAAATCTTCTAAGTTATGTCATTCATCATTTTGGTGTGCTACGCATTTAAAGAATGGAGGAAGAAATGGATCATGATTTTCTTCGATGTCTAGCAACTTCTACATTTTGCAGCCAATTGTTATGAAAGATGGAGTGAATGGGGCTGTATTTAGTTACTTGATGTTCATTCAATATTGGAAAGGTTTGATATGGAAGAAAGGGGAAAATGGTGTAAAACATCTGGTATTTTGTGATCGAAACCACTTTTTTGGGTGTCATTTGGTGAACAAAATGGAAGATTTTTTTTTATTTTTAAAATAAAGGGTTGCACACACATCAGACACACCACTTGGATTGGCTTATTCACACCTCTTGAACCCCTGGGTTGAAATGCATTGGACACACCACTCTACTTGGATTAGTTTACCCACAACCCTTAAACCCCTGGGTTGAAATGCCTCAGTGGGGGCTGAAACCATTCTCTCCCGCTTGCAGAGGGAGTTGGGCCATTGAACTAACTCCGTGGTTCTAAAAAGAAAAGGATCTTTGAAGGTAAAGTCTCATGTCTTTTTTTTCTTTTTCATGGGCTTCCATTCTAAGGAATTCAAAAACTTTTCTCTGTTTGTGCTAATTCAATTATAAGGCTAGCCTTGTTTTAGCTGTGTAAAGTGGATTCTTCCATAGAGCTGTTTGTATTGAGGCTAAATGTCAAGGGAGAATGTGTTAGTTGCTCCAGAATATGATAACATGCCGATTAAACTAGTAATGCTTTTGACATTTTTGCAAATCAAATGCAAGCAATTCTGTATTTTTAAAAGAAAAAGCCGTACTTATACCATCCTTATTGGCCTAGAACCTCATGTTAACTTTGCTGCTAGAGTAAACAAATTCAGTAATATCTCATTGGTGTGGTATGATGATTTTTTCTGTTTATTTGTATGGTACTGACTCCACCTTTTTCATGTACTTTGTTTCTGTTTGTCATTCATTAAAATCTTTCTACTTTTTATCATAAAGACAAAAGTGAAAGAACGATTTGAGATAGCTTCAGAATCCGTTCTTAATTTATTCTGACCAATGCTATTCATTTCGTGCAATGGCAGGCATTTGGTGGTGATGATTCTGATGTTGAATCATCCAAAGAAAATCCTGGTTCAGCAGAAAGTTCAAATTTACGTTTTGATTCTCAACGGGTTAGAGATTCAAATGTTCAACCAAAAGAACGAGGTAATATGAAAAGCGGTGATGAAAACTTAATAATTGAGATGGACGAATCTAGTGGGTCGCCAGCCATTGAATCATATCGATCGATGGGAGAGATACTGTCAACATTGGACCCAGGGCATCCTTCACCTATGTCTGAAAATGAATCTGGTGCTGGCAAGGGAATGACTAAAGCTGTGGGTTCCAGTCAAAATACGAAGAGATCAACTTTCTGGGGAAGAAGCAATGTGAGTTGATCTCAGTAATCCTATTTTTCATAATCTGTTTGTGAGTGTTTTGCAGTACATTGATGATTGACCAGAAAATGTGTTTCCAGTTCTTTAATTCCCTTTTATAATTCAGAAGAGAGAGTGATTGTTGTTCACTTTCACCTTGATAAAATGGTAAATATGTTGATAATATATTAGGCTTTGGGGGACCTTTTACCAATTTAGTTCACTGTGATACGTTATGAGAGAGATGAACCAATAGATAGGAGATGCCCTAGTACTGTTTTCCCTCGCAAATGCAAGTGCATCTAATGCGCATAGTGTTTTGATTCACATGCAGGCAAGAAAGACACTATCAATGGAATCCGTTGACTCCTCTGGAGATGAAGAGTAAGATACTAGATTGATTTTTCCCCCCTAACATTGTTAATGTTAGAAATTATTCTTCTTAAGTTATGGGCAGCATCAACTAGAGTTCCAGAATCTTTCTTTCTTTTTTTCCAATTGGGAAGTTGACCTTCTATGACTTGTTCAGTTTTCTTGTTATCATCTTGATTTTTACTACTAAAATTTGCTTCTGTGTTATATTAAAAAAATTGTAAAAACAAAAGCTTTTGGGAGACCTAAAAAACTGGAACATTTGTCTTGAAAGTTCAAAGTTCATCAATTTCTTTGTCCCTGTTATGCTAACATTTTCCTGTATTGGTCATAACTCATAAACACTTCTTGTCTGTGTTAGGGGAAGTGTTTAAAGTATATAAAAATCAGTGAAGAAACTTTTCACTGTTTGCTTCAACAAGGTTCATCTTTTTTGGGGAGTTTGCTCAATTTGGCATTGCTATATATTTTCTTGTAAGCATTGTGCATTTATATAGAAGTAAATTTTAGGGGAAGTGTTAGGGGAAACATTACTCAATTTAACTTCTTGTCTATGTGTTAAGGGAATTGTTTAAAATATATAAAAATCAATGAAGAAACTTTTCACTGTTCGCTTCTACAAGCTTTGTCTTTTTTGGAAAATTGGCTAGTTTGCTCAATTTAACATTGCTATCTATTTTCTATGTAAGCCTTGTGCATTTATCAAGAAGTAAATTTTGTGATCTAATGTAGACTTGCTATTCAAAGGCTTGAAATTGCCAAAAATGACTTGCAACAAAGGATTGCAAAAGAGGTAGCAAAACAAAACTTAATCTATTTGGGAGTAGAGTAGATATTTGAAAATGCATCTGTTGTTTACAGAATTGGCCATCATCTATTGTAGGCTAGAGGAAATGCGATTTTACAGGCCAGTTTGGAGAGAAGGAAGCAAGCACTGCATGAGAGACGGTTGGCTCTTGAACAAGATGTATGGTCATCTTACCTAGTAATTGTCTCTTTCTTGTTCTTTTACTGTGTGTCTCTAGGACGAAGACTCCATTGCAATTCTTTGTTGTGATTTTTTGTTTACTGTCTTGTGGAGTAGAAATGCAATGTAAGATCTGAGTTTCATGCATTTTGCTTCTTTATATTTCCGTTCTGGAAGTTTAAGTGAAGTTAATCCACTTCTTGGCTTCATTATGGGCATTAGTTTTTGACGAGTTCAAAGATTGTTCAGTTTTTTGATGTTTTAATTGTAAGCTCTTATTTTCTAAGTTCAAGTATTGGTGTAGAGTTCCAAGGAGTAAGACTATTTTTTTGTATGACTTAGATCTTCTATTTAGGGGACTAATAATGGGAGAAGGGTGCCTCTGAAGGACGATCATTATGGTAGGAACGCAAGTTGAAGGACGATTGAGACTAGTAAATGAGGAGGTAGCGGCAACACAAGACAACACCTTGCTAACTTGTGATGAGACCAGAATAGAGGCCAACCCCATCATGATCTAGCTCGTCAACTTATTGAATTAAGGAGAGAACTCGAAGAGATTAGGCGTGAAAACAGGACACTGCGGTCACAATTGGGCTTGGGAGCCTCTGAAGCTCGAATTGTTAACCGGTCGGTGGAAACAAACCAAGACATGTCCAACAAAAAAAGAGGAATTTCCCTAGGGAAAAGAATGAGGTAATAAAAGCTCAAGTCATCACCATTAGGGAGACAGAGATTATAAGAGAGGTCAACTATCCTACTTGGTTATCAAATTTGGTGCTGTTAAAAAAGGTGTGTGGTTCACTTCGAATGTGTGTGGTTTTTACAGACTTAAACGAGGCATGCCCCAAATATTGTTTCCCCCCTCCCCAGTATCAATCAGCTGGTGGATGACACTGTCGGTTTTGGATTAAGAAGTTTCCTAGATGCATATTCTGGTTACCATCAAGTTAGAATGCACCTGGATGACGACGAGAAAACATCTTTCATCCCCGAGGAAGGGACTTGCTATACTAGAATGTCGTTTGGATTGAAGAATGTAGGGGCTACATATCAACGCCTCGTTAATAAAATGTTTGTCGATCAGTTGGGAAAAAAACTTGGAAGCATATGTGGATGACATGTTAGTAAAGTCAACACAACCAATAAACCACGACAAAGATTTAGAGGAGTTATTTTCCGTGATCCGAAGGTATGGCATTAGGCTTAATCCTAAGAAATATATTTTTAGTGTTGCTTCAAGAAAATTCTTAGGATACCTCATATCTGCCCGAGAAATTGAGACCAACCCTTACAAGATACAGGCCCTAGTGAACATAAAGCCTCCTTCCAATCTAAAAATGGTTCAGCAGCTAAATGGAAGAATAGTGGCATTCAACAGGTTCATCTTCAAATGCACAGACAAGTCTCTACCATTCTTGAAAATGTTGAGGAAAAACAAATCAGTTTTTGGTACGAAAAGTGTGACAGAGCCTTTGAAGAAATCAGACAATACTTTAACAAACCTCTTGTCTTGATTTGCCCTCTCCCAAGAGAAACACTTTAATTGTATTTAGCCGTGGCCCCTTTGACTTGTAGTGTTGTGTTCATAGCCGAAAGAAACAAGGTCTAACACCCTTTCTACTATGTCGGCAAAATCCTATTGGACGCCCAAAGTAGGTACCCAACAATAGACAAGTTAGCTTTTTTCCTAAAAATCAATGTGCAGAAGCTCAGACATTATTTTGGCTCGCACACAGTGGTGGTACTCACCTCTCAACTACTTAAGAGCATTTTGACGAGGCTAGAAGTTGCGGGAAGATTGGTACAAATCGCCATAGAGTTAGGAGAGTACGGCATCAAGTACATGGCTAGAACCGCCATCAAGGGACAAGTAGTGGTCGAATTTGTGGTTGAGTTCAGTGAGACTCTAGAGATCACCGGTGTTGAGGCACAAGAAGAGGTATGTGGTATGGATCAAAAAGTGAAGCTGATTTGGCAATTATTCGTTATAGGCGCGCACAACTTCAATGGTGTTGGGCAAGGGGTGCTCATAGTTGATCAGGCTGTGATCCCAATAGAGATTACTGTGCCTATTGTGAGATTAACTCTAACAGAGGAGCAAAATGCAGAAAGTAGAGCAATCGAGTTGACCCTCGTTGAGGAAAAAAGGGATGAGGCCTTGAGAAGTATAACCGAGCAAAAAAGGAAAGTATTGAATTATTACAACAAGGTCGTGTGTTTCAAAGGTTTAACAATGGGCAATTGGGTTCTTAGAAGGGTTTTCTCTAACAAGAAGGAATGAATGACTGTCAAGCTGAGTCAAATTGAGAAGGTTCTTATTAGATAGTCGAGAAAACGCTAAGGGTGGGGGGGTACTTATTAAGAAGCATGGAAGAAGCTGCAAATGACACAAGTGGAATGCCCAACACTTAAAACAATCACTTTGATGTACCATTTACTATTTTCATGCACCGTCTATGCATATATGAACTAATTTATTTCATGGAATGGCTCCTCCCCTAAAAAGCATGTCACGAGTTGATCACCTTGGCTAAGAATAAGGTAGAACGCTCTGACACCAAAGTGAGAGTTGATCACCTCGGTTAAGAACTAGGTAAAATGCTCTGACATCAAAGTGAGGGTTGGTCACCTCGGTTAAGAACCAAGTAGAATGCTCTGACACCGAAGTGAGAGTTAATCACCTCGATTAAGAACCAGGTAGAATGCTCTGAAACCAAAGTGAGAGTTGATCTCTTCGGTTAAGAATTAGGTAGAACGCTCTCCCCCAAAAAAAGCATGTCACGAGTTGATCACTTCGGTTAATAACTAGATAGAATGTTGTGACATTGAAGTGAGAGTTGATCACCTCGGTCATAGACTAGGTAGAATGCTCTTCCCCAAAAAGCATGTTACGAGTTGATTACCTCAGGTAAGAACCAGGTAGAACGCTCTGACATCGAAGTGAGAGTTATCACCTCGGTCATGACTCATGTCATAGTTCTCATAAATATTTTAGTGTAGGAATCTGTGGTTTATTATAGTTTAGAAGTATATGTTATTGTAATTGTTAGGGAGTATGAACACAAAAACTTTAATGGATTATCTATGTTTTAGGAGGCAGTTTCCATGGGTATGTTTGAAGTATTTGGTGTCATTATCTATTCTAAGGATTTGAATTGGTGTTTGAATCTACGTTTGGATTATACGATGAATGTTAATGAAAACATCACAAACTTCGGTTTTTTCTTTCTGTAAAAACACTCAACTCACACCAGTATGATCATCGATAAATGTAACAAACCAATTAGAGTGGGTATTTAAAACATTTATTTCCATTTGTGAGTGGACTCATTGATATTAAATTGCAAGACAAGTTTGGGACACGAAGGACATATTTAAGTGTTATAGAGTTAGAAAATGGGATATTCCATTTTCTTGCAATGGTTGAGAGAGATCCATATGCTATTCTTAACTTTAAGACTACCTGCAACTGTGAGTAAGATGTGAATTAGTAATGGACGTTAGTCATGTGATTTGATGCACTCAAATCAATGATATAAGAAATTTTGTATCATGATGTGTTAACTAGAGCACTTAAATTACCTTTATAAGCTAAAGAGGTTGAGGGGACATTTGAGGATGTCGGTCCAAAATTGTTCATACTGGAAATTTTTTTGTAAAGTTGATCTATTTGTTCTGTATTGAATGCTCTTCTTGAGCTTGGGCCATCATGGTATGGTTAGCAAAATCTGATAACTTCAAGCCCTTTCTTGTCTTGGTTTTCCATGAATTTGCCAACAGGTGTATCCTTTATGTAACTTGGCTTGCGATAATGATAACAAAAAAAAAAAAACTTTTAAATTTATGCTTGCTCCTATTCGGTTCCCATGAGAACCTCGCAAAAAAAAATGATTTGAGGGTTCAAGCCCATATTCGGGCATGGAAAAATCTAGACCCTTCAATTAAACTATGTCCATTAGTTGCACCATACCAAGCAGATCAGCAACATAACCAGGCCCATTTATGTTTTTAAAGACAGACCCAACAACAAACTTACTAACATGAGACCCACGTTCATCTCTATTCACTTCATGAATCCCATTCATTTTAATGCTCGTGAGGGCTAGTGAAAAGAGTTTGTGAGAGCTACTGTCTACACCGTTGCTCCCCACGCCACCAGGAGCCTCAGTCAACATCATCCGTTGTCGTTTTTCCTTTCTCCTCACTTCGGTGAACACCTCTTGGACGTTTGGTAGAGGTGATTATTTGAGCACCGTACTTCATACATCATCAAGGTCAGAGTTTGAAGTGGCAAGAAATTCAAATACTCTTTTTTCCACCTTTTTCTGATATCAAATAAAATCATCAACACGCTCCTAGCTCTCCTTTGAACTCATGTCAAGTTCTTACCGGAAATTAAGAATCTCTGTATAATAGCTAGTAACTTCTATTTCTCCTTGTTTAATTCCTCATAAATGAGTTTTTAATTCGAATATTTGTGTGGTGTCAAAATAGGTTTCTCTAACAGCATCACACACATCCTTTGCTGTAGAAATATATCTTTTTCAATTATAAGTATCATGGAATTCAGAAGTCATGCACTCACAATAAAGTTTTTAGAATTTCATTGCAATCTATCGGTGTTGGATGAGTCGAGTTTTGTATTTTCCCCGTCTGATATATCATTTTGTTTTT
This sequence comes from Hippophae gyantsensis, assembly GCA_030763125.1. Lineage (NCBI taxonomy): Eukaryota > Viridiplantae > Streptophyta > Magnoliopsida > Rosales > Elaeagnaceae > Hippophae > Hippophae gyantsensis. The sequence continues at coordinate 24,688,424 of CM061029.1, read as the reverse complement.
TTCGTTGATAATGAGCTTAATTGATTAAGCCCATTACTGATAATTTTTTTCGTTGAATTTTTCAATGAAAAATTGAATAGAGGAATTATCCAACCAATTAGAATTCATGTTAGAAAACTTTTGTTTTAGACTCTGAATTCTTTTATATTTTGTATGATTCTTGATTAAGTTTGAATAATTCATAACTTGATTTTATCGTAACCCAGTTCTGATACTTAAAGAGAATTGTTTGTGAAATTAGTTACGTATTTTTGAATGAATTATACAATGAAATGATTACAATATTTATAGGAAAGTCTGTCTAGAAAAGAAAAAATCTCGTAATTATTGTCAAAATATTACATTATAAAATCTCGTAAGGAACAAATATTCCCCTAATCTACTAATTAATACAACAATCAGACCATATTTTCTGTATTTACTTTCACATTTCAACAGCATACAAAACCTAACCTCGCTGTTTTTTATTTCCTCGGTATTTTCTAACTTGCGGTTAACTATAGGTTTCTAGGTTGCAAGAACAGCTGCAAGCTGAAAGAGATCTCAGAGCTGCTTTGGAAGTAGGCTTGAGCATGTCTATTGGGCAGTTTTCTAGTTCACGTGGCATGGATTCGAAGGTTTGTCTAAATATTTATATTACCTGTATTTGTTTTCCTTGAAATAACATCCAGTGCTGAAAATTATGACAAAATTGAATTGAAGACAAGGGCAGAGCTTGAGGAGATTGCTCTTGCTGAAGCTGACGTGGCTAGGTTGAAACAAAAAGTTGCAGAGCTCCATAACCAACTTAATCAGCAGCGTCAGCATCACTATGGTTCCCTCTCTGATGCATGTGACCGTTATCATCATGTCCAAAATCATGCTTCTCAACAGTAAGTACCAATTAATTTGTTACGAATGTATGGGGATGAGAATAAGGGTAGTTTATTGTTTTCATATATATTTATATTATAAACTCCCCACTTTAACGTTAGAAGTTTTCATAATTATTTATAGGGTGAAAGGCAACATTGGTCCTTTTATTTGTATAAGGTCTCATTTAGTCCCTTAATTTTGAGAAGGTGATATTTAATTCCTTTACTTATAAAATTGGTGCTAAAAAGAGACATTCAGTAGTTTTGAATTTATTTTTTCGTAAAATAAAATCATCAGAGGTATTCTAGTCATAGGGTGGGATAAAAAACGTTAATATCCTCACCATCTATGTTGGTTTTTTTTTTTTTGGATTGATAGGGTGGGGTAAATGACGAAAATATCTTCACTAATATTTGTTTAAATTTTTTTGTCAATAAAAATCTTTTTGTGTCTCATTTTTTATAAGTAAAATAACTAATAAGTATATTTTTTTATAAGTATAGGTTTAATGAGCATTTATTTTATAAGTAAAAGGACTAGTTAGTACCTTTTTAAAGTTAGAGGACTAAACAACACTTTTATTCAAAGAAAAGGGAACCCTATGGCATTAAATATGGCATTAGAGTGGGCTAATTTAGGAATCCTACCAGCAAAACCCTAACCTCAACATATCTCAGCCATCACCCCCACCAACAACTACCATATCTGGAGCCTCACCCACCACCGGCCACCATATCCACCTTTGACACCTTAACCAATCCCAGCTGCCACCTCAGAACCCTAAATCACTACAAGCTGTCACCTCCGAGCCCCTTCCCAACCCTAGCTGCCAACTCAGAACCCTAAACCACCACCAGCTGCCAGGGGGATCGCTATCAAGTCTTGTAGGCAGTCAGATGCATGATATGTCTTGGGCAATTTATTGAAATACCTCACTTGTCATATTTCATGTTAAATTTCTTTAAGTTGCTGTACCAAGCAGGGGCTTCTGGTACTTGTCAGGGGAAAAGTTGGGAGTTGTCTTGAAGCTATTCAATAAATGACATTTTCTTGACCCATATATTATTACCATTAATCTAGTTATAAATTGGAGTGTGTCAATAATCAAAATTTTAGAATATAGGTTATTTTAAAATATAATTTTTTATGAATTTTTTATGAAGTTTGTTCTAGACAAGGTATGTTTTCAAATATCGAAGATCAATTCATATGACATATGCCATAGTTATTAACATCAAACTGGGAGTTTGATTACACATTCTAATTTGTATCTGCCTTGCTGTGTATGCTTATTGTTTATCATCAGAAGATTGCCACAGAAAGATTTTGACTCCACTCTTGCGTGTTGCAATAATGAAAGGAAACAAAGGACGGAGGTATGGTTTCTGAAGCCATTAATATTTTTGGTTTTCAGTTCACATGATTCGTCTTGAGAAAGTTAGTACATCTTTTTTTGTCTCTCCTTTGGTATTTCTTCTTGATCCACTTGAGTCAAAAAAGAAGGATAAAATAAGGGAACTTTATACGCCTTTTCTCTCTCTCTCTCTCTCTCTCTCTATGAGACATTATATCATTTTATTTATTTGTTAAAACATAACCTAAGCAACATGAAGCATTCAATTCAATGATCTTGAGAATCAAGCAAATAATCAAAATGTTGAGGGGAAAAGAGAATTAGAAAGATGAAATGTGGTGATTCCTTTTAACAAATTTTCTTTGGTTCTTCCAAACGGCTTACGTTTTGAAACCCCCTTTAGAGGATGCTAAGTTTTTTTTCGAGTATGTCGTTCATGATTCGATAAGGTCACCTGCTTCATCCATGGTACAAACCTTAGAATGGTTCTAGTAACTGGGCTCGTCAATATTAGTCTTTTCTTTTACATAATATAAAGATCATATGCTTTCCCATCCCTAAATGGCTCATTAGCTCTTGACACCTACTCACATGCTAAGAACAAGCCATGGAGCCCTAGGTTGTAAACAAGACGACTTTGTTTACTTGAGGATCAAGAGAGCAAGATGTTTGGGGGACTTAAATTACCTAATCTCGGGTGGTCAAGTTAGTTGTAGGAGTGAGATTGATGATTCATTCCGAATCTGACTCAACATGCTACCCTACACTCCACGTTGGCTCCAAACTGGGTGGGAACTGTAAGGGATTCAACTTTTAGCTAATTTTTCCTAAGAACCCCCAGGTGATGAATTAGAGAGGAAGGCAACCCTACCTATATGCACAATGTGTGTTCGTGATTTTTTGTGTTTAGTGGTTGATAAGAGATAGTAAAGATCTCTCCTGTGAAGTCGTCGTTATAGTGTACGAAAATGGCTTTTAAGGTCATTTTCTATAATGATAAGGGGGGTTTGGAGCATATCCCCCATCCGATATGAAAGCTAAGAAAGAAAATCTTTTAGATAGAATTACCTACAATCTTACATGTCCCAAAGGTTAGTCAAGATTGTAAGCTAAGGGCAAGAAGTTGCTTTGTGCAGGGAAAAGGGAAAAGGGAGAAGGGGCCTTGAGTGAGTGAGAATGATTGCACAAGATTCGACTAGCATGAGATTCCCAATAAAAACGTAGTTAATAACACGAGAAGGAAAAGTCTTTAATCCCCAAAGGAAAGTGAAATCTTTTAGAGGATTCTCGTATAATAAAGGAGTCTCCTTCAAGATTTCCTCTAAGGGGGGAAACGATTTGTATATCTGAGCTACAAGTCCTATCTACTAATAGACAAGATCCCCTTCTATAGGTCCATGTAGGAACCTACATCATTATAGAAAATGGCCTTAAAGTTGCCCACTTGTCTCTAACCATACATTATGTTACACGTATTTTTTTAAGACAATAGATGTAATTTTTGAATACATATTCAGGTGTTTGGCATACATATTTTCTTAATTTTATGTATATTTTTACCAATTTGGAGTGTCAAGTACCTATATCTATTACCATGTCGTCTAGCCGACACGACACGAGGTACTACATAAAAATGAAGAGTCTATGTAACATAAAGCATAGTACTATTTTTACTTCGTAAGTTTTATTAAGAGGTAATTATCTTTGTTTTCGTCTTTTATTCATGTTTATTTTTACTTTTAAATTTCGAGTAGGACATTTTCATTGTTTATAGGCTACATTTTATCAAGATTTCTGTCAACTACATTAGCATCCAACACTGACCGTTTTGGCACAGGAGTGTTTCTTGGGCACAGATTGGAGGAATGTAAAAGGACAATTATTAGCATCTGGCACTAGTAGCAGGCCACCTGGCAGGAAGCCATTCACAGACTCAACTAGTTTGAGTGACTCTAAAAGTAACGATGCATCCACAAGTATTACTGTAGATGACCTTTCAGCCGTTGATTCTGCTGCAATGCCATCCACTTCAAGAGCAGTAGAAGTAAGACTGATTTCTTGCTAACATTTTCATATTTCTATTTCACAAATTATAAAAGCTTTTGATGATAATTTTGTTTTAGAAGTCATGCCTATCATTCTTGTGGCAAAAGATTTCGGCAAATCATCTCAAATCTTTAATTTATTTTCTTCTTGTTGTACATATTTTCCCCCCTTGATTGTTACTATTTAGAGTTACTTGCTTGTAGGATAATTGATTTTTAACTTTTAAAATAAATTTCAGACTATTAACATCTAAAAGTGACTCGACGTTATGTCAAGTTATCATCTGTACATATGGAGCAAAAAATCTCCCCTGAACGAGCATGATGTTATTTTAGCATTCTGTTTTTGATTATTCAACCTGTCATGTTTCTTCTGTAATCTCAAAATATTAAAGTAATACAAAGTAATTCTCTCCCCAATTTTGTAATTTCATGGTCTGACTTGCATTTTTTTCATATATTTTTTCCCACATTTGATCATTATTTTGTGATTAATTGGCAACTTTTGTGCAGCAGGCAGATTTTCCAAGACATCAGTCAGCAGCATCGTCTGCTTTAGTGGAATTGACAACCCGTCTTGACTTTTTCAAGGAAAGACGTTCTCAGCTAATGGAGCAGCTTCATAACCTTGACTTGAACTACGGCACAACTTCTCAACAAGATTTTGTCCATAGACCATCCTCTCCACCATGGAATTGATGATTAAAAAAAAAGGTTTATATGATTTTTCCGTGTCATTGTTCCTGGCTTGAATGTTGAAAATAATTACCAGAGTTGATGCTTTCCAAAGGAGTCAAGAGAAGCACTCGCAAGGCATTGTTGTTGTATTATGTATATCCTTTAATTCTGTTGCATATGGTTTCATCATTTTAGTCATGTGCTCTGTTTAATTTTATTTTCACATATTCTAATTCCTTTTCTTTTTTTTCATGGTGATGGGATTGGATTGAGGAAGTCTTTATTATGATTTTATATTTGATTTGTTCAGACGCTTGTATGCGAACTGCTGTTTGTTGTGTCCATAGTAGGTTTTGCTAATGTTGAGAACAAAGATTATTTATAGAGAAGAAAGTAAGTCTTATTTTGTGTGATCTTTATTCTTCCTATAGCAACAAGGAATGGTGGGCTGGGAGCAACGGTAACGTTGGTCTTTATCCCATTCCTTTGGCAAGGAATGGCAAGATGGGAGCGATGGAGTCTTGACCAGCCTCATATGGAATGTCAAGTTTTCTTTTTAGGCTCTCAGAGTATGCAGCATGGTTGAGAAAGAGGGAGTAACCAGTTGGTGACCTGGTTCTACACGTTTATGTGTATATTTTGTTTTCCTTTTGAAATTACATATGCTCACACTTTTTAATAAGTTTTGAATAATGGAAATTGAAGCAGCCAACAATAGATTATAATCAGTTGCTGGATGTGGATGGCTCAACTTACTTCAAGCACGTCACAGTTGAGAATTTTATCTTTTCCTACATGTTCTCTCTTAGGCCATACTCTATAGACTTTTTCATCAAAGAGTACTAACATAGTACTCGGGGGTGTATTTTTTTTTTTGATCAATTTTTCCAACCTAGAAAAAAGTGTCCCAAAATTTGTAGCTTTTGTACCAAAAAATATTAAAATATTCTTACAAAATAATTTAATAAAATAAAAATAAGATTAAATCCTATAATATCTATTGCAATCACCATTGTCAAAATTTTGATTGGAGTTATGTTTGTCTTTATTGGTGACCAACTAGAGTTTTGGTAATCCACGTGACGTAACATTCTATACTTTTATGTATATTTATATATGTAATATGTTACATTCATTGTAGTTTTATCCATCCATTAAATGTAATATTTTGCATTAACATATGTTTTTATATGTAATTTATTACATCTAAAATAGTTTTGATGATCCATCAAACATCACATTGTCGTTAACTACCATTGGTGGCCCTATCAAAGATCCTAAGACCTTAACAATGCCTCGATAATGGTCGTTGATGACTTTATTGGAGTTTTGGTGGATGTAATATATTACAAACAAATATATAAGTGGATGTAATATGTTATATTTGGTGGGTCACCAAAAATATGATCGATGTAACAAGTTACATAAAAGATTATATATATATATATTTTTTGTTATATTTGGTATAGGTTATATACAAATATGTAGATGAATGTAACATATTAGATCTAGTGGGGTGTCGGAACAATGGATGTAAGAGATTACATACAAAGATACATATAAATGTAACATGTTACATTCAGTAGTTATCAGAAATATAATTGATATGACATGTTATATACAAAGATACATGTGGATATAACATGTTACGTCTAAAGAATCGTCAAAGTTTAAATACAAAGATACATATGAATGTAATATGTTACATTTACGAAGTCGTTAGAATTACGGTGGATATAACAAATCATATAAAAATATAAATTAATGTTACCTTGAAATATAAAGTTGTTATGGTACTCCTTTATTTTTAACAAACCCATATTACAATATGTATTTAACATTGCCTGTTTTGATTGGTTTGGTTTGTTGGTTTGTATTATAATATGACCAGATAGTTTAATCAAGCATATTATAATTATAAATCATTTAAGGTAAGACCAAGTGGAACAATGATTTACTTAAAAAAAAAACCTAATTAAAACATTACTACTTACAATGGATGAACTGAGTGGAGTTTGAAGTGAACGAGCATACATGTACATGTAGATATTGAAGGTTTATAAGATATGAACCTAATTAATTTAGGGGTGAATAAATTATTTTTAGTTTTTATCAATTTATAATTTAATAACTTAAACAAGACGACTAGGCATGTAATCGCATATAAGAATAAAATATGAAAATAAAATAATAATACGATATTTTTAGGTCGAAATAACTTAGGTTACAATCATAACCTTAGAGGAAAATCACTAGTTTATTGGACTATCTAAATTTTCACTGTGAAAATCAAATGTTCAAGTACAAACTCGGTCTTATGCTACCTCCCTAGGATATTGTTATAATGTATTTTACTTATGAGCCTCTACTTAATTTCTAAAATTAACATGAGCGGTTTTCAGACCAACGTTTCAAAAAACTTCCTACCAATCAGATACATTCTCGTGTTAATTACAAAATGGTTAGCACAAAAACACAAGTGCCCGTGTGTGTTATAGAATGAATTTAACAATATATAATCCTAATTAGATGATTCAAAATATATGTCATTTAAATCAAATCGACTAGAAAATTCTAGAGCTAAAAGATTAAGCCTAAATTTCCTAAAAATAACTTCTTTAATATTTAATAATTAAATCAAATAATTATGATCGTTCATATAATTATTAAATTTAAATATACAAGATCTTAATCATAATGAATATGAAAAATATAAAATAAATAGATTAATATATATATAAATTTAACTACTAAAATATTGTAAAGAAAAATATCATTAATTTATGATTATATTAATTAATATCTCTTATCATAAATCAATATATATATTAATATCAATTACCTACTTATGCACGACTTTATTCTAATTGGTTAGGGAAGTCTGAAGCAAACAGATAGCGACGATAAGTGACAAAGCATATGGCATTCAGTAACAATTCGACAACTTTAACGTTTCATTATATTCACTTTTTTATTTTGCCACATCACTTTAATCATAATGTATCTATATATATAAATAACAATAATACCTAAGGGTATTAGGATTAAATGTATTTTGAGCTTAATTTTTCAAAGCCTATTAAAAACCTTAATACTATAAAAAATCATTTTTTAAAAACAATTTAAATATATTAAAACACATCTAAAAATATTTAATTAGTAATTCATAAATTGATTTAAGTTTAAATAAATATTTTAGCACTAAAAATAATTTTAGATTTATGAGCATGTGCTATTAAATGCATAAATACAATCCTATGTATCATAGTTATCAAAAATATATCTAAGTTCACAAAAATCTTAGACTAAACATGAACTACCTAGATGTGTGACCGTAATAGTTGCACCATTACCAAGTAATATAGAGACATTACTTTAGTAAGTGCTAGATTGTTGAAGAAAATTTGAATCATCAGTTGGATGATGAGTAGCACTAGTGTCCATGAACCACTGAGGTACATTGGTAGCAATCGATGTGGTTGTAGTAAAAAAATCATGTGGTGTAAAATTGGATGGAACATCCTAAAGAAAAGATTTAGTAGACTCAAAGTTACCACTAGGTGATAAATCTTGAGTTTGAACAAGATTTGCTTAAGGAGTAGAACCAATAGGTTGAGATGCTTGACTTTGATTAGACACACTATTATTAGGAACACTATTTCTTGACTAAGTATACCTAAAATGACATCTAGCTGTCGTATGCCCATACCTCTTACAAATTTGGCATTGAATTCCATCAAACTTAGGGTTCTTGAGTTTGCCTATATTGGGAGGTGCCTAAGATGATGAATTGCTAGCAGAAACATGATGCAAAAAAATTATTTTGTACAAATTTTATATGATTTATAAAATAGCTCGCAAGTACATGAATTACTTATAAAAAATGACAAGTATACTTCTGAGATCGATCTAAAGAGGACTAATATGGTTTTTAAATTATTAAACAAAATATTTATAAACAAAATTAAATAACTTAAATATCCTGTCACGATTATTTTGGGTTGAGTTTCTAAACTAATAATATAAAAATAAAGATATATTCAATAAACATTTAGCATGTAGTGGATAATTTTTCTTTTAAAATCAAAGAGGATAAAAAGAAGGTATGGGATAACATTATTTGGAACATTGATGGTTTTGTTACGTTTCTTAACCATTACCAAGTTGATTTACCTATTGAAAGGTATGACTTCACGTATGTCATTTTTTGGGTTGAAATGCATGAAATCCCTACAAGTTTTATGATTACAGAAAACATCAAAATCACAGGCTTAAGGTTATGTTGAATGCATCACATATGTTTGAAAGTATGTGTGGATAGGTGGAGGCAAGGTTGTAGAACATTCATAGGCTTTGATGGGTGTCATTTGAAGGGTAGGCAAACATGATAGATCTTGTTTATTGTTTCAATGGATGGAAATCAAGGAATATTTCCTATAATTTGTTTTTTGAAATTAATTAAGGAGGATTTGCAGTACCTCTTTATGTATCAAGTTTTTATGCATCACCTTTTAGTGTTAGATGTAACGCTAGTGCATCTACACATCGATGCAAAAATAGAAAATTTAAGAATCTTTAGCATCAAATCTACAAGAAAATGGGAGACATAGAAAGTCATTTCTATTTTTGATATTCTCATTCCAAAAATGGTGGTCGTCCTAATTCTCAAAAGTGTCAAAGTCATCTAACAAGCATATATCTCTCTATCATAAGCAGATTAAGATTCCTTAGGTATTAGTGTTTATCCACAACATGCTCCTCAATCATCTAGTGCATAACCTCATGCTTTAATTGCATCAACCATCTCTACAACTTTTGATGTGAAGATTTGGTTTATGGACACTAGAGCTACTCATCATTTTACATCTTATGCATCTATGTTACAACAAACAGTTCCATACACTGGTGGTGCCTCTGTAATGCTAGGTAATGGATCTAACATACCAATTACACTTACTGGAAATGCTAATAAAAAAAGGATTTGGTGCGTGGACACTCCTTTTATCACATGCTTCAACCCAATCTATAATTTCTTGGAAAAATGAGACCTACCAGAGGATCCCAATGCTGCAAAATAAATAGAATCCAAGGAAGGTCAAATCCAAGGAAGGTCAGTACATGATTAAGGTAGGGAAACTATACCAAAAAACCCCACTAGGCCCTAGCCTCTTATGTATAGCTATAGAGGGAACCAAAAGGATTATGTGTGAAGCACAAGAAGGAGACTACAGTTCACATTTTGGGGGTAGGAGATTATTGCAATGAATTATGAGACAGGGTTATTATTGGCCTACCATGCTGGCAGACTACACAAAATAGGCTGAGAGGTGGCATAAATGCCAAAGGTTTGCCCCACTGACCCATACATCTCTAAATACCATGGTGGGGGATAGTGTGTCCTTGGCCCTTCTACAAGTGGGGACTGGATATAGTAGGACCCCTACCCATAAGCACGGGCCAAAAGAAGCTACTTCTTGTAGCCATTGATTATTTTTCAAAATGGATCAAAGTAGAACCCCTAGGAACAATACGAGAAGAAGAAGTAGTTCAATTTATATGGAAATCCATAATTTTCATTTTAGCCTTCCCAATAAACTCGTTATAGATAACGGGCGAAAATTCACTGGTCAAAAAATCAAATCATTCGCCTTCAAATACAATATTAAGATAAGCCACTCAACGCCATATTATCCCCAAGGGAATGGTCAAGCAAAGTCTTCCAATAAGATAATCATCAACCTATTAAAGAAAAAATTAGAAAGCATAAAAGGAAGATGGGTGGAGGAGCTACCAAGCACGTTATGGGCTATCATGACAAGCCCTCGTGGGAGCACTAACGAGACCCTTTTTCCCTAGTCTATGGAACATAGGCAATTATACCAACCTAGATCACAATTCTTACCCCCAAATCAGTTCTAAAAGAGGAACAAAACAAGGTGAGAAGAGAAATCGAACTGACCCTTGCAGAGGAAAAAAGGGATAAAGCTTTAAGGAGGATGGCCTAGCAAAAAAGAAAAATATCATAATACTACAACAAAACCATGCACTTCAAACCCTTTTATAAAGGTGATTGGGTTATGAGGAGGGTCTTCCCTAACAAGAAGGAATGGATGGTTGGAAAAATGGGCACCAATTGGGAGGGACCTTATTAAATAATTGAAATAACATCAGGATGGGCCTACATATTGCAAAACATCGAAAGCATCGAGGAAGGCACAAGTTGGAATGCAAGACACTTGAAAAGATACCACTTTTAAAAAATGTGTGTTAACCTACTTCTTTTTTGTTGTTTTGTAATAGCGAAACATATACATCTATGAAATAAAAAGCTTCAGAAGATGATCCCTTAGTAAAGCTCTCTCCCATCAATTTGAGCCAAGAAGCCAATCACCTAGGTTAAAAAACAAGGTAGAACGCCCTGGCACTTGAAGAGGTTGAGTTGTACACCTCGGTTAGGAACCAGGGCGGTGCTCTAACATTAAAGAAAAATAAGCACCTTGCACTTAAAGAGGTCAAGTTGTCCTCCTCGGTCAGGAACCAGGTCGATGATCTGACATTAAAGATAGATGAGTACCTCAATCAGGAACTAGGTAAAGCTCTCTCCCATCAATTGGAGCCAAAGGTTGATCACCTTGGTTAAAAGACCAGGTAGAGTGCCCTAGCACTTCAAGAGGTTGACTTGTCACCCTTGGTCAGGAACTAGGTCGGCACTCTGACGTTAAAAGAGATGAGCACCTCAATCGACAAACAAATTGTGCCCTAAAAATAAAAAAAAATCTTTATACACAAATACGAGCCACTAAGAATATGTTCATTATTTAAAAAATGATAACAACTTTTTTATAGTTATTAATACAAAGCCCGACCTACATAGAGATTTAAAAACTCTTTAAACTCTTTTAGAAGCGACTAGTGTCTGGATCATCAGTTTCATCAACCAAGGGCAATGGCTCAGCTTGAATCTCGACAACTTTCTACCGTGCATAGGTTACGGGCTTGGGGTGTGCTATCATCACTGGGAGCAATCCTCGCTCCAATTCTTCATTAACCTCCATCACCTTAAGAAAGACTCTTTCAGATTGCTTCATATAGAAGCTTTCCCAATATGATTCCTTATCTATGAGAGAGACCATTGATAGGAGTCAAATTATTGCATTTTTGTTATGATTTAAAGGTTGATATTTGTGTGAAAATTGCGTTTTATTTTATTATTTAATCCACAAATGTCATTTCACGGGTATTTCATGTCTAAAGTGCAATTGCAGGTAAAATCATGATTATGGAGAAGTTTGGGACAAATTTCAATAACCGGGATTGAGTGCAAATAAAAAGAAAACAAAATTTCAAAATTTGGAAGTTCGCCGCCGGCGAAAACCTTACTGAGAAAATGTTGAAAATCATGCAGGGAGCACGGATTTTGGCAAAACAATCTCGCCGCCGGCCAAATCAATCTCGCCGCCGGCCAAGTACATCTCGCCGCCGGCCAAATACATATCGCCGCCGGCCAAGTGCATCTAGCCGCCGGCCATAATAATCCCGCCGCCGGCGAGATTTAGCGGAACCGAAATCATAAGTTTTCTAGAAATCTCGCCGCGGCGAGAATAACTTCGCCGCCGGCGAGTTTCGTTCGAAAACACATTTTTATGATGTTTTGTTCTAAAATTGCCTTCCAAAACCCTAGATCTATATATACATTATGATGGAGAAGGAGGGGACGGCAGAAAGGAGAGTTCAAAGGCATTTTTGGAGAAGAGAAGGAAATTTTGGAGAAACTTGAAGGATCTTCACCATTGTTGCTACCAAGCCTTCATCTTCTAGAGTTTTTTCATCTCTTCTCCTTAGCATTTATTTTCTGTAGTTTATTCATATTTGTTATTCATGGATTCAATTGAAATAATGGTTGTTCTTATTTTCGTTATGAACTAATTCGTTTTTGCTAAGGCTATGATGTAGTTAGATCAAGGAAATCTGATTTCTTTTGTTATGGTTATATGAATTCATTGTTTTCAAGTCGAGTATTTATTTCCATGCTTAATGCTTTTAAATTTCTGATCAAGATTTAGATGATTTGTTGCATTATATTGAGACCGAGAGGAGATGTGTAATGAATGCTTCTTGTGATAAATACCGTATGTTGAATGCGAGTTTGACACCTAATGCATGATGTATGTGGTTATTCCAGAAATTCCATAAATCGTAATGTGCTTATTTGTGATTAAATCTTCATAGAAATATAGTCGGTTTTCATAGATAAGTAATTCTAATATAACTTGAGAAAGAGTATTAGATAAGTTTGGGTTTTTCAACCATCACTTTTAGCTTTGATTCTCATATAACATTACTTGAAATCAGATTGAATTGATTTAGCGAAATCAAATGCCTTAGCGTTTTTAATCATTAGTGAACAACATTTAATTTTGCTATTTGCGTTTAGTTTTATGTTAATTTTCTTTTTAAACAATTTCAACAATTCAGTTTTCAAATAAAATTAGGGTTAGTCAATTTCGGTACTTAGTAACGCCATTCCTTGTGGGTTCGATATCCGTACTTTTGTACACTTTATTACTTGAACGATTCGTACACTTGCGAAAATAAGCATCAAGTTTTTGGCGCTGTTGCTGGGGAATGGTTTGATTTTATTAATATTGATACTACCTAATCTTAGTTTTAATTTGAAGTTAATTTCCTTTATCTTTCTTTCATTTTTAATTTTGTTTATTTTGCTGTTTTATTTTATAAATAAAAAAAAAGTAACTTTGTGTTGTTTTTGTGTTAGTTGATTTTCTGGTTGTAGGATTTGTGTATGAGACGTACAAGAAGCCTTAACCTTCTTCCATTTGATCCAGAGATTGATAGAACATATAGGCGTCTAAACCGAGAGAGAAGACGTTCAGCTTCAGCTCCTAATAGAGAAATAGCCATGGATCCACCATTTGTTGAGGGAGGTGGAAATCGTAGAGCTTTGAGAGATTATGATGCGCCTAATGTTGCTGGAACTATTTCGGGTATAAGGAGGCCAACTATTCAAGCCAATAACTTTGAGATAAAATCATCCTTTATCCAAATGGTTCCATCAAATCAGTTTGGGGGAATGTCAAAAGATGATCCGAATGCACATATTGCTTACTTTCTGTAGGTGTGTGATCTTTACAAGATAAATGGTGTGTCCGAAGATGCTGTAAGATTGAGGGTTTTTCCTTTTTCACTTCGGGATAAAGCCAAGGAGTGGCTAAACTCATTACCACCGGGATCAATTACAACATGGAATGAATTGGTTCAGAAATTCTTGTCCAAGTTCTTTCCTCCTGCTAAGACGGCAAAATTGAGGAATGAAATCACATCTTTTACACAGTATGACCAAGAATCATTGTATGAATCTTGGGAGAGATTCAAAGAAATGTTGAGGAAGTGCCCACATCATGGTATACCAATTTGGCTACAAGTCTCTACATTTTATAATGGATTGGTTTCAAACTATCGTGCAATGATTGATGCTGCAGCTGGAGGATCTTTGATGGGAAAAACACCGGAGGATGCTCATGACTTGTTAGAGGTTATGGCAGAAAACAACAATCAGTGGCATTCAGAGCGGGTAATTGCAAAAAGACCAGCAATAGTGCATGAAATTGATTCAGTGAATGCTTTGTCGGCTCAAGTTGCTGTTCTTTCAAGAAAGATGGATTCTTTGTCCTCCAAATTTGAATCCAAACCAACTGCACAATGTGATTTATGTGGTGGAAATCATGCTAGCATTGAGTGCCAAGTTGGAAATCCATTTGCTTCACCAAATGCTGAGCAAGCAAATTATGTTTCAAATTTCCAAAAACCTCAACATAACCCATACTCGAACACCTACAATCCAGGTTGGAGAAATCATCCAAATTTGTCATGGGGAAATAACCAAGGGGGATTCAAACCGTCATCATCTTCCTACCAACCCCAGGAAAAAAAACAAACAAATTTGGAAGAAATTTTGGGAAAGTTCATTGAGGAGACAAGAGCAAATTTCAGAAATCAAGAGGCAATCAACAGGGACATCCAAAACCAATGGGCTTTCAAAGCAGATTGCAAAAAGGTCTCAAGGATCACTACCTAGTGACACAATAAATCCCACAGAGCATGCAAAGGCTATCACATTGAGAAGTGGAAAAGAACTTGAGAATCAGAAGAAATCGGAGAAAAAGATGGAAGAATCTAAAGAAAAGCCATCAAGATCCCAAGATACTCAACCTTCCCCATATGCAAAATATGAGCCTCCTATCCCATATCCTCAAAGATTGAATAAGAAAAAGCTTGATAATCAATTTCTGGATATTTTTAAGAAATTGCATATTAACATTCCTTTTGCAGAAATGTTGGAACAAATGCCCAAATATGCAAAATTCATGAAGGAAATCCTATCAAAGAAGAGGAGGCTAGGAGATAATGAAACTGTCATGCTAAATGAGGAGTGCAGTGCAGTTCTTCAAAGAAAACTGCCACAGAAATTGAAAGACCTAGGGAGTTTTACTATACCTTGTACTATAGGAAGTTGCAATTTTGATAAAGTCCTATGTGATTTAGGAGCAAGCATTAATTTGATGCCACTTTCTGTTTTCAGGAAACTAGGTCTGGGAGAAGTGAAGCCCACTTCAATATCTTTACAATTAGCGGATCGATCGGTGAAATATCCTCTAGGGGTAATTGAGGATGTTTTAATTAAAGTCGGCAAGTTTATTTTCCCTGTAGATTTCGTGGTGCTTGACATGGAGGAAGATAGAGAGATACCGTTGATATTGGGGAGACCGTTCCTTGCAACTGGAAGAACATTGATTGATGTTCAGCAAGGAAAGCTCATTCTACGGGTGCAAGATGAACAAGTAACTTTTGATGTTTTTGAAGAAATAAAATCTCCAAGTGATGTACATTCTTGTTTTCAAATTAACACTCTTGACGGGTTAATCTCGGAAACTTATGAGGAGATAACTCCATTGCTACCACTAGAAGCTGGCCTTGTGAAATCTGCAACAATTGAGGAGGAAGATGAGGGGACGAGACAATGTTCTGGATTACTGGCAGCACCTAATGAATATTTATGTAGTGATGGAACATTTAAGGAGTTGGGAACAAATGAAACTCCAACCTCAGTGGTAAAGAATGGAGCCAACAAGATTGAGCTAAACCCAATGCCATCCCATCTAAAAAAAAAAAATTTCTTACGTTCACCACCGGCGAGGGCAGTTTCACCGCCGGTGGAAAGGAGATCTCTCTTCCCTTTCTTACATTGAGGACAATGTAAGGTTTTGGTTGGGGGTGCGGTAAACGGTAAATCTTTTCTCCCCTTCATTTTTAGTAGTTTTGTTTGTGTGTTTAGTTGTGTTTAATTTTGATTTTCCATTTATTTTTCTGCATTTTGATTTAATTTTTTTATTTTTATTGTCTTATTTTATTATTATTATTGTTATTATTATTATTTTTTATTTTATTTGCATTTTACTTGTTTTAATTTGCACGTTGATGATAATAATGTGATTGTGATAACAAGTAGCTGTTACAAGACATTAAATTTTGCTTTGGTTTAAAGAGAATTTCAAATGTTGATTTTACCTAGTTGGCGACTCTTTTGGTATGTGGTATGATTTGATTGATTAGTCTAAATGCTTAGAGAAGTCTTATGTGTGAATTTTGCATGGACATTTTTGTGATTTTAACAAACTCTAGAACTCATTTGAAAACCTCTTGAGGCGAAATAATTTGGAATTGCACTATGTAGGATATGATGTAGGCCATTTTTGGATCGATTGTGCCATTTTAAGCCTACCTTGTTATCTTTATATCACTAGTTACCTCTTTGAGCCTATTTAAATGTATTGTTAGCCTTACTTTTCTTTCTTTTTGCCTTCTATAACCTACCTTTTATTGAGCCAAATATATATATATATATATATATATATATATATATATATATAATTCCTACCTTATTTGTTAAGAGCACTTAATTTTGAACACAAACTTTGCAAGAGCAATTGGAGAAATCTTCCACATATATTGGAAGAAATTGGTTGGGGGTTATGTCCTTTCAAGAACAATTAGAGTAAGGGTGATGAAAAAAAAAGAAGAAGAAAAAGAAGAAGAAGAAAGCCTTCACATTCTAGTAAATAAAAGAGTGTTAGTGATGGATGTACTAAGGTGAAAGATTGAGGAAGAACTTTGTTTATCTGTGGAAAAATGGGTTATGATCGGAAGAAACAATTTGGGTTAAATGGTGTTATTCTTTTACTTAATTGGTTGTGTTTAATCTAATAAGTGCCCTTATTTGTATTTTGGCACTTCCCGTTCTTTCTTAACCAAATACCTAAGCCTAACATTACAAGCCTCATAAATTCCTATTGATCCAAAGTGGTGTATTTTCCTTCATTAGTGGAGAGAGGTTTGAAAAGTGAGCCTATGGAGTTCGAGATTTCACATTTTTGTTTGTGGATGTTGTGCATAATATTATCCGGGCAGTATGGCTATTGGTTTGTGGCTTGATGGATGTTTAAGAGTCAATAATAAAAGTGAAATTGGCATTTGAGATTTCTTAAAGCTTAGGTGACATTTAATTATTCTATATGTTGGGTGTTATTTACAATTTTCGAGACATTTGTGCAAATTATTTGTTATGTGATTTTATTGTTTTAAGTTAGGATAGTTATAGGTAGGATGTTTGTGGGTATCATCACTGGAAGCCCTCACGAGACTACAACTCGTCCTACTAGGGCCGCCTAGGGGTTTAAAGGCTTATTACATACGCTTAATGTAATGTTGTAAATAGAATAAATTCCCTTTGAATTTTTCTTTTAATGTCTCCTTTGAAATTATTCATGATTCGCTTTTCTTACTAGAGACTAGCAAGAAGCTGGTTGGGGGTTGTTGATAGGAGTCAAATTATTGCATTTTTGTTATGATTTAAAGGTTGATATTTGTGTGAAAATTGCGTTTTATTTTATTATTTAATCCACAAATGTCATTTCACGGGTATTTCGTGTTTAAAGTGCAATTGCAGGTAAAATCATGATTATGGAGAAGTTTGGGACAAATTTCAATGACCGGGATTGAGTGCAAATAAAAAGAAAACAAAATTTCAAAATTTGGAAGTTCGCCGCCGGCGAGAATATTCCCGTCGCCGGCGAAAACCTTACTGAGAAAATGTTGAAAATCACGCAGGGAGCACGGATTTTGGCAAAACAATCTCGCCGCCGGCCAAATACATATCGCCGCCGGCCAAGTGCATCTAGCCGCCGACCACAATAATCCCGCCGCCGGCGAGATTTAGCGGAACCGAAATCGTAAGTTTTCTAGAAATCTCGCCGCGGCGAGAATAACTTCGCCGCCGGCAAGTTTCGTTCGAAAACACATTTTTATGATGTTTTGTTCCAAAATTGCCCTCCAAAACCCTAGATCTATATATACATTATGATGGAGAAGGAGGGGACGGCAGAAAGGAGAGTTCAAAGGCATTTTTGGAGAAGAGAAGGAAATTTTGGAGAAACTTGAAGGATCTTCACCATTGTTGCTACCAAGCCTTCATCTTCTAGAGTTTTTTCATCTCTTCTCCTTAGCATTTATTTTCTGTAGTTTATTCATATTTGTTATTCATGGATTCAATTGAAATAATGGTTGTTCTTATTTCCGTTATGAACTAATTCGTTTTTGCTAAGGCTATGATGTAGTTAGATCAAGGAAATCTGATTTCTTTTGTTATGGTTATATGAATTCATTGTTTTCAAGTCGAGTATTTATTTCCATGCTTAATGCTTTTAAATTTCTGATCAAGATTTAGATGATTTGTTGCATTATATTGAGACCGAGAGGAGATGTGTAATGAATGCTTCTTGTGATAAATACCGTATGTTGAATGCGAGTTTGACACCTAATGCATGATGTATGTGGTTATTCCAGAAATTCCATAAATCGTAATGTGCTTATTTGTGATTAAATCTTCATAGAAATATAGTCGGTTTTCATAGATAAGTAATTCTAATATAACTTGAGAAAGAGTATTAGATAAGTTTGGGTTTTTCAACCATCACTTTTAGCTTTGATTCTCATATAACATTACTTGAAATCAGATTGAATTGATTTAGCGAAATCAAATGCCTTAGCGTTTTTAATCATTAGTGAACAACATTTAATTTTGCTATTTGCGTTTAGTTTTATGTTAATTTTCTTTTTAAACAATTTCAACAATTCAGTTTTCAAATAAAATTAGGGTTAGTCAATTTCGGTACCTAGTAACGCCATTCCTTGTGGGTTCGATATCCGTACTTTTGTACACTTTATTACTTGAACGATTCGTACACTTGCGAAAATAAGCATCAACCATACAAGCCAAGTTCCTCCTTTCTCGAGATTGAGTTTGGATTAATTGCTCCTTACAATAAGTGAGCTCACACTTTATCTTTTTGGCATTACACTCCACTTTAACCACCTCGGCTTTGAGCTTCTTAATCTCATCCTCAAGCATACCATTTGCAACATGTAAAGCTCGAACTAAGCGTCTATTGATTTTATCAGAATCAATAAAATATGACCAAAAGAGTTGGAGAAATTGACAGAAACCCATAAATGTATGAATTAAACAAGTGTTCTTAATCCTTTTTATAGGATATAAAGGTTGATAATATATATATATATCTCAATAAAAAAAAGAAAATGACCCAAGTTCCCAAAAAACAAGTGGGTAGGTCAACATCATATATGCACAATAAAAGAGGCAAGCTAATTTCCCATTAATAAATAAATTTGATTTTTTCATTTACTTTTTTCCTTTCATATTTTTATGAGAATGAGCTCGTGATCACACAAACAAAAGCGACTTCAAGCTCAAAAAGAAAATCAAAACAAATCCTGTATTTTCAATGATCATCTGCCCTTCCTCAGTAACCTCAGGACTATCCTCACCATCAGAGGAGCCAAAGCCTTCTCTTTCCTCCTCTATAGAAGAAGCCTTCATATAAGGTGGTGTGACAAGGATGTCCAAAATGCGATAATAATACTCACTCAAACCCTTTTGCTTGGACTCCGTCTTGAAGGTTTGCATAGCCATTATATACACCCTCTTTACATTGGACTCAAGCTTCTATTCCATAGCATCCACATCGGCCTTTGCTTTGCGGCGCACCTTCTTGGTAGAAGCCTCAAATTGTCTCTGTACTTCCTTAGCCCCTCTTCAGCTCGCCTTTGATCCTCCTCAAACTCAACAACGCGTCAAGCATACACATTGAGCTCAGAGGCGACCCTCTTTAACTTCTCTTCCTTATCAATTTCCTTGCCCTCTCACTTGGTTACTCTTGCCAGTAGCGTAGTGTAATTTGAGCGTGTAGATGCATGACTCTATTTTCCCTAAACCAGCTCGACTTTTAAATAACCAATGTTATGAGCTTTGTCAAAATCATAAAGCAGCATCAACTACAATAGAGAAATGAGGTTAAACAAATACATCTCGAGCTCACACTTCACGATAAATATCATATACAAGACGCAAGATAATGCACTTGACACATCTGATGATGGATGACCTTGCCATAATCTGCACCCTTGCAAATAGCCTCGAGTAGCTTCTTACATATGTTAGCAAAAAGGTGGCTCATGTAACGATCAAGGTACTTTGGAACCAAACCTTGATTTACGATGATCCCCTCAGCATCAATAGTAACGTCTTTATGGACAGACTTTCCTTTCTTCAAATCCCTTAAAGGATTGCTAGATTCTTTAGAACCCGAGCAGGGAGTTGGAGTCATATACTGCTCCTACAAGGGTGATAGGGGAGGGCAAACATTCAAGGGCTCCGGGCCGAGGGCAAGCTTATTAACTACCATTCACTTCTTCTTCTTAAGTGAAAAGGGGCGACCTTCATGAGAGGATTTTCCCCTTTTATCCATCGAAGAGCCCCCCTTAGGAGTAATGGGTGTACCCATGGGAGAACTCAACTCTACCAACGTGACCTTTCTCTTTATACGGGAAAATAGTTGGGAAGAGGTCAAATCCATGTGATCTATAGATTAAGAATGAGAGGATATCATGTTAATCACCTCGGGTTAAAAAAAATTAAAAAACCCGGGCAAAGTATATATAAGGAAGCAAGAACAAGATGTAAGGCTAGGTCACCATCATCAGGCACCACCTCGAATCGACCCCCAAATTTTGTAGAAGGATTTTTACGTTTAGGAGGAGCTCGGGATTTACGATTCACTCTAAGGAGGGCTCCATAGCACTTTGCTGCATCAATTCACACGCAACAAAGCGCAGGGTATTCAATAAGGTCCTTCAGTTGGTCTTCTCAAGGAGATAGTTTTGGATATCAACCAACCTTTACTTCGCGTCAAGACTCAAGGTCATGATTAGAGAAGCCATATTCCTTCTCACGACCTTAGTGTCATTTCAGATGCTACTTATTAACCTGGTTTCATTTATGGGAAACTCCCACTAACTTGAAACATAGAAAAAATACTCTTTCTATTTTTCTCATTTTTAGGACGTGACACGTTCACCCCGCTTCACCGACATATAGACCCTCCTTGGATATGTGGGGTTCTGTTTTAAGACATACATCTCATTAAACTCAGCCATCTCTAAGTCCACCCTGAGTTCTTGAAATATCAATGTTAGACAGATCATATATCTCCACTTGTTAGGCATAAAATTCTCCAACGTAAACTGTGTCGTAACCAAGAACCTTCTAATAAGAGAATATAAGGGGAACCTTACCCTCAGCCCTAGAGCTTTCTTATGAAAGACAGTTCACCCGGATGGAGGTTGATCACTATCACAAGCTCCCTTTAGAGGAATCATTATTTGAATCAAGGGAGGGATGTTGTAGGTTCTTTTTATTCTTTATTCATCCTGGGTTAGCAACCCATAAGTCTTAGATACAATTGACCAATCCCTAGTACGACCTATTGGTTCCCCATACACAATATTCCTCATTTTCTTCCTCCACATCCTAGCCACTGAGACTTGAGTTTGAGGCACGCTCAATCTCAAAATGGGAATGGTATGGGGGTGAGGAGTAGATGTATAGGGCTGAGGCGAAAACTGACTCACCTCACTAGAAAAGCCCGAGCCAAAAGACCTTGAGTTGTCACTAGCACTAGATATATCGGAGGCTCTCCCATGAGCCCAAGCCAAAGGCCAAGGTCTTTTCTATTTGCATTCTGTGAAAATCTACAAAAAATAAATATAAAAAAATAACAGGTGGTAAGGTACGAGAAGAAGAGATTACGTAAGGACGAGTTGAAAATAAAAGAAAATGTTTCTTTAAAAACCAACCTGAAAATAAAGTAGAAAATTGTTAGGATCTCAAAGTTTGAATTCTAAAAAACTCGAACAAAATAAATTATAGCCCAAGCTGAACTCTTACCACCAAACTGAAAATCTTTTATAAGCTCGAGGTGAAATGAAAGAGCATTTTTCTTCACTATTTCTCAATTTTGTAGGTAACAATGATAAGTCCCAGCCCAAGAATCTCTTTATATAGAGGCATTTGGTTTCTTTCTCCAATCAACTGACATGCATTTATTAAGAGAGCTAAACGGTTCATATCCCTATGCCCCGTATTTACTCTTTAACCTAAAACCAGTGCTCGAGCTAAAAGAGTACGGGGACTAGATATTTGGACATCTAGACCTACCCGATACCCAACCCTCGCAAACCGCCCAAACCAAGTCACCAGCCCGAGATGGAAGGTGAAGCATACCAAATGTCCTACCCTTGGGACAACCCGAGCTCAATGACAGCCCGAGCTAAGCTCGACCTCGACCCTTGACATGTTGTATTTTAGGTCAATTATGTCTTTTTGACATGTAAATAAGTGTACATATTATGTAACTGACACCTATATCTATAATGTTCTACAAATAGATAGACTCCTCATAAAGATCCACACATTTAGCTAATTATCTTAACTTCTCTCTAATCTCTCTCTGGAAACACATTAAATCTCAACAATAACAACAAACTTTAATTTACTCATGACATCAGGAGATGAAATTACTTAAGAGACTTGCTCTCTTCCATTTAAGTGTTAACTTCAAAGTGATAGAAATCATTTTAGCTATGTTTTACATCTAGGACATCCCCAATAACCATCTTTCATTGGTCATCTGTATTAAAATTCTAAAAAAATTGAATAATAATTTTGATCTTGAATCTAGAATGCTAAGACCAAAATAATTTAGTACTTTTACAAGAAATAGAAATCCGTGTAAAGATGATAAATAAATTCCAACAATCTAAACATTAGCTTTACAACTCGAGAGAACAAATTGGAATGGTGAGCAAAATATGTGGAAAAATATGTAAGAAAAATGTAGTAACTTATGATGAAAATCCCATGTACCTTGCTCTTACGACAATCCCAGATAAGCTCACCAAATTTTGGCCAACAAAAAATTTATGATTATTTGTTACGAACAATCAAAATATCTGATACAGACCAAGTTAAAAAAGAAAATAAGCTGTCTACAGACAACTAATAATTTCTATGAATTCAAGAGGGAAAAAAACAAAATAGAAAAGACTTCTCCAGCTCAAAAAGAATATAGCCATATTTTAGCAGTTCACCAGCTCACAAGGAATGAAAAAATATAACCATCTTTTAGCTGTTGACCAGCTCACAAGGAATGAAAAAATATAACCATCTTTTAGCTGTTGACCAGCTCATAAGAAATAATTCTACCCTTTAGCTAATTAGTTTTTATGTTATACAGATATTACAAAATTCAAAAAAAAAAAAAAAAAAAAAAGGCAAATTATCCCATCCCAATCCCAAATAAGTAACTTACCGTACGCTGCCCAGATATAACTCTAGATACATGGCTTAGTTTCAGATGTTTCTCCTCTTTCCCTGAGAACCGTATCAAGATGGACTCATCAAGGAAGCAAAAAACAGTGAACCAATTACAACTCTCAGCAACGACAATCTGGTTTACATCCAGCTAGATTCACATGGAACATTTTCTTTTTCTTTTTTATTTCTAATTCATATGACCATTTTACCAATGCCCTCTTGTTTAAAGAGACACAGTTACTAAGGCTAAAGTAATAATCTGAAATTTGAGTCCACGGAACTTCCATAAACAGTTTTTAGAGAGATAATATGAAACTTACAGTAGAAAGTCGAAAGGGACAAAACTTGGGTTTTCCTCTCTTCCCATATTTGAGCAAGTATGCCCCCTTCTTTAGAGCAGTTATGGCCTGTTATATGGCTCTACCAATAACATGAAGCATCATCAGCATATTTGAAGGGGAAGAAAAAGGAAAGAACAAGCAAAGTTACAATACTATGAAAAGCATAAAAGTTAGAAATGCAGTATATTGAACAAGAAATCCAGGAAGACAATCACGCTTTTTGAAAATAAGAATTAAGGGATTAAGATTAGTTTAGTCTAAATTTTATGACTTTTTCTTTATCCATCCTTCAAATACCACTGTGTCAAGAAGTTATCATCAATCAAATTAGGTCCTTTATCGGAAACCATAAATTTTGAGATGAGCAGTGAGGACAACTGAGTTGTAATACTGTAAAAATTTTGATACAAGCTATTTTTTTATTTTTTTATGTTTTTTAAATAAACATACATTTTTTTTAAAATAATATATAAATTATTTTTTAGTTATAATTAATTATTAATTTTTTTAATTTATAAATATACTAGTTATTAGCATCTGCATTCACACATATTATATACAAGTCATTAAAATTTATAATTTTTCTGACATTTTTTTCAATACTTACGTTGAACACATAAATGACACATAAATTATTTATAATTATAATTCAATTTATATTCTAAAATAGAAAATATGTGTTTGTTATAAATTATAATACATGTAACAATATACAATATATCTCTATCTTATAATTAATAATTGATAATTTAATATCCATAAAATATTTTGCTTAAAAATAAATTTAAAAAGGCTAATAAATGTTATTATATTAAAATAAATGAAATTTTTATTTTAAAAATATTTAAAGTGTAATTTTAATTTTTATATATACTATAAATTGAGTTTTTTTAATGTAAAAATATGTCATTTAAGAAAGAAAAAAATCCAACAAGAACAGCACAAAAGTAGACACCCTTATTCTTCGATCTTACATTAATTAAAGTTTATTTTTTCTTTTTTTAAAAATTACATAAAATAACATCTTTAAAACTTATAAAAACATAATAATATTCTAATAATATTGAAAAAGATTGAATTAGATGAAGATTAATATTAAATGAATTTAAATGATGGGAGTTTAATTAGATAGCATTTAATGCAAAATATTAATCAAGATATTTTTTAATAATAAAAATATATTATTTTATTTTTTTATTTTTACAAGTATTTATGTGTGTTATAAGATCATGTTTGTGAAGACGCACTAAATAATGAGATAAGATAGGGTAGTTTTGTCCGAAAATTGTGTCTAATGCACTTTTACCTCAAGTATAGAGAATCTAACTCCCATTTAAGGTTTCAAATATTGATGTTAGTTAAGATATTAAGATATAATTTTTATAAAAATATCAAAGATATTGTTATTGTAGATATAAATTTTGAAAAAAATCACGAAAATTATAGAAACTTTATCAAAATATGAAAAATTATAAAACTTTATAAAAGGTCAAAAAAATCAATTACTTATATTTAGAAATATTTTTTTATTAAGATATATTTTTTGATAATTAAAATATTTATATTAATCAATTAATTGAAATATTATATAATAAAATTTATATTTTTTAATTAAATATTGTAAAATAAGTAATTAAAATGTTTGAAATAATTAATTAGACTATCTAATTATATTGACTATTATATATAGATAAATCTCGACAGTATGAAAATAAATTTTATTGATTATTTTTTTTTTAAATACTCATAGTTATGAGACATAATAAGCCTTACAGTTCAATAAAATCTACATGTTATAACATTAATATGAAACAATAGAAAATAAAACATATATACTGCTTTTATACTTGAGATATTATATGATTTTTTTTTTTTTACTTATTCATTTCATTATATAGAAAACATGCTACAAACAAAGAAAAAAGAGAATATATTATCTTGTGCAAAAGTGAGAAAAATTAAATCGAAATAATTACACATAAAGAGGAAGAAAAAAGAGAAAATAAATCAATAATTGATATTTTTTATATATAGACATTTTAACAATAATATCTACAATATTTAGAACATTTAAATGAAATTTAAGGGACGATGATATTTAGACAATATTTTAATGATATTTTATATAATTTTATAATAATTATCACATTTTAATATTAAAATGTATAAAAAAAGATATTATCATGATAATACTGGTAAATATTAACCATAAAAGAGGCATGTTTGCACCTAACAGTATACAATCATCTTCTTGAAAATTGTAATATAATAAAAATAAAAAAGTTGAAGACCTCGTTATCTTAAACATAAAACTTATAAAATATTTTAAAATTTTAATTCAAAAATTTTTTGCCCAGACCATTTTCGCACTAAACATGGTATAATTTATCCCGATAATAATCCTAAAAACCACCAAACATTATAGCAGTCTAATATAAGACTACACCATACAGTACAATACCATCCAATTATGTTAATTCAATCCAATAAAACATACCAAACAAGCCCTAAATGTTTTTCCAAAACAAAATTTCCTCTTTTATTTGTTGTTTCCTTTCTTTAAGCACGAAACATTTTGTGATTTGTTTATCCTCTTGAAGATACAGGTCACTTGGTCGGCTCCTGTCCAAGCTAGTCTCATTGGAATTGTTGTTTGTAAGCTTTTAAGGCTTTAAAATTACCTCTTAAGGTTTGAAATAAAGAGTTCTTTGGTAATTTAAATCAGAATATTACAAAAACCTTAACTACTGTTGTGGACATACAAAAGTAGTACAATGATAACTTTTTTTTCTGAGAGCTTCTAAGTCTGATGCGTATGTTGAGTTGGATAAACTACTGCATCAAGAAGACACTTTTTTGAGGGAAAATTTAACCATACTAAAATGCCTGAAAGGTGGTGATAGAAACTTAACTTTTCCTACTCACTCCATCAACGTTTAAAGGCCCAAAAATCCCTAAGTCACATTGAAGTTAATAGAGAGATTACACAAGATCCTAAAGCGATAGTTAGCCATATTTTAGGATACTACGAGTAACTTTTCTCAACTCAAGTGGATGACATCGTGGATTTGACTCTTATCACATTGATCATGCCCTCCTTGGTCACTTCTACAGACAATGGAAATTTACGAAGTGTATCGTCACTAGAGGCCACTTGTGCCACTGTTTTTGACATGGATCCTATAGTGCTTTTGGGTTGGATGGTTTTATAGGTAAATTTTTTCAACAAGGCTAGAACATCAATGGTAAACACATAATACAAGCAATTCAAGATATTTTAACACAGGCTAGATGCATTCAGAACAGAATTCAAATTTTTAATCCTTACACCAAAAAACCAACATGCAAACATTATGGATTAATATAGGTCAATCGTCTTAGGGAACTTTATGTTCAAGCTTATAACAAAGATTGTTGTTAGCCATTTGGGAGACATCTGTTTATGTATTTTGTCCTATAATCAGTTTGGGTTTATTCTGGGCCAAAACATTAGTGAATGTATGGCGGAGTGCTTTGATGTGATTTAACTCCATAGTCGTGGGGGTAATATTGCTCTCAAAATTGATATTTATAAAGTTTTGATACCATGCATTGAGATTTTATTTTAAAAGTGATGTAGTGTTTTAGCTTTGATGAAATCTTTCTAGGTTGGATTCGAAACCATTTTGCTTCTACAAGAATCTCAATCCTAGTTAATGGTTTTCGTAGGGATTATTTCTCTTGCTCTAGAGGCATTTGATAAGGAGACTGATGCACAAAAACTTAATTGTCAAATTTTATATTTATAAAATACTTGCAAGTGCACGAATTACTTGGAATAAGTGATCAATATACTCCCAAGATTGTCTCTCAAGGACTTATGGTGGTTTTTAAAAGTTCAACTATTTTCTAATATAGTTAAGAAAAAAAACAAATCTTAAATACTCTAATAATTTGTTGGATGGTCTGTAGCACTTTAAATTCTAAATTAAACTATATCTAAAGAAAGTAAATAAAATAAAGCGATAAATTAAACTAAAGTTGAACCTAGGATAATGAATATATATGGGATTTTTGCAAGCATAACTCTTCATGAAAAAATCGAATTAGTGAGTTCCCAATGAAAATTAATTAATCAATTATTTCTTGTCTGAGGTTAAAATTGATTAATTTGTAAAATAAAGAAATATATATACCAAATTTTTTAATTGATTGATAACTTCCCTTGGTTGGGTTTGAGATTAAAAATTGATAAAATTAAAGATAGATATATTCTTTAATTATAAATCAATATTTTTGCTATTTTTAATTTATAATTAAAGTTATTTTACAATCATCTAAATTAATACAAATCAATGAATTTAAAATAGATCGTATTCATTTTGCACAATTAAGCACAGATAATATGTCTAATGCTTAGTTTTAAAATATTTTCTTTAGTTATAAATCAAGACATAACCAATCATTAATTTATGATTAAAGATTTGAAAAATATGAACAAGAACTAAATCATAGCTTTTATTTATTTAAATCACAAAATTGTTCTTCCAATTATTGGTAGCAAAAAATAAAATCTCATATACATATACAGATTTAGCCAATCATAGTTAAATTAATAAAAGTAAATTTAACTATAAAAGATATCAGATTGTAAAAAGAATTAAATAATACAACAATTAAAAATACTCATTTTGTTGATGACCATGCTCTTTGAACAAGTTGTCACTCGCTTCTCCAAATCCTTTGATCTTCTCCACAAATAGGAGGATCTCTTTCTAGATCTATATATAGTGGTAGAATGGCTTTTAAAAATTTGATCTAAAAAAAATATAACCTATGTGAGCTGAGAAAATTACAAAACTAAAAAAATTAAAACTTAATGCAACATAATGTCTTATTTATAGGAAAAAAGTTGGTGTAAGGGTTGCAGGTTGAAATATTGTTAGTGCATCGTAACCCACATTAATCTACGCTACGGTCGAGTTACATTGAACTTTGTTGAATTCAAACAGAAAGGGTCATGTTGTGGTCCACTTATTCCACATCACAACATGTTTTTCTATGTGCCTAGTAATTCCATGCATTGAAGAGTGCATTGCTGTACATAGTAACCCTCATCGTGGCATGCAAAACTTCACTTCAATTCTTTTTTTAACCCCTCAAAAACTAGCTAGATCTATATATAAGGCTTAAATGCATTATTCCTTCAAGCATCTAAGGTGTAAATGAGTATTTTGGATTATATTCTTCATGGGTTAATCAATTTATGAATTTGAAGCTAAAAATACTTGAAAAAAGTAGAAAATATTGGTGATTCCATTATCACATAAATATACTATAATTAAATCTATTAATCACATACAAACACATTAAAATCATGAAATATTAGTTCTTTTCAAGCACTCATCACAACCATAACCAACTTCTTGCTAGCCTATCGCAAGTAAAGTGATCTAAAAACTAAAAACAAATAAATAAATTAAACTGACCTAAATGATTTTCGTAGATTGACACGGTTGTATTTAGCATATGCAACAAGCCTTTACATCTGTAGGTTACCCTAATGGATGAGTTTAAGTCTCGTGAGAGCTTTTAGTGATAATACCCACAAACATCCTACTAAATATAATTATAATTAAAAGGAAACAACAAAAATTAAAGCAAACAACAAATAAAAAATAAAAAAGATAAGATAAAAATTCTCATGCTTTAGTGTCTTTCCAATTTATAATCAAAATCAAACCACATGTTAATCCAACATTCCAAAGACTCAAAGTTTATTGTTCAAATATGTATACAACATACTCATCCTATGACTTCCAGCACTCAACAAAGATATACGCATATGTAAACAAATCAGCTAATAAGTTTGTATATAATTAAATAAGAAAGGCTCAAAAAATGCATAACATTGATCTCATAAAAATAATTAAATGATAGGATTTATGAAGAAAATACATTACTATTCTCATGCATCAATTAAAGTTATTAAGCAAAAATGTCAAGTGTATGCCTTAGAGATGAATGAAAATGCAATGACTTTAAGGGGATTTATTTCCTTTTTTTTCTTTTGTAATAACCATCTCACAACTTTGAAGAACTTTTGGGTTATAGTATTTAGTTATATTATTTATTTTTCTTTTTTTTCTAATATATATATATATATATATATTTCTTTCTTATTTTTAGAGAGTGGACCCATGTATATATGAATGATTTTGGTGAGTGACTAATTTGGCACCTTTATTGGATTTAGCAAACTCTAGATATATCTCTTTTGTGGAAGTCATGCATGAACGAAATACGCATACACTTTTAATTTTTACTTAAATCATTCAATCTAAGTAATGAAATATAATTACATGACACTTCATTAGATGTTAGAATCCTAATATTCAATGTAAAACATATAGAGAGCATATAACAATTTAAATTAATATTAAGAGTGTTTAAATGAGTAGAAAAATATTATAACTAAAAATAAAATGATTTTAGGCTCAAAATATTCTCATAAGATCGCCTGCATTATTTGATTCCTAAACACCAATTTTTGGTTTATTTCAATCTTTATATTCAAGCATGAAACACAAACTATGAATAAAAAAAATTCTTACAATAATCCATGACATGTTTAAGATATCAAATAAATAATGCAAAGACTCGGCTATTCACTTTAAATTAACTAAGAGCATGATAATTTTGTATCAAAAAAAAATTTTTAATTTAGACCTATTTGCACCCCAAACATAAACTAAACATTGTCCTCAATGTTTTCAACTTTGCATATGTTTAGAAAAACAATGAATAGGCCAAATATAAAATTAACTAATAATAAATAAAATAAAACAAAAAAATTAAAATAAAATAAAAGAATATTACCTAAATTGGTAGGTTTCTTCCTACCAAGCGCTTAGTTTAACGTCTTAGCAAGACACTACTAGAGGTGAAGTCTCTTATAGTTAAATAAATTTAGTATCCTCATTTGTAACGACTCTTTCCAAGTATGGTTTGACACGATACCCATTGACTTTGAATTTATTTGGGTTTTTAGATTTATCAATTCTATGGCTCCATGAGCGAAAACTTGAACAACTTGAAATGTTCCACTCCATCTTGACTTTAACTTTCTTGGAACCATTTTAAAAGAAGAATTACATAAAAAAAATTTCATTCTAGGATAAAGAGAATTATGGATTAGGCCTTTGTTATGGTAACGCTTAGTGTGTTATTTGTAGATTTTTGCATTTACATAAGCTTCATTCATAATCTCTTCTAACTTATCAAGATAAAGTAAGCATTTCTCTCCTACTTGTTCAAGGTCCATGTTTAATTTCTTGATTGCCCAATATGCCTTATGATCAAGCTCAACGGGAAAATAGTAGGTCTTTTCAAAAATTAATCGGTTAGGACTCACACTAATAGGTGTCTTATAAGTTGTATGGTTTGCCCACAATACATCATTTAATTTGGATTTTCAATCCTTTCTTGAAGGTTGCACTATTCGTTCCAAGATACCCTTGATTTGTCTATTGTTTACCTCTACTTGACCAGAAGTTTGTAGATGGTATGGAGTAGCACTTTGTGTGTGATATTATACTTCTTAGTAAGCCATCAAAGTGCTTATTAGAAAAGTGGCTCCCTCCATTACTAATTATAACCCTAGGTGTCCCAAACATAATAAATATTACATCTTTCAAAAAATTTCACAACATAATTTGAATCATTACTTTGTGGATATAGCTTCAACCTACTTAGACACATATTCAATTGCAACCAAAATATACTCATATCTAAAAGAATTGGGAAAAGGACCCATAAAGTCAATCCCTTAAACATCAAAAGTTCAATAACCAAATTAGATGTCAAAAGCATCTCATCATGTTTTCCTTTGTGAAAGAGTCCATAGCCTGGTAGTCACGTAGGTAAGGAGATAAACACTCCTATAAGACTTGTCCTTATAATCAGCATACAGAATAACAGCTTGAAAGTAGAACACTCAATCGAAGTAGTAAAAATATAATATCAAAAAAATAGACATCATTTAATGATAGATATTATATGTAAACTAAAAGGTAGATAAAGAGTTAAAAAGTGTTCTAATCAGAGTTTAAATAATAGTATGTTTTAACATACACTATTTAAACTCATTATACTATCACCAAAACATACTATGCATAACATAAAATATAATGAGGTAAACTCACATAGAGACCATATCTATATAGTAACATT
Source organism: Hippophae gyantsensis (assembly GCA_030763125.1). Lineage (NCBI taxonomy): Eukaryota > Viridiplantae > Streptophyta > Magnoliopsida > Rosales > Elaeagnaceae > Hippophae > Hippophae gyantsensis. The sequence continues at coordinate 24,656,132 of CM061029.1, read as the reverse complement.
CTCAGATTGCTTAAGGAAACCACTCAATAGGAAACAATTCACTAATTAATATGACATTTACACTCTAAAGGAAATAAAACCAATATTATCTTTATAATCTAGGACCTCCATCTAACTGGTTATTCCTACCCTTGATTGCTACTTCCATAATGACTTGGTTCAAAACACGAAACCAATTATCCTCCACAGCCAACATAACTTTATGTGATAAGATTAGATACCATAGAACAGTAATGTGTAGAAAAAAATAACATAACCTTTGAATACTACTTACACAGAAAATTATTCATGCATCACATAAAATAGTAACTCACACTATTCTATGCTCACATGAACGTATCACAATTGAAGATACAATTAGTAAATATGGAATTTGAATCAATGGAAATTTTGATCGAGTTTTCACTTATTTTTCAAATTGAAGAAGCAATTAATGAGGGTTTATTTATAGCGACCGACCAGCCACCTTTCCAACCACCTCACCAAGGGTGGTGATGTGATGGTTGGAAAGGCTGGTGACAAGGTCCACGACAAAGGTGGTGGTAAAATGCCAAAAAGTTAAATTTTTTCATTTCCAAAAATATTGAGTAAATTCTACAAATACCAGTACACAAAACAAACCAAGAACCACAAGTAAAAAATATCGGATCACTCGCACACTCACTCGCCAAAAACAAACACTCAACCTAGCATGCATACTATGAAAACAAACCTTGTGGTGTGTGTAAACATCTTCACATAAAAAGTGTACCTAATTATATGCATGTGTAAATTATTGATCTACAGTAACTAACCTTACATAGAGAAAAACAAATAGACTAAGTAAGAATAAAACAAACATCGTGTTTTGCACACAAAAATCCAACACACAGGCATAGTACAACGGGGCTTACACTATGTTACAAGTCCTTTGACATCTATCACATCGCATGCAAAAATTGTGGACATCTTTAAATAGAGTTGGCCAATAAAAACCATATTACAATACCTTTAGGGCTATTTGCTTACCACCAAAATGGCTCCACGATGAAGTTCATGACAAAAATTCAGAATGCTCTCATGGTTTTCTTCAAGCATGCATCTTTGGATGACTTGGTCTTGACTAAGCTTAAAAAAATAGGGTTCATCCCAAAAATAGTGCCTACAATCATGGAAAAGTCTTCTCTTTTCTTGGAAAGGAATGTTAGACCTCCAAATACCACTAGAAAGATAATTCACAATGTCAGCACAACATGGGTTTAGGCCTATTATAAAAAATTATTCATCAGGAAAAGTTTCAACAATATCTATTTCCTTCTCACTCTCAATAGTATCAAAATCCAAAATTATTCTAGACAAATTTTTAGCTTCTACATTTTTAGTTCCTTTCTTATCACTAATCTAAGTCAAATTCTTTTAAAAGAAAAACCCACATAATCAGTCTTGGATTAGCACTCGATTTACTTAATAAACATTTCAAAGCAGTATGATCAAAATGCGTAATACCTTTAGATACTACCAAGTAAGATCTAAATTTATCTAGTGAAAACACAACAATCAAAAATTCCTTTTCAGTGGTATAATAATTAATTTGGGTGTTATTGAGTGTTGTACTAGCATAATAAATGACATGTAAATGCTTATAATAAATGACATGTAAATGCTTATTCAATCTCTATCCCAAAATAGCCCTTATCAAAAAATCAGAAGCATCACACATAATTTCAAATGGTTAAGACCAATCAGGTGCTATAATAATAGTGAAAAAGTTAATTTTTCTTTCAAGTTGTTAAAAGCAATAAGGCAATAATCATCAAACACAAAGGATACATCCTTGGCTCACATATTATATAAAGTACGACTTATTTTAGAAAAAAATCTTTAATAAATATCCTATAAAAATCTGCATGTCCTAAGAAACTCCAAATTGCACACATTAGTAGGGGTGGCAATTTAGCAATTAAATCGATTTTTTCCTTATCCACTTCTATACCTTTACTTGAAATAATATGTCTTGAGACAATGTCTTATTTAACCACAAAGTGACTTTTCTCCCAACTAAGAGTTAAGTTGCATTCAATGCCTCTTTCTATAGCTAAAGTCAATTTATGTAAACGATCATGAAAAGAGTTTTCCAAAGATAGAAAAGTCATTCATGAATACCTCAATGAATTTCTCCACCATATCTAAAAATATAGACATCATGCATCTTTGGAATGGAGCATTGCATAGACTGAATGGCATCCCCTAGTAGCAAATGTCCCAAAAGGACAAGTGAATTTGATATTTTCTTGATCTTCTAGTGCAATTAATACCTAATAATTTCCTGAAAGACCATAAAAAAGAAACAAAAGTCATGCCCAAATAACCTTCTAACATTTGATCAATAAAAAGAAAGGGAAGTGATCTTTCTTAGTGTACAAATTCAGTTTTGAAGGTCGATACACATCCTCCATCATGTAATGACTAGTAGGCACTAACTCATTTTTGTCATTTCTTACCACGGTAATGCCTGATTTCTTGTGTACCATATGTAGCAGACTAACCAACTTACTATCAGTAAAAGGATAAATAACCCTACCTCTAAGAGTTTAAAATTTTAGTTTTCACCACTCCTATAACAGATTTGGTATTATCCTCTAAATTAATCTTTTGCATACACATAGCCAAACTAATACCTATAATAATGTCAAATTCTCCATCCTATTGCTTTCTTGAATTTCTTAAGCACCTTAATAAGTTATTTTTCTTAGGTTTTGGTCAAAATGGATGAAATAATAGCTAGATAGGTATCCCCTTTTCCCAAAAACACTTATTTCAGGTGCTTAAGTAACTCTTTTAGCTCCAATTTAGGTAGAGTATATTCTTTCCTAGATGGGTTCTTTGGTAGATCAAAAGGTGTACTAGATCTATTGGTTCAACACTAACTAAAAATTTATGGTACCCCTTAGTCTTCTCATCTAAGTCTTCCTCTACCTTATCAACAATTAAAGCATATTAAGGTTTATCCTTCATCTCATCATATAAAAAAGTGTTATGAGCAAGTGTATCCATACAATAAATATATGAGCACTCATTATTAATAGAAATAGTAGGAATAGGAGAAGAATCAAAAACTTTGATATTAATTATCTTCCAAGATTGTCATAGTGATTTTCTCATTATAGACATCTACAATAGTTTTGGTTGTGGCCATGAATGGCCTACTAAGAAGAATAGTGTGGTTCTTATCCATTGATGGGTTTTCATGCATATCCATTCTCACAAAGTTAACAGATATTATTAGTGTATCTACCTATACAAGCAAATCTTTAACCATGCCCCTAGGATATTTCACAGGCCTATCAGCTAATTGAAAGGACATAGTTGTGGGCTTCAACTCCTTCAAATTTAGTTGCAAGTATACTGAATAAGGCATTAGATTACTACTTACCCCTAAATATAGTATATATTTAACCACTTTTTTATCTCTGATAGTAATATCAATATTAAAACTACCAAGATTCTTTAATTTTGGTGAAAGGTTTTGGTATTGCACTAACTGATACAACTACTCTTTCAATAACATCTAAGAGAGGTAAATTAAGTTAACCTTAGAAAGCATGGTAAATAAGTCAAAACCTTGCTTAAGATAGTATGAGAATGGTATTGGTGTTTGGTATGGCTCTACTACCTTGTGTAATATAGGTGGGCCAGATGACTCTCCTTGTACTCCCTCAAAAAGATCTATAATAGTTTAATTTATGTTCAAACCTTCTTTGGGTGCTACTTTCACACTGCTTGTTTTTGCTGCTCTATTAAATGAATCAATAGAAATTTCAAGAAATTTTTTATTTAGAACCTTAGCACTCTTTAGAGTTTTCATAGTCTAAGCTTGTTAAGATTGACTAAGAAGCTTCCCTTTATCTTGTTTTTTGCATTTGCTCAGCTATTTTCCCAACTTTTCCTTCCACTCTTTTCACATATGCCTATAAAGAGTTCAACTTGTGATTATTCTTCATTTCATTATATCGACTTACATGAATGAAAGCATGTAAGTTATCCTCCAAGATTGGCTCTTTAGGTGGGTAGGGTGGCATGTTTTAGTTTAGGTTTAGGCCATGTATTTGGTTTTGGGCATATTGTAGGTTAGTGTTTTCTTCCCATGAGAAATTAGAGAGATTTATCCATCCAGAGTTATAGGTGTTGGTGTTGGTGTAAGGATCACTCATGGGTTTAGAGTACCTACATAGGGATCACTTGCAAAAGAGTAGACATTAGCATTATTCCCATACATACCATAAAATCCACATATCTCTTGATTTGGTGTGTTCTTGGTAGTTATGAGTTCAACTTGATTCATCAATTTCACAATTTTTATGTCCATCTCATTTTGAGAGCCTATTTCATTGACTCCAACTCTTCTCACTCTAGTACTCTTTTTTTGGGAATTAGCACCCAACATTTCGTAGAGAACAAAAATCTTTAAGGTTGTTATTTCTCCCATAGCTCTACCTACAGCATTGTCAATTGAGAATTGACATTATTGTGTCAATCCATCATAGGAAAATTGATGTTATAGCTGTAATGGGAAGTTTTGGTGTGGATATTGAGTGAGAATTAATTTAAACCTATCCCAAGTTTAATGGAATAGTTTTCCTTCCATTTGAGAGAATGTAGTAATTTTTGCTCTTAAAGTGGAAGTTTTCTATTGTAAATAGTATCTTCCCATGAATTTATTGTAGACTCCCACCCAAGTTAACATGGAACCTAGTGTGGGAGTCATTAGCCAAATCTTAGCCTTTTCTTTAAGGGTGTATGGGAAGCACCTCATATTTAATTAGTCCTCTGTAAGATCATGTATAAAGAACATATGTACAGTTGAGTAGAAATTAGGAAAGGGAAGATGGAAAAATCAATATATTTCAATTCATAGTTCTTAGCCTTCTCTTGCCAACTATATATAGAAAGTAGTAGTACCAATCATTGTCATTGTGTACTCCTTCATTAGTATCCCCCTTGGTAAAGCGTCTCTCCTTTTAAATGGTTTTAATATTGGTTCAAATGATTGTTCAAGAAAAATAAATAGAAATAAATTTAACAATTAACACAAATAAATTGAAGAAAATAAATAAAATAATTGAAATAAATAAAAATAATGAAACAAATCACGGGTAAAAATAAAATTAAAAAAATAAATAGAAATACTAAAAAAATAAACAACTAAAACAAATAAAAAAATTATTTTTTGTTTTATATTTTAAAACACATATATATTCATAAATCACATAAATTTAAAAAAATCACAAAACAAAAAATATTATGAAAAATAACTAAAAATAAAACACCTAAACAATTTAAAATGCCAATTTTCCGACAATAGCGTCAAAAACTTGATTGTCAAATTTTGTATTTATAAAAATATCTAAGTGCATGAATCACTTGTAATAAGCGATAAGTATACTTACAATGTCGTCTCTCAAGGAATTGTGATGCTTTTAAAAAATTAAATTATTTTCTATTATAGTTAATAAAAGAAACAAGTTCTAAGTACTAACAATTTTTTAGATGGTTTATAGCACTTTAAATTCTAAATTAAACTATATCTAAAGAAAGCAAATAAAATAAAGCAATAAATTAAACTAAATTCAAACCTAGGATGATGGATATATATGAGATTTTAGAAAGCATAATCCTTCATAAAATTAGATGATTTAAATATAAGCTAGCATTACTGATTTATTTTATTTTAAAATAAAACTCACTATAATCTTGGTGAATTCTAAGTTATAATCAATTAATCAATTATTTCTTGTCCTATGTTGAAATTGATTAATTAGTAAACTAAAGAAATATATATATACCAATATTTTCAATTGATTGTAACTTCTCTTGGTTGGACATGAGATTAAAAATTGATAAACCTAATATAGATATATTCTTTAATCATAAATCAAGATTTATTCAATTAATTTATAATTAAAGTTTCTTTTCAACCATCTAAATTAATACAAATCAATGATATTAAAATAAACTCTTAAATCATTTTGCACAACTAAGTGTGTAATGTTTCATTCTAAAATATTTTCTTTAATCATAAATTAAGACTTGGTCCATCATTAGTTTATGATTAAATATTTTAAGAATATGAAAAATAAATAAATCAAAGCTTTTATTTATTTAAATCACAAAATTATTCTTTCAATCATTTGAAGTAGAACCTAAAATCACATATACATATTTAGCCAATCATAGTTAAATTAACAAAAATCAATTCAATTATAAAAGACATCAGATTATAGAAAGAATTAAATATTGCAACAATTAAAAATTTCCCTTTTATTGGCGACAATTCCAAATCTCTGAATAATGTGTCACTGCTTTTACAAATCCTAGGATCTTTTTCAAAAATAGGAGGATATCTTTCTCTATCTTTATAAGGCGGTGGAATGACTTTTGAAGATTTGATCTAAAATAATCTAACCCATGGTAGGTGAAAAAATTACAAAACTAAAAACTAAAAACTTAATACGAAATAAAGTTGTATTTATAGGAAAAAAGTTGGTGCGAGGTCTTTGGGCAAAATGACTGATTGTGCATTACAGCCTATATTAATCTACATCGTGGCCCGAGTTATGTTGAGCTTCATTGAACTCAAGTAGAAAGGGTCGTGCCATGGCCCACTTATTTCACATTATGGCACAAGTTGTTTTGTGTGCCTAGTGTATTTATGCAGTAAGGAGTGCATCGCGATATATAATAACCCTTGTCGCGGCATGCAAAACTTCACTTGAATTCTTGTTTTAACCCCTTACAAACTAGATATATCTACATGTGAGGCTTACATGCATTATTACTTCAAGTTCCTAAGTTGTAAATGAGTGCTTCATGTTATAGTCTTCATGTGTTGATCAATTTATGAATTTGAAGCTAAAAATACCTAAAAATAATAGAAAATACTTGTAATTTTAATTATATAGATTTGTATAAATTATCACATAAATATACTATAATAAAATATTTTATCATATTTAAAGACAATAAAATCATGAAATATTAGTGTTTTTAAGCACTCATTAGGGACCCTTTGTCTTTGGTTTGCTTTGTACATCCAAATATTTTCTTAGTAGATACCTTGGATCGTTGGTTGATAATGGGCGCCTTCTCCTGATTACTTCACCTAGAGGAAACTCTATGTTAACTTACATTTTATATGCAAATGACATTCTCACCTTCAATCATGTTTTCTTGTCAAACCTCAATGTTTTAGATGAGGATATCCAATTGTATGGACATATTTCAAGTCAGATAGTTAATCTAGATAAATCTTTTTATTTACTTTGGTAAAGTGTACCTTAGAGCAACATCTCGTCACTTCGAGAAATAATTGGGATACATATAGAGGGCTCATCTATGTCCAACTTATGTATCAATATTTTTAAGGGGCACTAATAAAGTATTGGTTCCAACGATTGGCTGATAAAATTCATGCAAGGATCGAAGATTGGAAAGGGCTTAGACTCTTTTTGGTAGAGCAAAGATGCTTGATTTCCTTGGTCATTTAAAGAATGTTCCTCCACTTATTTTAGATATATAAATGGCCAAAATCAGTCTTGGATAGTCTAACAACTTTAATTCTCAATTTATTTTAGTCAAGAAAGACAGTTAAACTTAAATTGGTCCAAGTTTCTTAGAGAGATTATTACTGCCCATTGGAGGAAAGAGGTCTCGGATTGCGAGACCATGGCCTTTTAAATGAAGCCATGTTAAGAAATTTTTCTTAGTGTGTTACCATAGGGAACTCAAGCACGTTGGTTTATTTGTGCAAATGGGACTTAGATAAGGAGGAAGCTTTATGAAGCTATTATGTTTTCTCTTCTGTTTAGTCAGGTTTATAACCTCATTACTTGACCTTTCAAAGGAATCTAGATGGCTAGTTGGTAAGAACTATACTCTATCATTTTGGACTAATAATTGGTCGAATAATCCTCTAATTGAATAGATGAACAACCCCCATTGGACCCATTCATCCATTAGTTTTTGGGGGAGTATTTACTAGTATATGTGTGGCACTTGCCACAATATTTTGAGGACTAATATTTAAATATTACTTTGGAGATTCAATTGAAAATTTCTAAGGCTAGTATGAACCCCAGAGTTTAGATATGCTCTATTAAGGGAGGAGTCATGACCAGTAGTATTTATGATTCACTATGTACAGTCGGTGAATGAAAGAGATAGGGAAAGGTCATTTGGGACCCTTTTGTACCACCATCGTGGTCTATTTTACTTTGGCGTTCTATTTAGAATAAGCTTATCATAGATTTGTAGTCAAAGGAAAGTGGTTATTTTTCCCTTTCAGATGCTCCTTGTGTGGCTTAACAAAGAAAAATACATCTCACCTTTTTTTGAGTTGTCATTTTGCATGTGTACTATGGGACCTTTTATATCTTTGATAGATGACCATGTACATATTTTACCATCTTGGATCTTTGGACAGTCACAGTAGCTATTGACTTTGGATCATATCTCGATAATTTATGGAAAGTAGAGATTGTTTCTGTTATTGAGTGATATAGATAGCCAAAAATATTTGTCATCTTGAGAACAGCCATACGACCTTGAGTTTTGTATTTTCCACAGTTTGGTGATTTATTTGTGAGGTGAGGATAGCATAGTGTGGATCCATATGAAATAAAGTAGATGAGCTTCAGTTGCTTAGACATCTACATATACAAGGTATTTCACGACAAGCTCTATAAATTATAGAGGTTATTTGGAAGGTGCCACCTTTAGGATGGATAAAGGTCGACTGAGATGGCACTTTTTTTTACTTTTTAAAAAATGTATTGTTGCAAATATAATTGCAAGTAAGGGTCAATAGCTATAGAAGATTTAGAAAATTTAATTATTTATTACTACTTTAAAAATCAAACCTAAAATGTTACAAATAAAACAAATGGGGGGAACATATGATTATTCTCGCCACTACATTTAATTAAATTTATTATGTTATAATCCATTCAGTTTCAAAACCGTAAATTTATTATATAATTTCAAGATCCCTATTTATTTTTCTAAATTTTAGTTTTGGGAATTTATGTTCGACTAAAATTCCATACTCTTTCTTACTTTGTAATTAACTAACAACTCAATTATAAAACAACCAAACTCATGACCAGGCTAGAATTATGACTGCTAGATTTAATTCATTTGTTACATTATAATTTAAAAATAATAATAACTAAATTACATGAAATGGATATGATTAACAAATTCTAACTCATGCATATAATTTCAATTGTAATAAAAATTATAACTTGTTACATCAATTACAAAAATTGGTAATTTCATACTAAATTCATAATCTAACAATAAACAAAACTAAATATCAAACTAGTTATACACCTAGTTCAAGAATTAGTATTCTTTGACATTCAAACATGAAATTAAACACTTTAGGAAATTCACAATTAAATTTTATTCAAATCATAACATAATTCATATTAAATCATAATTTAGGGCTTGAAATTGTCTATAATCACAATGAATTGTTTAGTTAGACATAAAATTTTACACATACATAAAGATAACTAAATAATTTATAACTATAAAGAGAAAGAAGATACACGAATCTTATTATTTGATGAGAAAGTGAAGCCAAATCGATTAGATACACCAATCTCTAAACTTATTTTTTAATTTTTCTTTAAATGTTCTTCTAAATCCTCCAAGATAATTTTTTAATTTTTCTCATTGTTTTATTCTAAATTACTCTCATCATTATCTTCAAAATGATATTTTGTGGGTATTAATATAGGTTTTATTTTAGGTTTTATGGTGATATTAAGTCTAAGACTTCGGAGGGAGTGAAATAGATGCACCACAGCATGCCATGTGTCACCATGTGAAATCAACGAGTGAATAGTGGAACCTGGTGATGCGCTGCCATGAAAGGGGTGATCGGCTAAACAACGTGTCATATAGTTAGGGGTTGAAGGCTAGACCAAACAACACATTGTTTGGTGCACGTCTGAAGGAAATGACACGATGAAGAGGCATCGTACGGTTCACATTGCTTCAAAATAAGGTCGTTTTGGGTGCTACTTTGCTAAGTGTATCCACATTTGTCTAAGTGCATCCACATTACTTATAAATCCATATTTCATTCTATATACATCCACTCGTCAACTAATATTAATAAAAATCCAAAATCATTCAAAGAAAATCCTAAAAATGATAAAAACTCATAGTTTCTCATAAAATATAAAATAATTAATTATAACATAGAAGAAAAATAAAATAAGCATAAATATTTAGAATTTATATATATATATATATATATATATATATATATATAAATTATCACTTATCAATAGGCTTGTCTAAGTATGCAAGTGTTTTTCAAACCTAAAGATCATTTGTTAGGGGATGTTTCTGCATCCTGCTTGGGGTCTCCCATTCTTTTGAGGCAAAAATTATAGCGGCCATATAATCAATCATGTATGCTACCAACTTTTGGTGGAGGAAACTTTGGCTAAAGTTAAACTCAGTTTATGTTGTTACTCTTTTTCATAGTGGGTCACTCTCTATGGAGGTGGAATTGTTCTTAGGAAGATTGCTTAGAGAAAGATGCTCACTTGAAGTTTCATTGCTCTTATATTTATAAAGAGGGTAATTTTGTAGCTGATAGTAAAGCTTCTTAGGCCCTTAGTATTTGTACAACTACTTGGTGGTGAGATGCCTCATTATTCGTTAGATCTTTTATTTTTTTTAGAATTCAAATCTCTTGTGCCATTTTTGGTGTGTCGTTATATGTACCATCAATATGCAACAAATAAGTATGTGCCCTTGTTGTACCATTTATTAGCATTTTTCATAAAGCAATTTTCAAACTAAAGAATTTAATACATTTCTTGGGTGATATTCAATATTCATTACTACCTTGCAGAGTTAATGCACTCCTGACTTCACATACCTTCAAGTTGTTGCCTATTTTGTAAAAAACATTGAATTGGATAAGGTAACGATGGTGTTTCAATTTAAAGTAGAATCCTTAGGTTTGAGTCTCATATATTACAAAAATATATTTTAACAAAAATAATTCGGATTGGCTTGTGGTCCGAGTGGTATGACTCTTTATTCTTACCACCATTGACCCAATTTTGAATCCTATCATGTAATGTTTTTTTTATTTAATAAAAAAAGAGGACTTTGTTGCCACTTTTAAAAAAATGTTAATACATTGCTTAGGCTAAAATTCCACTCATTAATTGATTTTTTAGGGAAATTGGAAAAAGAGAATTCCTCCCCCTGTATTTCTTGTTCTCAATTTTCTTTTTAAAAAACCTTAACTATCTTTTCTTCTTTTTTTCTAGTGAGAAAGTTCATTTCACATAACGTTTTTTTTGAATAAATATTACAAAAGTTACTCTATCATTTATTTTAGTCCATACAGGTTTAAATCTAGTATGATAATTTCTTCACCTAAATCTAATTTATGGTAACATTAGACATGTTTTATTATATTTTGATAAGTTTTCTTCCTAGGTCTAAATGTAGATATGATATTTTTGTTTGAAATTTTATTACAGTCCAAAAGTTAAAGAATTTATTGATGCCAACTTTTTTCAACACTAGATAAGATTATTCTCCATGAATCTAAAATACTTCGAGATCAACCATCATTGTGACCCAAACAGAACCATGCTGTGTAGCCCAAAGAAGTTAAATTAGTAAAATAAAAATCAACAAATAAAAAAAATCTAAGAAAAATAAAATAAAAATTAATCTAATAGTTAGTGAAAAAGAAGTTAGTATAAAAATCTAAATAAAATAAAAGAAAAAGAAAAATTAAACTAATAATTATAAACTAAATAATTTTTTTATTTACTAATTTTTAAATTTTTTAATAAAATAAAACTAAATATAAGGAAAAAACTAAACTAGTAATTATAAACTAATAAAATAAATTAATACAAAAATAATTTTTTATTTTCTATTTTTTAATTTTTTTCTTATAAAAATAAACTAATAATTAATGAAAAAATTGTAAAAACAATCCTCAACAATGACACTAAAAACTTGATACGTTTGGTAACACGCAAGTGTACGTGATCAAACTATATAAGTGATAAGTAAGTTAAGAACAAAAGTTGTCGAACTCACAAAGATTGTTACAATAAATATTATTAATTATTAGTTTGTCAATAAATTAATAAGGGGTTTCAAAAATAGTTTTTAAGTAAAAATAAAATATAAAATAATAAATAAGATATATGAGCATATAGATAAAGAGAAATATGTGATTATGGCACAATCTTTACTGCTAATCTATTATTTATCTAATTATATCATAAATTAATATTAAAATTATTCTTGAATTAAAAAAAATAGCTTAAAAAATCTATGCACTAGCCGGTAACGACTTCCAACCCACATTTTCTTACTTTTAGTTGAAGAATACCTTCATAAATCAATCGTAAATCAGAATATAAACCTAGTTATAGTTATTAGATAAAATTCATTCATCGTATAACATACTAAAAAAGATATAACTAAACTTCAAAATATCACAATTCTTAACAACCTTTAATGAAGGTATGAACTCTACTCGTCACACTGTTACGAAGCAACAAGTTACCACTTTCGAATAAGAATATTAACGAATATCATAACTGACGAAATAAATAAAAATATATTTACTTCCAGGATAATATAGTAACATCTTGAACTAGTACTAAATATACATATGAATTATATTAGTTAATTATTCTAATTCATACGTGTATACTTATAGAATTTAATCATAGAGCCAAACACATCAAAACTCAAGGATGTTATCTAAAAATCATTATAATATTTTATTAAATAAAATCATAGTCTAGGGCTTGAAAATTTCCAACAATCAGATGAATAAATTAGCTAGGTAGAATCATAATTAAAATAGATAGAAGAAGAAGAAGAAGAAAAATAAGAAATACTCCTTAATTACTTCTTGAAAATCTATATGTTATCTAGCCTTGTCTCTCTTTGTATACCTAAATATATTTTCTCCAAAATCTGTATCTACAATCTATAGCTTAATCAGTGGCTTATTTTGTTGTTAACCTTAGCTATATATTTATAGTAAAAGAGTTAGAATGTAATTACAATCAGTTAGGATAGGGTTGTAGACATCTAAACATTTAAAATTCTTTTCTAAAAAATCTAGAATAGTTTGGATAAACATGTGCTTAAAATGAGACGTTGGAACGTAAATCCATCTACGTGGGCCATTGAATGTGTTGGCTCATGGTGTGGTGCGAATTTGTTTCTAGATATGTTGAAATTCATCTCGATGGTGCTATGCCATGACATATATATATTCATGCTGCGATACACCATTAATTTTTCCAAATTAATGTTTTTACCCCTTATTGATGTATCTTCTATAAGTATTTGCATTTAAATCCTTTGTTGTATGACAATTATACCCTTGATTGTTGGATCTGATTGACCTTTTTTTATTTGAATCTTTTAAGTCCAAGATACCTATAATACTTAAAAACATACCCTATGATTTCAAAAACACAATTTTAAAATACTTAGGTTAAAATGCGATATTAAAACCTAATTCACTTTTTTAATTGTGATAAATCACAATATTCATTTTTTTAGGCACATATTAATATGCATTATAGGTACTCAAGGATAAAATGTAATCAAGGGGGTAAAATGACTTAATGACCTTAATCATATTACTAATTGATTGTGGAGGATTGAGTGACACCTAATGTTTATATCAATGGATTACTCATATACATTTTGTTGGGTAAATACTAGCTTTGATATTCGAGAGTTCTCAATTTAAGGTTTATAGTGCAGTAACTTTGAGATTAGTAAATATCGATAATTAGTTAGGGGTTAATTAATATATCAATACTTTATTTAAGCTTGAATTCATAGTTTCGTCAGTCCCCGAGTCTACTCTATAATAACCATTGTATGATGTTTCTTCTAAGATAAATGAATGATTAATTTTGAATTAATTATTTCATGTGATCAAAATAAATATTTATTTATTGGGGAAATTTATAATAGGCATAAATATCGAAAAAAAATATATAAGAGTAAAATGATAATTTGGCATAACCGAATTAATCCAATTAATCAATTAAATACTATTTATAGGGACTAAATATTTATTTGAAGTAATTAAATTATTAAAATGATAAATTGAATTTTTTTAATAATCATTTTAATACTTGTGGGAAAAGAAGGACATTTTAATAATTATCAAATTGGATTTGCTTTGGATTAATTATATAACTTAATTTGGACTTAAATTGTTGCACACCACAAGGAGTCCGTGGAAGGGATAAGATAATAGGAATGAGATTCTCATTAGAGTGCACAATTTGATTGTGTGAAGGACTTCTAATGGAAGTATAATTAGGAGTTGTGTTTTACACAAACTCTTAAACAAAGGAGAGACTATTTAATCACTTTCTCCTCCTCAACCATGGAAGGCCCCTTGAAGAAAAATTAGAGAATTTTTCTAGCACTCAATTGAGAGAACAAAATTCAACCCAAAATCGTAGGGTTTCAAGAAAGTGTTCTTAAGAAACCAATTGTTTTTCAACTATTTACTAATCACGCATAGGGAGTTATAGTTGAAGAGCTTAAATAAAGTTTTGATCAACTTGGAGTTTGCAAAGATTCCCACCAATCTTGTTTTTGGTCATTGATAAGGTTTGGAAGCCCTAAGGTTCCAAGCATTTTTTCACATACTACGAATATATTTTTCTTATTCTACTTTATTATAATTAGATTTTTAATATCAAATAATATTTTTCGAGCAAATTTTGTTTCCCAATATCATCTGCTTCTGCTATTTTCATTGTTAAAAATTGGATTCTTATCGATTTTTTTTCAAAACCAACATAAATGTTGGGAGTTGTGATACCGTCCTTACGGGTACCCCCATCCTCTAATATTTAGGCTTTTCTTTGTAACCCTTTTCTAACTTGAGCAATTATGTCTATCATTGGAGTGAAAGGACATGGATGCATAATAGTATGGACACGTTTGAGATGTCTAAGAAGTGTAGGATCATTTCTTAATCACCTAAAGTTATATTAGGACTAGTATCCTAATCTAGTTAAAAACAATCATGTACTTGACAAAGGAGGACACACTGAAGTGGATTGTAGGAGGTGTTTGTTCTCTAGCATGACACATATTGTGGCATGGTAAAAAAAAGGCATTGGATAAGGCTCTTTGAAAGTCTTGTACTTTGCAATATGTACAACAGAAGATCATGCTTCATAACTCGTGAGGTAGAACCCTTGATTTTTCAACCTATACAGTGAAAGTCTAGAAGATGTTACTTGATATTGAAGATGTTCCTCCAATTAGCCTTAAAGGCAAGAGATGACTATACACTTTTGTGCTATTGATCCTATATTCTTCCTTTTCTATTATGTCTTCTTAATCAAGACTTTGCAAATTTATTTGGTAAAAAACCTTCATCCATGCCACTTGTGGCATAAGTATGGATCATAGTGTTCATATGCAAGGATGAAGGGCGCGATAATGATAGATATGACATGTTTAAATGGCCTTAGTTAGATGATGGCTAGGTTGATAAGACCCAACCGATCAAGGCTAGATGACAATCATGTTCTTAGGTGATTTATCTTGACATGTTAGTGCATTCCATCTTCTCTTTTTATGGGGTTTCTCACCACTTTGTTAGAGATCTCTAGTCTCTTTGATGAAATTCCACAAACTTAAGTTTACATTTAAGTGGGGTACATAACCCAAAATGATTCTTAAAACTAGGGGCTTGGCTACCCTTTTAGGGTCTATGGAAAATTAAAGGGTAATAGTGAACCTATTATGCAGCTCTTTGTGTCAATTGTAGTATGGAGCTCATAGCCTATGGTTTGGGTGTATCCTACTTGTAGTATAATGTGCCTCAACTTCTGTGGACCATTTGATGGCCTTTGCACTAAAGGAGCATAGCTCACCTATTGGAATGCTTTCCATTCCTATCTTTTCAAGAATGCAATCTCTATAAGGGCACTGAGGGATTTTGGACTACTCAAAGTTTGGTCAGTTTAGTACCGACGGGGGGTGCCGAGGGCCACTTGGAGTCCTTATAGTCAGGGTAGCTCAATCTCGCTATCAATTTACTATTGGACTTTTTATTTATGTAGAATCCCCCAAGTGTGGCAATACATGGCCTAAGTGCTTGCAAACACAAATTGTACCAAATTAAAAGGGTTGGTAGAGAATTATCCGTCCTTCTATCATGGTACAACGTCATTTCTGTCCAATGTAGATTCTAAATGCATATAATCATGTGCTACTTTCTATTCCTTCAAGACAAATTTTGTCTTTGGAGCTTTACAATGAGATGATATGTGGGGCAATGACCATAGTTGTGTATAGAAACAACCTTTTTGAAATTATGCTATAGGGCCTTGTTAGCTTATGCTCACATCTTGAGTTTGTGTAGCTTATGGCTCATACGTCTGTTTGGTTGGAAAACTTGTGATTGGATGCACACAAATTCTTGATTTGCATGCTTGTGTTCATGTTAGGTTCCTTTCTATCTAGACCTTCTTGTTTTTATTTTTTTATATGTTAACATGATTTTTTTGGCAAGGTGTTGATTGTAAAGCCCCCGTCTATTAGTCCTTTGCTCGGTATGCTTGAAGATATCAAGTCATCCAAACATCTGTCGCTTCTTTATTTATAAATTAGAAAAAAAAAATTGATATTTGTGGATGGATTTTCTATCCTAGCAGGAGCATTAATGTACTCCATTGTTGTCATTTTACATGTTCTCTTGGGACCATACAACACATTTTTTTTCTTCAATGAGAATGTGGCCATCTCTCCTAAACATTATGTGATAGGAAGCTCATTGTTGGATAGATTCATGTTGCATGTTTTTGGCCCGATGGATAACTCAATACATATATTATGAGACGCAAAGGTGAACCCTTTGCAATTTTTCGCAAACGACGACAACCTAGACTTCAAGGTTAGACATCCATACTCTAGGCAATCATAGCTCTATTTATGTGATTTGTCATGTGATATGGTATGGCCTATTAGGTGACACACTATATGTCTAATGCAACCTTGTAGGCGACATCATTGACTATGCACCTTTGAGGGGGATGCTCTTAGGATAGAGCCATGAATGCAAAGAAATTTTTATATGCTAAAATTAGAATAAAAAAAGGTCATTTATTTACATGTTCTATTTTATTCTTCAAATAAAGCATAAAAATCCTAGATTATGCATGTCATTTTAAAACTCAGTGAATCAGCGTTTATATAGAAGGATTAGTTTTAAGTGAAATAATCATATTATCCATGATGATTAATTAAAAATTATATAATAAGATCTTTAATTAAGTCACTAGTACGACCCATATCCATTTGAAATAGAGTCACCCTTATTCGGGTTAACTAGTATAGAGATATCTAGTTGGGGTACTTTATATAATAGTTTATTATACTTAGTATTGGTTAAGATATCTTGTATCTTGGTATCTCGATGTTTATGGTAGGTTGGTAGGTTATCTCATAAAATGTGGAAATACATATCATTTGTTTACAGATGTTTGATAGCAATTCCTTTATTTAGGGATCCAAAGCTTGAATGACTCTACACAATATATAATATGATTATAGATAGTTATTCATACGCATCATGGGTACTTAAGAAAAATATGTAATAGAGAAGGTAAAACGGAATTAATGACCTCAGTCATATTACAAACTGGTTATGGAGTATTGAAATGCACCTAATGGTTATATCAATAGCTTACTCATATACATTATGTTGGGTAAATACCAGCTATGATATTCAAAAGTTTTTATTCTCATATTTATAGTTGGGTAACTATGAGATTAATAAAGATTGATAATTGGTATGAAGTTAATTAATGTATCAATGCTTTATTTAAGTTTGAATTCATAGTTCCATAGGTCTCTGAGTTCTCTCCGTAACAACGATTGAATAATATTGCTTTGAAGATAAATAAATGATTAATTTAAAATTAATTATTACATATGATCAAAATGCATATTATTTATTGGGACAATTTAGTATGGTCATAAATGTCTACTATATATGTAAGGATTAAATGGTAATTTGGTATAGTCGAATTAATTAAATCAATTAATTAAATAATATTTAGTTAGACTAATAATTTATTTGAATTAATTAAAAACATTAAAATTTTAAATTTAAATGTTTTGTAGTCATTTATACACTTGTGGGATAAGAATGATAATTTATTAATTATTAAATTGGATTTAATTTTTGATTAATTATTGAAGTAATTTAATTTCAAACTAGATTGTAACACACAATTAAAAGTATGATTCTTACATATGCATCGATAAAGCTAAAATAATGGAAATAAGTTTCTCATTCAACACACAATTTGATTATGTGTGAGATTCATAAAAATTATGAGATAATTTAGGGATCCTAATCTTAATCAAACTAGGTCAAATGGAGACCATTTAAATACACCATATTATCTCTTATACAATCATCCAACACATAGAAAATTAGAGAATTTTTCTAATACTCAATTAAGGGGATTTTGTGAGAACAAAACTTAACCCAAAGCCATAGTAATTCAAGGAGTTCTTAATAGAAAATTATTGTTCTTAATAGAAAAAAATGGTTATAGTTGGAGAACTAGATGCAAGTTTTGATCATTGAAATTTGCAAGGATTTCCACCAATACTATTTGTATTCATTGGGTGATAAGGCTTGGAAGCCCGAAGGTTCAACCTATTTTTCTACACACTATGAAAGTATGTTTCTTGTTCTAATTTAATATAATTAAATTATTAATATCATAATATATTTGTAGGGTAAATTTTTGACTCCCAACATCAGTCACTTATGTAATTTTCGTTAATAAAAATTAGATTTTTCAAAACTAACAGATGCGACCCAATAATACGCCACCTAGATAGTGCTTTAGACTTTATAATCAGAAAGTGGCATCGTGTCACATAGGGATGATGTAGCCTAGAAGGAAACAAACTATCTTGTTCGATGCAGCCCAAAGGCACATTATGGATTATTTTGACTAAAATATTGAAGTATAGATTATGCGGCCTATAGGGGAGGAATAATGTAGACATCATGGTTTATAAGGTAACAATCTAGGGTAGAATCATCAGTGTGGACTATATGGCTTGTTATACTACAATTTGGACTATGTAACCTGTGAGGTAGCTTGTTTAGCTATATATGTGTGCTATGACATTCTAGGCATTGGAAGATACTCTAGGGAGTCCTTATTGATGGGAAAATGGTTCTTGATCATGTGGCTCATGGAAATGCTCCAAAATGGTCTGGAATGTGTTCTTTATTACGTCAAAGTGGATAGGTGGATAGGTGGTTCCATCCCTTAAAGTCTTCTATATGCTCTAAGGGATCATTAGTACCATTATATTTTTATGTGTTGGTAATCTTGAACTTGTAGTAGAGTAGAGTAACGATGAATTTATGGTGTGTATGGGGAATTGACGGAGATAGATTGGTCTAGAAGTCTTCCTCAGTTCAACCTTTATTGCACTTCTCACAGTTGCACAACAAGTTAGTTAATAGTTGGATGGAGAATCATTGGTATATTCTTTCAAGGATTTTCCCTTAGATGGTTGTTGGCCATTGAGACTACTTAGTTAACATGATTTTTTCAAAAATAACAACCTCGTTTACAGGCCTCGAGATGCTTGCATAGATTATATTCGACAAGAACTGCTACGAATGGTCCCAACTAGTCCAAGATGGGTTGACGAAGGGATGGTGCACATGCATCCATGGATGGATGGCTTTGTACTTTATGGATAGATTATGTTTGGTTGACTCTGGAGCTTGGTTCTCATCGTGATGGTCATTTTATTGGTCAAACCCTGGTTATGTATGGGTCAAATCCTGTATACTCTAGGCATTGGAAGATGTCATAAGGACATCCTCTTGAACAAGAAATAGCTTAGAATCCTATGGTTTTGTGGCATATTAGGATGGCTAGGAATGTATTTTCATCATGTTGAGATAGGTATCAGTATTCGTTTGGACTCTTCATTTATGAACCAGTTAGGCCTATTGTTGGTAAGCTAGTAAAGGTGCAAGCTCTACCACTTAGATAGGCCATTAGAGTATGGGAAGGAATAATGGATAATCAGTCAGTTGGGATTCATGGTTCTTAGTTAAGTGTTGGAATTCATTGATTATTTCATTCTTTTTGGATTAATAAATGATCTCTTTTCAAAGATCTTGTAAATGAAGATGACTAGAGAGTAGATGATCTTTTTTGAAAGATTCTATAGATTAATGGAAGAATAGTTTATCCTTTTCTCAAAATGTTTAATTGAATAAGATGAACGTAAAATCTTTCCATACATGTACTTCTATACACCCATTTCCATACATGCACCAAAAATTATCAAAAATATTGTTGTTGGGTTTGGGTTGTTACAAGGATCTAGGAACCAATTTCATTTTTCTCATTGTCCTGCACAACACATAGCTAGTTCGCTCCCACTTGTGCTAGCAACACATATGGAATGCTCTGGCATCAGTTTGTCACCAAATTTTGGAATGGTAGATTGGTGCATAGGCTTTCCAATGGTGATCTTAAATTTTTCAAGCAATGCATAGATTTTTAGAGTCAAACAAGGGGTTCTCAACTTGACATAAAACATATCTTAGAACCCTATTCAAAAGTTACACCAATATGGACGATTGATTGGGATTTTTTATATCGGTCAAGGAAGCCTCACTTTCTCGAGGTGTCAGAAACTAAGACACTGTTTGGACTAGTGACTATGATGCACGTGTCCTTCTGTTCATTTTGCTCGTTGAGCGAGGATTGCACAAGAGGATTTTTTTAACCTCCGTTGGGACTAGAGTCTCGAAACTTGTTGATTGACTCATAAATCCTCTTAGAAACATAAAGTAATGGGTCTTGTAGAGACTTTTTATATAATATGGATGGAAGGCCTTCTAGAAAATATTTGTAGTATGCCGGTCTCTTTCCAAAGGCCTATATAATTTTTGAAGACTAGAACTTGGAGAACACATATAAATGTCCTAAAGATTTGATTTATTAGCTTGACAGAACACTTTTATTTCTTATAGACGACACTAAATGTTGATGCTAATTTTTTCAACACCAAGTAAGATTATTCTTCGTGGATCTATCAGATAGAGAAACTTGTTAGGACCTCGAATCATTGGGGGTGGAATTTGACCATATGATGCTTAAGTTAGCAAAATTATTGTAGAATGAATAACAGATCTAGGTCTCGCTCTATGATGAATATGAAAGAGAATATTTGTAGTTAATTACTCTTAGATCCGAGAGAGATATGAGTTAAGAGTTATTTATTCTTCTGTGTGAATATATATAATGGTGAATATATATATAAGGAGTATAAGTAACCTAATATATATCCCTTCCCCATGTAGATAGACTCGTTGTAGCACCATAATTATCTTTCTGTAATTATCTTTCAAACAATTATTGGTTATCTATTGGACATTTATCTCCTTATAGAAATTATCTAATAATCATGCTTATCTAATGACTTAGTATTTATTGGGCTGACCTATAAGGCTTTTTGCTAACTATAATCACTCATTATTTTCCAAGCGATATGTATGAAATATCAAACTATGTTTAAGATCTATTAAATATCAAACTATGTTTAAGATCTATTAAATATCAAACTATATTGAAGATTTATCATATTATCAATTAAAAGGGTCAAGTTTAGATGGAGACTTGAAATAGCTAATGAAGAATGACAAAAAGAATCTACTTAGATTATTACAATTCATATGACAATTTGATATATTTTCAATATTTTAATTTAAATGCTTTTGATGAATCTTTATTTTTAATCGATGAAACTTATTTTTTTCAAAAAATAATACTAATTTTTTAGGACAATATTTTTAAAAAATAATATTTTATATTCAACTCATATATTTTTATTAACAAAAAAAAATTCTTGTCAACCAAACATAATTTAAATTAAATTTCAATCATTATATTCATTTATATTGAATTTTGACTAGTTAGATGCTTTTAAATGCTATTGCGTTATTATTTTTGGTTTATAAAATATGTTTTTAAAATAACACAAAAAAATTGATTAAAACAATTTTCTCAAAATGAGGCTATTTTAGTATTATTTTTGGTTTATAAAATATATTTTTAAAATAACATAAAAAAAAATTGATTAAAATAATTTTCTCAAACTGATATACTAATGTACGGGATTAAGTTGGTTGCACCAACTAAAACTGACTTCATCAGGAAAAATGGGGTAGAATTCGGACGATGAAATAAACATCATTCCATGAAGATCACATAACTTCATCATATAAAGTCATAGATTACTTGTATATATATATATATATCACAATTATATTATAATTATAATTGATATAATATTTTTTTATTAAATATAATTAGATAAATTCAACTGCACTGGTAATAATAATATACTATATCATTTGTGATTTGAATTTTTTAAAATCATAAGAGTTCAACAGTACCAACGTTTGGTCCATTCGGGTTTCTACTGGTTAGGTTTATTAAACTTTATCTACTATATATATATATATTCAAATAAATTTACACTTATATTTATGGTGTAATACATGACTAAATTTTTTCTAAAAATAATAAAAAATTTCATTTCTAAAATTATTTAATCACATGTTATTCCATAATTAATATAAATAAATTTTTTGTGTCACAAAATTATTATTTTCATAATTGGAGGGTTTAGAACTAAAATACTAACATGTTATCTTAATAAAAATGTGAAGTATTTTGCCTTATGTTGGGTAATTATTAGAATAATATTAAAAACATGTAAATTTTTTTTTTTACACAAATATTTTTTATGTTATAATACATGTCAATATTATTTAAAAATAAATCACTTTTATAATTTTCAAAATAATTTCAATATATGACATGATTTAAAAAGTGAATAAAAAAAAGTATAAATTTGTGATATTAGCATCTTTTGTTATTAAAACATAACAAATAAAATATAACAGAGAATTTAATTGGTCCAACCATATAAGCATTTTGGGTGTAATTGCATAACATATTTTTTTTATAAATGAATTTCATTTTTAATCCAAAATAATATATATATATATATATATTATTTTTGCTACAACATAAAAAAGAATATATATTTAGTAAAAAAATACATATTTTTCATAAAAAACATGTTATTTTCCTTGTGTGTTTTTTTTAAACGTAAACAACGTATGTTTTCTTCGAGATAGTAAAAGTGAAGCTGTGAACAAAACAAATCACATGAACTAGAATTTTTTTTCTTTTAAATATTTTTTTATCTTTTAAGTATAATGGTAGGATCAATTTATATATTATTTTATAATCAATAAAATAGTCCTAATGGGTATCGTTCTATAAGTAATAATATCACCAATTATAATTATCTAATAGTTTACCCAAATGGGTCAATCTAGTTGGTTCTCCAACTAGACTCAGATATGAGAATACAAGTTAAAGCGAAATCCTAAACGAAGATCTGAAATATTGGATAATAACGCTCCTATCATGTCTTCATATACAACCCTAGAGGAGAAGCCTTGATAAATGTGTAAAATTATACTACAATATCAATTATCTGTGATATTACATGCAGCTACTTACCCTTATTTTTGGAGGGAAAAAAACAATTCCAAGTCCACTTGAATAAAATGATAAGCACACATTTAAAGGACACTTCCTCACTCTTCACCACTATTGATGTAATAAACAAGCAATAATGAAAATTCATGCCAAAATAAGAAAATTATTCGATAAATTCATAACATAATTCAATATTCCCTCTCTCCTAAAAAAAACAACACTAGGTGTCATACATACTACACACCCCAACAGAAATTATGTTCAACCTTGTTTCAATACCACTAGCTCAGCTGAATCAGACAGCTGACATTTACAACAGTGACTTTGACCTTTATCAAATTCTTGTACACATAAACAGGCCAATCCAGCGAGGCTGCGAGGGCAAGTGCTTCAACTGGAAGCAACAATAAGTTGAAATGTAAAATATTCCATTCAACTATACATCCCCAAAGCCTCTGCCTTTATGATGTTCTAATTATCATATTCTCAATCCACAGAAGAGTCGGTTTCGGCAGTTTCATCCTCACTTAAGCTAGATGGCATCTCCGTTGCAGATCTAAATGATAAATTTTGCACTCAGATATTAAGGGGCAACACAAAGTATGGAAGCTGTAAAAGTAGCGTACTTTAAAGGTTATTGTTGTCTAGAGGTACTTGGTATTTTACCCTATCCTAATAGGTTATTATTTATATCAATTGTATCACATTACTAGTAAGAGGAATGCCTCTGGTTTTTAATGGTGCAGTAACAGAAGCAATTAAATCTCAATCCTTGAATACAGTAAACTATGTCAGCACTACAAGCACCTATGTGTATTGGGCAAATGTTATATTTCCTACTATAACTTTTAACTTACTTTTTTCCAAACATTTTTTCTTTGTTGTAATTTCCATATCAATAATGTATTTTAGTTAATGAAATTCAATCTTGATAGAATACATAATTTCGAATGATTGAACCTAAACTAGGACTTCTTTTTTTTGTCAACATGAAGAAGAGGAGTTAATCTTATATGAAAATCTCGTGACTTATTTCGTTCAAATTTAACATGAATATGAATTGAATATATAAAAAATATCAAATTGAAAGGAAAAAAACTTAAAAATAGTATATTCAAAGTAAATTAGAAATTTTAGTAGGAAATAAAACATTTTCCCATGTTTATATTTGTATTTCTTTGCAACCACGAGCAGAAAATCTTTCCTTTTACATATTATACATCTTTCCCTTTTTATTAGAAAGGAAAAACCACAATTATATATGCAATATACCAGCAAAACCACGAGTTGCGACTTACATATCAAAGGTTTGACAACCAAAGGTTCCGGAGCAAACCACAAGTAACATCATATAGAAGTATAGCCAAACATGCGTGCATATTCTTGGTTAAGCATATGGTTGGATAAAATTACAGAGAACTGCCAAGAGAGCTTAAACTGACCGTTTAACATGGTTTTTTCTTATCGGAATTTCAGCAAGTGATGAAGTTGCAACATAATCTCGCGACGGACAGTCAACTCTGACTCTTTTTCCGACCTTCATTATAAGTAAAGGTTCAGAATGGGGTGGGAGCATCAATGACCAACCTTAGAATCGTGTACAAATAGGAGATAAATGCTAATTTTTACCATTGTCCTTTGCCTTGTGTTGCAAAGCTACAATTGAAGTTTGACTTGTTACGAAAATGCCAAAAACCACAACATTAGTGTTGCACATATACCATCAGTGGTATATTTTAAACAATTTAACTGAAATAAGTCTAAAGTTTGATGGCAAAATTATCATATGTGCAACACTAAGGCAAAGACTGGTTTTTTTGTAACAAAATCAAAATTCAAAGGTACTTAAGTAACATGGGACAAGGAACAAGGTAAAAAAAAATTTATATTTACCCATGTAAATAGGGAAAATATTTAATTCCAAACATGCAATATTTTTCAAAACTAGACCAATCAACTCACCATTGTTTCATTTGTAGGCTCTGTCTTTACTTTGACAGTATTGTAATAATCTTCCATTATCCTATCTTCACCGTCCAAATCTACATCCTGCATCAAGTGATAGAATTTAGCAAAACACTTCAAACAAGAAAGATATATTAGGAACATATACTAAGGTGTAAAGTAGTTACTAGACCTTTGAAATTATTGTAGATGGCCCTCGGTCATCCATGTCTGGTGTCTGGTACTGTCTATGCATTGAACGTGGTGGCTTTAACTTCAGGTGTTCATTCTTTTGGACAATCTTTTTGTTTAATTTAGCCAAACCTTGGTTGCTAGCAATTTTCCTTCCATGATGAAAAATAGAATCTGATATCATCTGTTCAACGCCGTGTTTAATGCTCCCTTTACGACGTATTCCATTGCTATTATTAAGAGTACCATCATAAACATCCAAGGAAGAGTTTTGGCCAGAAACAGAGCTAACATGGTTGAGATAAGCTGATTTTCGTCTCGTTTCATTGAATGGTTTAACATCCAGATGATCGACCCCATGGGTGAATCCAGGGACTTCTTGTATGTAAGAGTTCCTGGAGCTCAACTTGGAATCATATACCTCATATCTCTACAAGAGCATGAAAGAGGGCACAGTTGGATACAACTAGAAAGATATAAGTGTGTGTAGTATGAGGGTGAGAGAGATACACAACATAGATGTGTTAGTAAGTGTTACAGTAAAGAAAAATTTATGTAAACCAAATGTTCGAGTGTACTGTTGTAATTTATATCGTCCACGTTATATGATAAATACAAGAAGGCCTATCTCACCCCTTTCATGCTAAGAATTCAAGTTTAAAAAATAGAGAAATAAAAAATCCTTTGCCTCTGCACACTATACATGATGCACAAGCTTGGATAGTCATAACTTTACATAATACAGCTTACTCCACCGAGACCAAAATAGTAATAGGGAAGGAAGAGAGAACAGTTTATTAAGTGATAAGCATCCAAATCACAGTCTAGTAACAGCGAGCCAAAAAAAACAAACAAAAGATGCTGAAGCAAGAAAAATGTTCCCCAACCAGTTGTGCATATATAAATGGAGCATGGTCATTTAGAGTCAAAACAACAGGTTTGAATTTCTTGTCCGGATTAATTCATGCAATTAGAAAGTAAATTATTAACATCAATAATTAATGACTAAAGTAAGTAGAGCTTCTGTCCAACCAAATCTGTAAAAATGTAAAAAGAATGTCCACTCACTGTGCTGGGACTGGGTTCCCTCTTTGCTCCAGAAATTTCTGGAGAATGTGCAAGGATGGGATTCCCAACAAAGCACGGTTCTGCATCAGCAATAAGAAGTTTTCAGAAAGAAATTGAAGCACTAAAATCCTGAAGATTCTAAAATTAACCAGGCAAATAGAGAGAGCTTTACAATGCAATGGAAGGAAAAGGCAATCTTAGCTCCCTCATCAACAAAAAATAACAAAAGTCCATGGGATAGAAAATATGTAAAAGACACATAAAGGCTATAAAACATAGTATTCAATATATATTTTTATAGTTATATTTTACCAATTAAAAGAAAGAACTAACAAACATCAAAGAAAAAGATAACAAATTGGTGACTGCCTAGTATGTAAGCTATGATTACAATTGTTATCGGAGTGTACAGCTACAATTTTATTACAAAATCACGGATGCCCTATCATTGGTGAACATAAACACATCATGCAATAGTCAAAATTAACAAGAAAAACAATCATACATAAGGCAGAGAGAAGAAACAATTTTTCCCAGAAAAAGGAAAAAAAATCAAAATAGAAAGACGGCAACCGTTAGACCAGTACAAAACAAGAGACAAACAGCAACATACAAAATAACTATTTAAATGTCATTGAAATCATACATCCCAGCTAGAGAGATAAATTATGTTGTTTCATCTCATCTCATGTTTCATTTATTGTATCTAATGAGTTCATGGTATAATATTATCTCATTTCATTTAAATATAATCTCATCTCATCTCATTGTAGCCCTAATAAGCCTAATTATAACACATGTTGTATCATTTTTTTAATTAAATTTACGTTATAAATAATCATGTATCATATTTTCTATTATTTTTATATTCTTACTTGTCTCATTTAGGCTCATTAGAGACAAATGAGACATCTCAATTGATTGTTTTCCATTATCATCTCATCTCGTTAAAAATTAAATGAAACAAAATGAAATGAGCTTTAAAAATTAATGGATTGTACCATGAATCTCATTAATATCTCATTTTAATTTAATATTAAAATGATCAATATAAGAATTAGTAACAACTTAATAAGGCGACAAGAAAATTGCCAAAAAAGTTGAAAGTGTGTTTGAACCTTCTACGTTGCCTGATTTAAAATCTAAACTCCAAGAATTTTGATTTACTACCATAAAGAACAAGTCATGAAATTAAAGCACTAATGAATCCAAAGACTTAAATAGTTTTCTGGCAATTCAACGGGACCAATTGCATGGAAAAAAAATTATTTTCAAAATTAAATGGATCGGTGATTCTTGATGTCACTTTGTTTATGCTATTAGGACGTTTTGGACCTTTTGGTTACTCAACCTTCACAAAAGATACATAAGTCACTCCTTTATAATTTGGACACTTTAGTCGGTCTTTAAACAATAAATGAATATTTTATTAATGAATTCAACCACTTGACAACTTTTAATTGGGGCAAAAGGGTCAAACTTTCCCTCTATTTTCAACAGTTCTACTTTTTTCTCTTTATTTTCAGTTGTAAATGGTGCCATTTTTAGGTGGTATAGAGCTAAAAAAATTCAGCTTTTTACACTTTCTTTCTTCTCCCTCTTTCTATCTTACTTACTCTACCCACAATCTGAAATGTAACGATTTTTTTTTCTTTTCATATTGTGGGTATAGTAAGGAAAGGAACGAATAAAGAGGAGGAAGATAAAAAGAGTGCTTGAAGTAAAAACTAAAAAAATTTCAGCTTTTATACAATCCAAAACAGGTGCCATGCACAACTGAAAAATGGAGGGAAGAAAGTAGAGCTTTTGAAAATGGAAGGAAAGTTGAATATTCACACTGCTGACCCCATTTAAAAGTTGACATTTAATGAGTGGTTGAATTTATTAATAAAATATTTATTTACTGTTTAAAGAGTGACTAAAGTGTCCCAATTTTAAAGACCGAGTGACTAATGTATTCCTTGTAAAAGCTGAATGACCATAACGTCCAAATAACATAAAAAAGTGACTTTTAGGGTAATTTATCCAAATCGCATTACAACTTACCATGGACAGGGCCCCTAACAGGGGATTCAAAAGCACCAGGTGGAAGTGGATCAAATTCTACACCAAGTGGAGGACCATCCATTCGGTAATCCCTTCCCAGTTGTCTCTTAACTGCAGTAATAGCTGCATTTTCTAGTTCTCCTTTAACTTTAAGATATCCTGAGGGCCTATATCCCAGGTTTCTTGAGCCCTTGGGATTTATGGCTGTAATGACTCCATCATTTGCATTAGAGGTTTCCACACCATAAATATCCTCATTTTGGGAGTACAACCTATCATGTAATGGTAAGCTGCTTTCTGAAGATGTATCATCTGAAGCACTAGCTCTTCCTGCATAATGACTCCTAAGGTCACGGCTTAGATCTGCAGCTGGAAAATCATGCCCATAAAGCCTATGACTTTCAACTTCCCTAGGATCAATATGCCTATCTCCATGTTTTGTGCTACCACACGAGTCTTGCCCAAGCCCACTACCATGATCCTGAATAACTCCACTAGAACGATCTTGACGGCCATTAGCATGTTTTTCCTCTCGTGACATTCTTTTATCTTTTAACCTTCTGTGGCAAAACCATCCAGAGACCTGCTTTTCTGTCAATCCTAGCTGCTCTGCAAGGTCTGATTTCATTTCCTCTGTGGGATATTTGTGCTCTGAAAAAGTCAAAAGATTTTTTAAGAACTAATCACTATTTCACAGCAGACGATCAAGATTTGATTCAAATATCAACAGTCTCACCTCTATAAAATTTCTCCAGAGCCAAAAGCTGGGCTGGTGATTTAAGCTTTCTTTTCTGTTTATTATCTTGAGAAACTTTATTGTCCTCAGATTGAGCTTCATTTGATTCTAACATGAATTGGAAAGATCATGTTATGACTAGAAAATATTTCCAATGAGCTACTAAGAAGGCATACAATGCTCAATGTCACAGATATAGAACAAAAATGTAGAAGCAGCACTGATAAGTAGCATTAGCACATATTTTCCTTTTAAATCTTCGTCAAACTTTTATTTCTGAACACACATAGTCAAATACACCCTCAAGAGAAGTCATCTCCACCAATTTTAGTCAGTAGATGGTAAAATTATGCGGATAAGACGGCTAATTGTACTTATATATTTCTTTCTATTTTTTCTTTTCCAAGAAAGTGACCTTTGTTATTTTTTAAAGAGTGCCCTGCTTTATAAAAATCACTCTCTTAACTTCTAAATATATTTCTAAAGTAATTTTTATTCTTTGCACTAATTTGGTATCTAATTCACATATGAACTATACATACAATTATTGCAAATATAAGCAGTGAAATAGGCTCTATCAGGCTAGCCATCAGAAAGAGATTACTAGAAGTATTAATAATGCATGAGCAGGGTAGAGTATTTAAAGCACTTTAAAACTTTTGATTAATGAACAAAAACCACAATATACTAAACACTAAAGAACTGACATCTATCCGTGTTGTTTCACACAGGCTTATTCAGCATCTAACGCAATATACTCATTCTTATCGTCCATCTAATTGACGACTAATAAATTATGTTCAGTGTTCTTAGATCAGCAAAGATGATATGCAGATTTGTACTTACATTTGGATCCATAAAATAAATGGTGCTTCATACACCATAAATAAAACACATTACTCTTTTCCTATCCAAGGAAAACATATGATTTGAAGTTTCTACATATCAGCCTAAAAGGTGTCTCACATTAGTTTCCGTTGAAGTAAAAGACTTCACTAACATAACCATAAAGTGGTGAATTGTGTCGTATGGTGCTTGCATTCGGGTACACTTTTTTAAATATTTCTCAGCTAGAATAATTATAAATTTATAATGGCAAGGAGTAATAGGACCTTATTATGTCATTTCATATTCTTGTTCACATTGTGTCATGTTAAGATTTGCCACCCCATAAAAGCCACAAACATGAGCATCATAGCTTACTTTAAGAACAACAATAAATTAATCATTTTAAATGGGGTGGGGAAGCAAAGTATTATAAGACGTTAAAGAATTGCCACTAAATGCATTACTAATCACTTTGCAGTACCATTTGACCCATTTACTGCATATTTCAACTTAGACACATTCTCCTGTATCCATACGAAGATTATATTCCAAGGAAACCTCCTAGCTAGAAAATTTTAAACAGTCCAATATCTATTTCAAGTGAATTCCTTTAATGCTGAGATATGCTAGCATAATCTCCACTGAGACCCAATCTTGCTCTAGACAACGACAAATAAAGTCCAAAAACATCTCTATAATAGCAATTTAGCACTATAAATATAATCTGATGGAATAAAAAGATCCATGTGCATAATGCTGGAAATATTTCAAGAAAAGAAAATTTTGGTTCCACATTTCAATTTGGAAGTTACAGACTGACAGTTTGCCGATTACATCTCTCCAATCATGATTAACTCAATGTTACAAATGCATGTGAAAAGAAGGTACATTTTTATGACAAATTCAATTCACCAGAATCAAGATAGGATGGTCACCATCAATAAGTTAGTCTCTAGAACTGAAATCCATGAGGAGAGTGACCTATAGTTTAGATGATAATAAGGCCGTAAACTGTTAAGGCATGTGAATATTCTGTAACTAAGAATGAAACCTCCAGGCACCCTCTATGTAAGCCATCGAGAAACATTACTTGATTCAAAAACCTAAAAACATATCCTAAATTTCACTCTTTTTTTTCAGGACACTAAATGCACAATACAATTGAACAAACAAACAAAAAGGCACAATACAAGAATTACGTATTTAAAAACATGGAAGGCATGTGATGGCTAGACAAACTTTTGGAGTACACCAATGATACATATATCCATGACTCAATGTAATGGGCTGCAGAACCAGTTACTTCCATGTACTGGTGGTAATCACACTTAAGAAAGGAAAAAAAAAATATTACACTGGTTTACATACTGCTTATTTTCCCTGCACAGGCCCAATGCAAACTGACAAATCAATCAATAACCAGCCAACCACTCCAAGCTTCATATAACCTAATATTTTGTCAGAGAATGATCCACCACCCAACAATGGTAGTCAATTTACTGAATCCTTTAATTATTGCTTTTATCTGAAGTTCTAAGTTTTGATAGGACAGGATAAAGAGAAGTTTTTGACAAACAAAAAGTCCCCCACTATGGAACATTTTCAGTTCCCAAAACTCAAAACTCCTGAAGATCCCATGCAATCCTAGCTAAAGTCACAAACATTAGATTCAGTTACTCTACTCATTCATTCTACCATGCCATTGATAACATAATTTGTTAGTAATATTCATCAGAACTTTACAATCTTACAACCTTCAACTGACATTTTTAAGATAACATGCAATCTTCACTTATCCAACATTATTTTATTACAGCCAAAAAAACTTTTCCAATTTTGTTTTTAGATTCAGGCATATATAAATCGTAAATTTTGTAGGGAAAAAATTACAAATGCTTAACCAGAAAATAAAATTCTCAAAACGTAGTCATCCACCAATTATTTTCGAAATGAAATATGGAAAATCAGCAATTAAACTCAGACGCCTACAATTTAGCTAAAAACTAGAAACGAAAAAGTGAAATGTAGAAAACTATTATTTTAACGATATATTTATGGGAATAGAAGTGATGATAATAGTACAACAAGAGAAAACTGAAGATCAAATCCCATTTTCCTTAATCTCATTTTTTTTTAAGCCAAACACCTACAACCTAGACTTCCATCGCGACATATAAAGGTAGTTTGCACATGCAGATGATTCAAATCATCCAAACATGCAATTTTGCAAATCCAACGCAAAGAACCTAAAACATAAATCTGGATCAAAAGCCCAATTCCAAAAATGATCTGAGATTGAGAAAATAGCAACAATACCTTCCATGGTGTGGGTGAATTTCAAGGGATTCCTCTTTCTCCGTCTGTCCTCTCAGAATTTTTGACTTCTAGAGACTGGAAAAAAAAAACCCCATAAGCCCAAAGAGATTGAAGAAAACAATTATGCAATTGGGTTTGCATTTTTTTATTTTATTTCTTATTTTTATACAAATATTATACTCTTATTAATTATATTTTGTGACACGTATAAAAAATAATTTTAAAAATCAAAATTTTTTATTTTTTAACAAAATTTTAACACATATATGTAAGGACTATGAATTTTGGCTATTTTCGTGGACAAAATATTTATCTGTAAATTTATTTTTAGGCCTACTATCAAGTCTATCAAAAAAAATCAAACAAATGCTCGAGTTCCAAATAATTATACTTCATATATATCTTTGATAACTACGACATATAGAATTACATTTATGCATTTAATAGCAAATGTTTATAAATCTAAAATTATTTTTAGTGTTAAAATATGGAATAAGATATGCTAAAATATTAAATAAGATATATTCTAAATTATAATTGAAATATTTAGCATAAAAGATAACATAAAATCTTTTTTAAAAGATATTAGATAAGATATACTCTAAATTATATCTGAAATCTTTAGCATAAAATTTATTTTAAAATAAATCTATTTTAAATAAGAGTCTTCTTAATTAATGAATATTATTAATCCTATTTATAATAGAAAATATATTTATCAATTACATAGGATTAAAGGTTTTAATTTTTTCTATAAATAAAATTCATTGTTCATTGTTTCAATTAACCACATAAGAACATTATTCTAATTTTCTTAATTTTTCTCTCTTGTTTTACAAATGTAAGATCATAATTCTTTAGGCTTCTTTATTTAATTAATCTATCAAATATTAGTGGTTATGTTTGATTGATTAATAAGCTTAATTATTTTATGATATTTTGATAATATGTTTTTATGGTTTCTTCTTTATTTTTGTTCTTAAATTATTAAATTAAATAATTATTCTTGTCATATCATAGTTATTTAATTTGATTATTAATTATTAAAGAAGCTATTTTTATTGAACTTATGATTGATCTTTTTACTCTAGGATTTGCTAGTTGATTTAATTTAAATGATATATGTTTTGAATCATATAGTTATGATTAATCATTATTAAATCCGTTCTAGAACACACTAACTATCTTGTAGTTAATTTGGGAACGTATCTGATTGGCGGGAAGTTTAATGGAACGTTGGTCTGGAAACCGCTCACGCTAATATTAGAAATTGTGAAAACAGAACAGAGGCTCGTAAGTAAAGTACATTGGGGCAGTGTCCTAGGGAGGGTAGGATAAGAGCAAATTTGTACTTAAACATTTGATTTTCATAGTAAAAAGTTAGGTGGTCCGATAGACCGGTGGTTTTTCCTCTTAAATCTTGGTTGTGACGTAGGTTGTTTCCACCTAAAAATATCGCGTATTATTATTTTATTTCTGCACTTATTTTTACACGATTTCATGTCTAACTGATTTGTTTAGGTTATTAAATTATAAATCGATAAAAATTAAAAATAACATATTCATCATCTTTAAATTAATTAGATCCATATCTTATAAACTATAAATATAAAATGAAAAAATAATATAAAATTAGTTCATTAATCTTAATTGTTTTCTTAAATACAAAAGGTATCATTATTTTTATTCATAGGTTAAATTAATCTTAAGAACCCAATAGCGTTAGCTCATTTTGTCATCAGTAATAATGACCTAGTAGATAATTAAAGAGTAAAATAAGTTACAACAATATTTTTAATTGTTTATTAGCCCTAACTAATAGATTAAAAAGCATTGCAATAACCAACATTACGGAACCTATCTCTTTTGTTTCTCGTGTTTTTCCCCTTTTACCAAAACACTTTAACATTTTAACAAAAACACCTACTTTATTATGAACCCTAATGAACTGGTCTGCATCAAAATATTAACCATAACCAAAACATAAAGTTGAATAAATAATTCGATCAATATATTTAATTAAAAAAATTTCATTAAATTGATAAATTTTATATTTATATTGAAAATTATATAATCCAAAATTATAGAATCCGTTCGGATTCAAATTAGATTTGGATTAACATATTTTATAATGTATTATAGTCGATTTTGACCAAATTACTATTAATTTATAAATAAATACTTATTTTATTTTATAATATGTTATATTTAAATATTATGCATACCATAATTATATTATATTATTATTTTAGTTTAAAAATAGATAAAAATATTTATAATAATTTAATAATTATACAGACATATTTATTATTCTTTTAATTCTTTATTTGTAACTATAAATAATAATATTTATTACAAAAATATCAATTTAAAATTTAAATTTGTGTATGCCTTGTGTTATTTATGATAATAATTCATAAATAAATTTTAATATCAATATGACCTTATCTTATTGGAAAAAAAAAATCAATCTCTTTGAATTCGGATTGGTTCAAATTATTTATAATCATATCTGATTCAGATTAAAAATCTCTAAATCTGTTCATATTAGAATTGAATTGGTCAAAAATGAACAGTTTTGATTCCCCGCTAATCCCTGGAAATGATAAAAATCATTATTATACAATCCTTTTAAAATCAATTTTATTTTATATGTTTATTAAAATTATTTTTTAAGGTGATATTTAGTTACTATTTAAATTAAGAATTCAAAAAAGAAAATATATAAATTAAAATTAAGTATAATATATTACAAAATTAGTAAGAAAATTAATAAATATAATATATAACTAAAAATATAATATAAACTAAAAAAAATATTTTATTTTATAAATAAATATATTTTTTAATGTAATATTTGGTGTCGGCGATTAGAGAGAAATAAACGTGTAAAACTCGATGCAAAATGGTGCTAAAGATTGGAAATGGTTTAAACTTCAATTTTGAAAATATTGTAAACATTTAACATGATTCAACAATAATTTTTTATCCTGCGAATTCTTACAAAAAAAAAAATAGCCTAAAGCAAATTACAAAGCTAATATTTCAACTCACACATCAATGCTACAATAAGTACACAAATATGAAATCGGTTATAATTTTATTTAATTTTAAAGAAACATAATTAATTTTATACATAAAATTTAAGCTTAAAATATTTACATAAATTTAAATCAAGAGATAATATTATTTGTTAAATATTACATTCATAAAAATTGAAAACATTTACATATAAAATTATATTTTCGATCAATTAAAGAGGGATGCATGCCCTCTATACTAGGGGTGTCCAAAAACTGGACCGAACCTAATTAAATCGAAAATCAGACAGGATCAGACTGATTTGAACAGTTTTATAAATCAAACGGTCTGATCCGATTTTATTAATTAAAACCATTTTTCAAACGGTCCAGTTCATTAATATTAATTTTTAAACCGGTCGGACTGGACCGGTTTAATAATATATTAAATTTCTCATATTACTTTTCATAAACCGTTAATTAAATTTTCCGTATTTTAATCAAAGGTATATCATTAGGTGTATCATATTTATGTATTATTAATCGGACCAAACTGTTAACCAAATCAGACCAAACCATTCGATTCAATATTTTTAATAATCAAATGGTTCGATCCAATCCGATTCGGTTTGAGTAATATAAATGGTCCAATCTAGTTAAATTTTTTTTACTCAAAACCCGACCGAACTGGACAGTGGATACTCTTACTCTCTACATCCAAGTGGGAAAAAAGTGTTTGGCTCATTCGTTCTTATTTTGAAGAGTGTACATGAATTGCAATTTTATGTTACTTTGCAATATAATTTATGTGAAGTATGAATTTTATAGCCCTTAACATTCAATTATAATACTGCAGATGTGTTTTAATAAGTATATTACCGAGGTGGGATAGCGCATGACTCCATTTAAATAAAATAATGCTATATATCACATTTTGTAATTTATCTCAAGTAATGTATCATTTTTATAATTAATTTATATGTTATAATTGTGCAAAATAGGAACCATTTAAAATATAATATCAGTTAAGATATGCTAAATGGGTTGAGATTTTATCTTTACTTACGATAAAAATCATTTTCTTTTAAATAATGGGTGAGGGGTTTGTTGGGATTCAATATCTTATAGAGAGAGATGCATGTGAAGGACTCAATGTGTGGATCCTCATGAGTGGTCCATCTATTTATAGCACATTTATGGGTGCAAGTGTTAGCTATACAATATGCACATATAACTACATGACAGGGGGCATGATTAGCCTAAAGTACAATGTGTTAGAGATCCAAGTCGTGTATTATTCGAGTTGTCAATGAGCTCGTGCTATACTCGAGCTCGTACAATATGTCGACAAGCTCGTGATATTCTCGAGCTCGTGTTGTTCTTGGGCTTGGTGTATCTAAGGCTCGATTTGACGTTGGGCTTGGGTTTGTCTAAGGCTCGATTTGACATTAGGCTTGGGTTTGTCTAAGGTTCGATCTTTGGGTTGGTCTGAATGTCCAAACATTAAGTCCTCCCATTCTTTTAGCTGGGGCTTCGGTCAGAGGTGGAAGAGTGAACATCGGGCACAAGATATGAACCGTTCGACTCCCACTATAAATGTGTGTCAGTTGATTAGAGAGAGAAATCAAATGTCCCTATATAAAGGGGTGGGTTAGGACTTATTATCGCTTACCTACAAAATTGAGAAATAGTGAGAGAAAATGCTCTTTCGTTTCTTTTCGAGTGGTGAAGGTTTTTTAGTTCAGTGGTAAGAATTTAGCTTGCATTATAATATTCTCTGTTCGGCCTTTTCGCATCCAAGCGTTGAGAACCTAACAATTTTCTACTTGCTTTTCAAGTTGGTTTTTAAGAGGAACAATTTCTTTTACTTTCAAGTCATCTTTAGGTAATCTCTTTTTCTCGTACCTTACCACCTGCTATTGTTTTGTCTTTATTTATTTTCCTTGTAGCTTTTATCAAAATGCAAAGAGAAGAGATATATATTTCTGGCTCGGGCTCGTGGGAGAGTTCCCAGTATTCTAATGGGAGCTCGGGGTCTTCTAGCTCAGGTTCTTCTAATGAAACATGTCAGTCTATACCGTAGCCATCTACCTTTTCCCCCCACCGCCAGACCATGTCGACTATGAAATTAAGCATGCCTCATACTTATATTTTAGTGTCTATGACATGGAGGAGAAAAAAATAGGAATATAGGATCTGGTGAGTCGATAGGTCGCGTTAGGGCTTGGGTGGCCGTTCCTAAAACTTGTGGGTTGTTGCCCTAAGATGAAGAGAGAATAAGAAAGACCTATGACATCCCTTCAACTATTCATATAATGATTCCTTCTAAGGGCATATATGATAGTGATGCACCTCCAACTGGGTGGACTATTTTCCATGAGAAAGCTCTATGGTTGGGGGTAAGGTTTCCTTTGTATCCTCTCATCAAGAGATTTTTGGTTAGGACACAGCTTGCACCAGGGCAATTGATGCCTAATGGGTGGAGATAACTGCTCTACCTAACACTTATATGTTAAGAACTCGGGGTGAATTTAGAGATGACTGAGTTTAACAAGGCATATGTTCTGAAATAGAACCCCATAGACCCAAGGAACATGTATATGTCAGTGAAGTAGGATCGTGGGGTGAACGTGACGCTTCCTGAAAATGGGAAAATTTGGAAAGAATATTTTTCTATGTTTTAGGTCAGTAGGAGTCCCCCACAAATGATACTAGATTGGTAAGATGTGTTTGGAATGATACAAAGGTCATGATTAGGAAAATGGCCTCTCTGATCACTACCTTAAGTCTTGATGCGAAGCAGAGGTTAGCTACTATCCAAAACTATCTTCCTGATAAAACAAACTGGGAGACCCTTTTAAACACTCCGCGTTTGTTGTGTACGGGCTAATGAGGCATGGTGCTATGGAGCCACTTCTCAAGTTGACTCGCAAACCCTGAGCTTCTTCTAGTGCCTAGGATTCTGCTAAATGTAGGACTCCTCTTACATATTTTAAGGGACGGTTCGAGGTGGTGCCGAAAAATGGTGACCATTAGTTTCTTCTATTTTGTTACCTTATTTGCACCCCCTTTTTATTTTATATATATATAAGTTTGATATTTTTTTTTAAAAAGGTGCTCAACCTGTGTTATTTTTATATTCTACAAATCCCATGGATTTGACCACTCACCAACTTTTTGCTCAAATGAAGAGCAAGCTGACATCGGGATGAATTGGTTCATCGATCGGTGCCTGTCCTACTCTTGGGGGAGGATCCTCAGTAGGTAAGAAGATGGGTAAATCCTTTCATGAAGGTCGTACCTCTTCTCTAAAGAATAAAAAGAAGAAGGTTGGTGCCAATGAAACTACCTTTGACCCCAAACCTGTGAATGTTTATCCTCTTTTTCCAGAGCATCCCTGGTCCTCAACTCCTTTTACTGGCTCCAAAGAATCTAGAAATCCTCTAAGGGATTTAAAGAGGGGGAAGACTATTATTGAGGACCTTACTGCTGGTGCTGATGGGTTCGTGCTGAATTGGGGATTGGTACTCGAGTACCTTGATCGTTGTACGAGCCAAATCTTAATGGATGGGTGTAAGGAGCAGCTCACGGCTATTTACGAGGAGGCCGATATTGGTGAGATCATTCACCATCAACTATGTCAAGTGTGTTATATTTTTTTGTTTGTAATATTCAATGCATTGTAGTGTGAGCTCAATTTTTGTTTTCTTAACTGCTTTGCTTTTTATGTATAGTTAATGTTGATTTTTGACTTTGATGGAGCTCATAACGTGGGCTATTTAAAGTTCGAAGTGGTTAAGGAGAAATAGGCTCATGCATCCTTGCGCTCAAAATACACCGCTCTACTTGTGAGAGCAACAAAGTGGGAGAGAGCGAGACATTTGATAAGGAGGAAAAGCTAAAGATGGTTGTCTCCGAGCTTAATGTCTATGCTCGACGAGTGAACGAATTGGAGGAGGGGGCAGGGGAGGTGCGTAGACAAGCTGAGGCCTCTGTTGAGGAGGTGCGATGTCAAGCCAAAGCCGACGTGGATGCTATGGCACAAAAGCTCAAGTCTAGTGTTAAGCGGGCATATGAGTTGGCGATGGAGACCTTCAAGACGGAGGCCAAAAAGAAAGATTTGGGCAAATATTACTATTGCATTCTGGATATCCCCATTACACTACCGTATAATCGAGCTTGCTCAACTGAGGAGGAGGGGGAAGGATTGGACTCCTCTGGTGGTGAGGATGGCCCCGAGGTTCCTGAGGCAGGGTCGTTTGATCCTTGAGTGTTTTATTTTATTACTCTTATTTTTTTGTATATTTTATTTTGAAAGCTCGATGTATTTTTGGCTTTTATAGACGCGAGCTGTTACTTTGAACTTGTGAACTATTTTGAATAAATGAATTAATTTGGCTATTTATTGTGTATTTATGATGTTGACCTACCTTTTGTCATTTAGAACCAGTTAAAGAAGATACTTCCAAGATGGCACATTTCAAGCCTTGATTCTCTCTTGAAAAGGCTAGGGCTAAAGTAGCTTCAACTAGGAAGTTTGCTTACAAAAGACTAGTGGTTTGGTCTCCACGAGTAGAGGAAGCTATTGGTGCTCATTTAGATACTCTTTTATCCCCAATGTGACTCAAAGTGCTTGGAATCTAGCAAGAAAAGGTCCTATATGGCCTTTGGAAAGGAGGAGATACTGCCTACTTGGAAAGCTACAAAGAGACAGCCTTGAGAAGTTAATGGAAGGTCTCTAATTAAGAGACTTACTTACCCTGGGGCTTCACTCAAGAAGGAGCCTATGTTATTATGTTATGACCTCTTAGAGCTATCATGTCCAGAGGTTGATAAAGAGATTCTTGTCGGCATAGACTTTATGCTTTGCAAATCTTTGATGGAGAAGTTGGAATGGTAAGTATCATACCCTTTTTATTGAGTTCCTTGATTCTTATGTTCCTTTTTAACTTTTTTATTTCTTACTGGGGATGCAAGAGGCTCGTGCTAGCTATATGTGTGATGCTTATGGAAAAAAGACCTTGCTTGCAAAGTAGAGTCCTTAGAGAAGCAACTAAAAAAGCTAGAGAGAGAGAAGAACCTAGCATTGGAGTAGCATGTTAAAACCAAATAGGCTGTTGAGAAGGGAAGGGTTTATGCTAAAGAGGCTGAGAATAAGTGGTCTTAGAATGAGCATAACCTTGGTAAGGCTTTCAAGGAGAATGAAACTCTCAAAGCTAATTTGAAGAAGATTGAGGTTTATGCTAATGAGTAATATGATATTAGCATGCTTGTTTTTATGATGATTTCAAAGCTAGTGTCACTAAGGATAACCATTTATCTTCTATGGCTTCTCCAAAGGTGGAGCTCACTAACTTAGAAGAGGATATGAAGGCTACTCAATTACCAATAGGTGATGACCTTATCATAATGACTCTTCATCAATAGAGGTCTCTTGATAAGTCACCTCTTCTACCTTCAAGCCACTTAAGGAGGCAACTTCTTAGAAGAGAAGACGATACTTATGCTTCTTGAGTTTTACTTGTAATTTCTTCTGGTTTGTTTGGTTGCTCCCATTTTGAGGTGATTTTTGTAATAAATATAAGACAATTGATGCTTAGTAGTTGCTTCTTTTAATTTGAATGCTTCATTTATCTTCATCTTTAGTCTTGTGTGCGGAGTTTACCTATTTTCAAATAAGGCTATTTTTATTTTATTTATATTGAAATCAAACCTGAATTGTAATTAGCTCTTTAGATTCGAAGCTCTTCTAGGTGTAATTCTCTTCACTTCTTGCTTCCTTGGGAAGTTGCCTAGGTGGAGCT
Source organism: Hippophae gyantsensis (assembly GCA_030763125.1). Lineage (NCBI taxonomy): Eukaryota > Viridiplantae > Streptophyta > Magnoliopsida > Rosales > Elaeagnaceae > Hippophae > Hippophae gyantsensis. The sequence goes on along the minus strand of CM061029.1, from coordinate 24,614,503 downwards.
TTTTGACTTAGAAGTTGTCTAGGTATAATTCCTTTTGCTCTAAGTTATATTGGATGTTGCTTTTTAGCTTCAAAGTTATTTTGTTCATAATTTCTTTATCTTCGAGCTCCTTTAGGAAGATACTTGGAATGCATCTTTGATTTTTGAAGCTGTTTTAGGTATAATTCCTTTAGCTTTGAGCTTCTTTGAGAAGTTACTTGGAGAGCATCTCTAACCTTTGAAGCTTATTAAGTGTTGAACACATCATGGTTTGAGGAAACTTGTTCATCATGACATTTTAAAGCTAAGGACTTTGTCCAAGAGCTTCTTTGATGTGAGCTTAAGGTAACGTCTTAAAATATTCCCTAAAGGCTAGGAAATGATCCTATAGCCTCTTTGCATGATAAGCTTCTCATTGAACCTATCATTGCTTGAGGGAGTTAGTCCCCTTTGGAATTATGAAGCTAACCACTCCATCCAAGAGCTTCTATGATGTGAACTTAAGGTAATATGTTGAAGTAATCCCTAAAAGCTTGGAGCTGATCTTAGAACCCCTTTGTAGGATAAGCTTCTTGTTGAACCTATTATAGCTCGAAGGAGTTGGTCCCTTTAGATGGATCTAAGCAGGATGAGACTCATTTGCTTTGGGTGTCTATCCTAAGCATTATCTTTTTTTGTCCACATATTATAGGGGTAGGAGTTCGTGTGTAACATTCAAGATAGCTTTGTTGAAGTTGTTTTATGTATAGGTCAAAGGATTAATGCACTCTCTTACTCTATAACCTTTTCCCCATATAATCCTACTATCTATGACATACTTTTTGTATGTAGAGTTCATTGGGTTAGAGGAAATTATCCTCTTTGTTCCCAAATCATGAAGATTGCTTCATCCTAAGAGTTACTAGATGTAGTAGTGGTGTTCAAATTTTTCATTTTACTCTTCTAGTGATGCTAAAAGAGTTATAGGAGTGTTGTATCAACATTTTACTCTTAGGCATTGCCTAGAAGAACTAGCAAATAAGCTTATTTAAGAAGAACTGAAGCTTCAATTTTGAAAAATTATTGTGTTCCTCTATGTTTTCCCTACTAAAATCTAGTATCTAAGGTTTCTTGACTTTGGAAGAAGCTAATTTTAATAATTTATTAGCTTAAGACATTATTTTTCTTAGAATTGTTTTCTAATAGATGGATAATGAATACGATAGTACTTAAATTGAATGGAAAATGATGTCTTATTTAAGGAAATAAAGTAGAATTTAATGATAATATTTTCTTAGGCAGATAGCATCCCAGGTTCTTTTAAGTTGTCTTCCTTTAGTATCTTCTAGGTTGTGGGCTTTTTGCCAATGAATTAAGATCACTTTATATGGTCCCTTCTATTTTGGAGCCAATTTACCAGCTTATTTATCCTTTGTATTTTGGAATCTTGGTGTAGAACCCAATCTCGTACTTTGAAATTCCAACGATTCACTTTGGAGTTATAGAATTGTGTTGCTCGAAGTTGGTAGAGGTCTAGATTCAAGTGTAGAGACTCATTTTTGAGTTCCTGTGAATTCAAGACTCAATGGTGTCATAGCTTATGTACCATAAACCAATGAAAAAGGAGTTTCTTTAGTGGGGATCTTCTTGTTGTTTTGAGGGCCTATAGGACCACTAGGAACTTGTCCACCCAAGTTTTATTTAATGAGGAGAGCTTCTTTTTTAATATGTCAAGTAAAGATCTATTGGTAGTTTTTGTTTTCTATTTACCTTATGGGTGTCAAAGAGCTAAGGTTTGAAGTTGGCTTTTCCATTCTTCAAAAAATATTCTAACTTTACTGCCATATAGGTTCTATTATATGTGATAATTGTACATATAACTCCATATCTACAAATAATTTATGTCCACAAGAACCTCTATACGCCGTCTTGCTTGATTTAATTGTAAGCTTTAACTTGTACCCATTTGGAGAAGTAATTAGTGACAACCAAGATTATTTTCATTTGGGATCTCATTATAGGGAAAGGTCCTACTATGTCAATACCTCCATTGTATGAAAGGCTAGGGACTCACTAGGCTTGTGAACTTCTTGACTAGTTGATGGAGCATTGATGTAAATTTTTGGCATTGTTGGCAATTTTAAGCTTATATTTTAGCTTTTTAATGAAGTCTTGGCTAGTAGTTTCCTATAAATATAACCTTTTGGGCGAAGGACCTACCTTTATAATGGTTGACACATGACTATTTGTGTATCTCAACTAGGATCAATTTGGCTTCTTTGGGTGTAAGGTATTTTAATAGAGCTTCTGTAGAGGATCTCTTGTATAGGTTACTGATGAGTGCTCAAAAAGCACTAAAATTACCATGATTTTATGCACATTAATTGATTAAAAATATATATATTTATATGTTTTATCATATATTTATATAAATTTGTCTTTTTCGGAATCACGGGTGTTTTTATTGTTTTTCAGGTATTTTCACTTTAAAACGTAACTTAAAGACTCAAAGAGGAATACTGGAAGCAATACATCACAAATATATTAATAAATAAATGGGAAAAGGTCAACAAATATGGAAAAATTGGACAAAATGGGTCAAAAGGGTCAAAAAGGAGAAAATCGCGCCGCCCAGCCGCGCCGAGCCCCGCGCACGCCAGCGCCCAGACCCGCGCGTGCCAGCGCCCAGCCGCGCGCAGCACGCCCCACGTCCGCGCGCGTCTCTCCTGCTCTCGCAAACGCCCGTGCTCGCAGTGCCTGCCTTCCGCGCGCGGCGCTGCCATTTCGCCCCATTTTTGCGCGCAGCCACCCCATGACGTCATCAATGCCCTCAGCAATTGCACTCCGCGTTTTCATCATTTTTTAACATTTTTTTCCCCACTTTTTCTCTCCATCTTCACCTATAAATACCCTCCTTCTCTTCACTTCTAAACACACCTCAAAACCATTCTTCTCTTCTCTTTCTTTCTCTCATTTCTTAGTTTTTAAGCTTTTCTTAGTTTCTTTCTTAGTTTTTAGTTGTTCTTAGTTAATTTCTCTTAGTTTTAGAGTTCTTCCCTTTTTGGGAAGAACTAGTTATGTTTTTGTAATTTATTAGCTTTTCGATTCAATAAATGGGAGTGTAAATTCCGCTTGGAGGTTTTCCAGCAACGGGAATAGCATCGAAGTTCTGTAAGGATTTTATTTTCTTTACATTTATTTTTTATGCTTTATTCTTACATGTTATATTTAATTTGTCTGTGATTAAATTTAACTCTGCTGACTGTTTATAAACATGATGTAATAATAACGTTGTTATGCTTGTGAAATATTAAATAGGTAAAAATCTCTAAAATGAATTGATTTTATTTTTATTCAAGATTTTATATTAAGAATGTTAGAGAGAAATATATTATTTTTCATTACAAACTTAAATCTGAAAATTAGATTTTAAGGTTTAGTTATCCGGTCTGATTTAGAGTAGTGCTCTTTTATTTGTTGGTACAATCGCCCGGTAGTTAGAGTGAAGCTCCATTTCAAAAGTTTTTATAAGAATTATTATCTGAAAATGTATTGACAACATGTTTTCAGTAGTGGTTTTAAAACTTGAAAGTTAGTACTCGGATAACTAAATTCTTAGGTTTAATTTGGACACCTTGAATAAAGTTTAAACTGTCTAACCCTACCAAAGGTGGCATTTAAATGGTTCATTTTCAATCTCTTAGAAAATGGAATTAATTTAATTAACCAAATTAGTTATCAACCCCACCCATAGGTGTTAATTAATTTGTTTAGTTAACAAAGAATATCTAACCCCACCAAAGGTGGTATTCATATAAAAAAGAGAGAATCAATAAATATCAATTCATATCTTTAATAATCTAAATAATATGAGCAAGCATAATTAACTTAATTATTATATCCATAAATACTCCACCATTATAAATGATAAAATTTGCATAAATGTTTATTGAATCTATATTTATTTTTATGTTATTAGATTAAAAACACAAAACCCTAAAATATCGTGACACGATGTTTAGGATTTAATTTCGTTTTTAAAAGTTTGAATAATAAATTAAAAACCACATACATTCCTTCCTTAGATCGACCTTGGGAGTATACTTATCATTTTCTACGAAATGATTCGTGCACTCTTGAGAGTTTTATAAATAAATAAAACCAAAGTAGCAGGCGAGGATCGGCGATGTCGGTTACGCCTCTATCAAGTTTTGGCGGATTCTTGGAAGGAATAGCGTTTTTAAATTATTTATCAAAATTTTAAAAACTTTTTGGGTTGTAAATAATTGTGATTTTTTTATTAAAAAATAAAAAATTAAAAATTAAAAAAAATTAAAAAATTAAAAATTAAAAAAAATTAAAAAATTAAAAAATAATAATAAAAAATTAAAAAAAAATTAAAAAAAAATTAAAAAAATTAAAAAAAATTAAAAAAAAAATAAATAAATAAATAAATAAAAAATAAAAAATAAAAAATAAAAAATAAAAAAAAATTTAAATTTTTTTTTTAAAAAAATAAACCTTTCATAAATTGTAAAATAAATTTTTGATCGTAAATAGTAAAAAAAAAATAAAAAAATAATTTTTTTTTAAAAAATAAACCTTTCATAAATTGTAAAATAAATTTTTGTTCGTAAATAGTAAAAATAAATAAAATAATAAAATAATAAATAAAAAAATAATATTTTTTTAATTGCAAAGTTCATAAAAAAAACTTACCATTCATAAATAGTAAAAAAAATAAAAAAATAAATTTCAAAATTCATAAAAAAAGTTGCAGTTAATGAATAGTTAAAAAAATTAAAAAAAAAAGATAAAAAATTAATAAAAAATAAAAAAAAAATTTACGTGAAAAGTAAAATATTAGTTTTCTGATTTTGAAATTTGAAGTAAAAACTTACCATACATGTTAAAAAAATAAAAAAATAAAAATAAAAATAAAAAATTATAAAATTAAAAAAAAATTAAAAAAAAAACATCAAGTAAATAAAATTTAAACTTTGTTTTATTTAAATAAATAAATTTGACTTAGGGTTTAACTAGTTTTTTTTAGTGTTTTGTATTAAATACCATGTAAATTTTCTCTAAATTTTTGTGTGGTTATTATTTTGTTGACAGGAGTTTTAAATTTATGTTTTCAATAGTCTATGTGTGGTAAGAGATCCTTAGAAAACCCTCTTACACCATATGTAGATAATATTCATAAATTTAAACAAGTGTCAACAATACGAGATTCCAACCACCAACCTGTTTTTGAGCCAAACGTAGAACCAAACCTTAGTCCTTTACTAGAACCAAAAGAAATGACAGAAAACCAACATGTTAGGGAAACCACCATGAAGGAATTTGCAAGACCAGTGATTGGCACGGCAACTGCCGCTATCCAGTTGGGTGAAGCTGCTCGGAATTATGACCTAAAAAATATTCATTTCTCTATGCTTCCTTCCTTTTATGGGCTTCCTAATGAAGATTCTCTTTCCTTCATTAGAGACTTCTATGCTACGGTCCAAACCTTCCCCCTCGGTATTCTAAACGAGGATCAACTTCGAATGAGATGTTTCCCCTACACCTTAAAGGATAAGGCCAAAGCTTGGTTAATGTCACTTCCCTCAGGTTCTTTGATGACATGGGAGAACATTTATAATAAATTCATGGGAAAATTCTATTCCCACCAAAAAACATCAGAGTTGAGAGGAAAGATTGCTACTTTCTCTCAGATGGAAGGAGAACCATTCCATGAAGCTTGGGATAGGTTCAAAATGTTTCTCACTCAATGTCCCCATCACAGCTTTCCCCTACAGTTGCAGAACCAATTCTTTTACGATGGACTTACACAACAATGTCAGTTCATTGTCGACAACGCTGTAGGAGGAGCAATGGGAGAAAAGACTACCTCAGAGACGTACAACCTTTTTGAGATGTTGGGTGCTAATTCCCAACAGAAAAGCTCACGAGTGAGAAAAGTTGGAGTTCATGAAATCGATTCCAGCACTGAAGTTCAACAACAACTTGTTCAACTGACCAAGCAAGTTGCCCTTCTCACTACACAAACCAACACCAATAATGAACAGTATGGTTTGTATGGCAACATGGGACATGGTACTGAAGCCTGTCCATATCAAGGAGAAACAACAAATTTGGACACGAACAGGTTAATGTATTGGGAGCATATCAACAGAGACCAAGGTATGACCCCAATTCAAATACCTACAATCACTGGGTGGAGAAATCATCCGAACTTCTCCTCGAGGCAAAACAACCCTCCTTTCACTCGTAGCTCAAATCACCAGGCCAAGAATTCCACCCACCTATCCCAAGAAGCATTCCCAATAAATCAACCTTGGAGGACAACTTGAATTCTTTCATTCAAGTTTGTAGAGATAACCAATCCAAAACCAATCAACGGTTGGATTCTGTGGAAGCTTCTATGAAAAAGGTGGAAGTTCAAGTAGAACAGTTAGTTGAACATTTACAAAAACAAAGCAAAGACTAATTTGATGGTCAAATGGGGTAAAATAAATTCAATGAAGAGGAAACATTGAGTTTGTCATTCTGTAATCTCCAAGCAACGTCTTACTAGAAGATGATAAATTTTAGTCCTACATGGGAGGTCACCCATTATTGTATTTTCCTTTGTTTTAGTTTTATTTTGTGTGTAATAAAATTCAAATGAAATAAATTTGTTTATTTCAAAAATTGTGTCCATTCTTTAAATTTAGCATAAAAAAATTTTTTACACCTTTTTGCTTTAAGCTTGTACATTTTGTCAAGTGAGAAATCTTTCTAAATGATATCTACTATTTTTTTTAAGAGCTAAATATTGATAAGAGGAGGATCAATTTCAACTACAAATAACCATAGGAGATGCTGAAGATAGGTGGAAAATGATGAAGGACTATACAATGCCAATCATTGGCAATGTAACTTCTGGTATACAATTACAAGAGGCTGCAAGGAATTATGAATTAAAAAAGATTCATTATTCTTTGTTGCCTTCCTTTTATGGTGTCCCTAATGAAGATCCTTTGCATTTCATTCGAGAATTCTATGCTATTGTCCAAACCTTTCCACTACATGCAATTAATGAAGATCAACTTAGGATGAGGTGTTTTCCTTACACCCTCAAGGATAAAGCTTGGTCATGGTTCATTACTCTACAATCGGGTTCTCTAAAAACTTGGGAGGCGGTATATGAAATTTTTATGGGTAGGTTCTATTCCCATCAAAAGATCATTGACTTAAGGATCTAAGATAGCAACATTTTCTCAAATGTATGAAGAGCCCTTTCATGAAGCTTGGGAACGATTCAAACTCCTTTTCATTCAATGTCATAATCATAGCTTTCCATTGAAACTACAGAACCAATTCTTTTATGATGGTTTGACACTGCAGAGTCAATACATGGTTGATAATCTTCTTTGGAGGTCTTTGTGGGAGAAAAAAGCTGAGAGGAAGCCTATAATCTTTATGAGTCATTGGGTTCTAATTCCCAACAAAGAAGTGCTAGAAGGAGAGCAAGAGTCAATGAAGTTGGCTCCAATAATGAGATAACCTTACAACTTGCTGAATTGACTAAACAAGTGCAACTTCTTACTACCTACCAAATGCCAAATCAAGAGGTGTGTGAAGTGTGTTTTTCAATTGGGCATGGTACTCATAATTGTTCAAGTACTTGTGATTCTAGTGTCAATTCCATAGAGGAAGTCAAATCCTTTCAAAGGTATCATCCAGACACCTATAATCACCCTAACCATCATTGGAAGCAAAACAATTACCCAGTCTACACCCAATCTTTTAATCCAACCTTAGAGGATAGCTTGAATACTTTTATTCAAGTTAGTTGTGACAACCAATTGATAAATAATCAAAGATTGAACACCATGGAGGCTTCAGTTAAAAGAATTGAATCTAAAATTGGGCAACTGGCTGGACAAATGCAAAAGAAAGAACCAGGAAAGTTGCCCAGTCAACCAGAACAAGCAAAGGATGTAAGAACCCTTCGAAGTGGTAAGGTAGTCAATACCAGTTTACCTGAAATATCTAACGATTTACCTTGTAGTTCAGGTAACAAAGAAGGTGATATTCTAGTCTCACAAAAAGGAGAAATAAGTGTTAAACTTAACAAGCCTTCTGAAAAACTCATTGGAGAGTCATCTGACATCCCCAAAATTCAAAAGACAACAGAACCACACCAGTTGCAAGTACCTTTTCCACATCGATTAAAAGAATCCAAACAAGATAAGCAATTCTATGATCTTTTTAATATGCTCTCTAAATTAAATATCAATTTACCATTATTAGAAGTGATCATGAATGTTCCCTCATATGCTAAATTTTTCAAAGAGTTGAACACTAAGAAAAGGAGGTATGAACTGAATGAACGAGTAGTAGTATCAGAAATTTCTAGCGCTGTACTTCAACACAAACTACCCCTAAGTTAAAAGACCCTGGAAGTTTTATTATAAACATAACTATGGGGGATAGGAAGGTTGCTAAAGCAATGCTTGATTTAGGTGCTAGTATAAATTTGATGCCTTACTCTATATTCTTACAGCTCAATCTAGGAGATTTAAAACCCACAACTATGTCCCTTCAACTTGCAGATAGATCTCTTAAGTATCCAAAGGGAATAGTTGAGGATGTATTGGTACAAGTAGACAAATTGATAATACCTGTTGACTTTGTGGTTCTGGATATGCAAGAAAATCCAGCATTGGACAAAGAGCACACAATATTGCTTGGTAGACCATTTATGGCAACTACTAAAACTATTATTGATGTCCAAGATGGAATATTGACAATGACAGTCTTAGGAAAAACTATTCATTTTAAAGTTTTTGATTCTTCACCTTTTCCTTCTATTTCTGCCATCGATGAAATATTCGATGTTGACCCTTTGAATAATCTTGTCCAAAGCACCTTTTTCCAAACCAGAATAGAAGACAAGCTTGAACCTGTTCTTATACTTGAAGAGGTCGAAGAAGATTTAGATGAGGAAATTAAGGGGTACCTTGAACAACTAGACAATGATGAAGTAATGACAAAATCTAGTACACTTTTAAATCTACCCAGTTCTTCATCTAGTAAAGAGGCCAATCCACCTGAACTTGAACTCAAAGACCTACCTGAGCACTTAAAATATGTGTTTTTGGGAGAAGGGGAAACTTATCCAGTGATAATTTCTTCAACCTTGACCAAAACCCAAGAAAAGGAACTCATCAAAGTGCTTAAACAGTTTAAGAAATCTATAGGTTGGAGTATCAGGGATATAAGAGGCATTAGTCCTACAATGTGTATGCACAAGATCAACTTGGAAGATGGTGCTAAACCTGTACGAGAAACCCAAAGAAGACTAAACCCAAATATGCAAGAGGTAGTTAAGAAAGAAATTCTTAAATTGTTGGAAGAAGGTCTATCCTATTACGGATAGTAAGTGGGTTAGTCCAGTGCATGTGGTACCAAAGAAATCTGGGATAACAGTTGTTAAAAATGACAAAAGTGAATTAGTACCCACTAGAATAATCACTGGATGGAGAATGTGTATAGATTTTAGGAAACTAAATTTATATACTAAAAAGGATCACTTTCCTCTTCCATTCATTGACCAAATGTTGGAAAGATTAGCTGGGCACGAATTTTACTATTTTTTAGATGGATTGTCTGGATATTATCAAGTACCCATAGCACCAGAAGATCAGGAGAGGACCACATTTACATGTCCTTTTGGGACATTTTCTTTTCGAAGAATGCCATTTGGGTTATGCAATGCCCCTGCCACTTTCCAAAGATGCATGATATCTATTTTCTCGGACATGGTGGAAAATTCATTGAGATTTTCATGGACGATTTCTCTGTCTTTGGGAACTCATTTGATGATTGCTTACATAAATTGACTTTGGTTTTAGAAAGATGCATTGAATGCAATCTCACCCTTAGTTGGGAGAAAAGTCATTTTATGGTTCAACAAGGGATAGTTTTAGGACATATAATTTCAAACAAGGGTATTGAAGTTGATAAAGCAAAAGTTGAATTGATATCCAAACTACCTCCCCCTACATCTGTGAAGGGGATAAGAAGCTTCTTAGGACATGCAGGATTTTACAGACGATTTATTAAAGATTTCTCTAAAATAAGTCATCCCTTATGTAACTTGCTATCAAAGGATATTTATTTTGATTTCAACAATGATTGTCTTATTGCCTTTAATACCTTAAAATAGAAACTAACATCTACCCCTGTTATTATGGCACCAAACTCGTCTTTACCTTTTGAAATAATGTGTGACGCTTCTGATTATGCTATAGGAGCAGTCTTGGGACAAAGAGTGGATAAGCGTTTGCATGTCATCTACTATGCTAGCAAAACACTCAATGATGCCCAAATGAATTATACCACCACTGAAAAGGAATTCTTGGCTATAGTGTTTTCTTTAGACAAATTTCGGTCTTATTTAGTAGGATCTAAAGTGATTGTGCATTCTGATCATGCTGCTTTAAGATACCTATTAAGTAAACCAAATGCCAAGCCAAGATTAATCAGATGGGTCTTACTCTTACAAGAATTTGACTTAGAAATCAAGGATAAGAAAGGTAGTGAAAACTTAGTAGCTGACCATTTGTCTAGGTTGATTTCTGACTTCAACTCTCTTAAAGATGAGAGTAATGAAGATATAGTTGAAACCTTTCCTGATGAACAGTTATTTTCAATAGGTCCTAACCCATGGTATGCTGATATTGTAAATTATCTTGCCACCAGTGTTTTGTGACCTAACACTTCATATCAGGACAAGAAAAGGTTTTTTAAAACTATTAAGGACTATTTTTGGGATGACCCTTATTTATACAAGATTGGTCAAGATCATGTCATCCGGAGATGTGTACATGAAGAAGAACATAAGAGCATTTTAACTTTTTGTCATGAACTTCATTGTGGGGGCCATTTTGGTGGTGAAAAGACAGCATGTAAGGTACTACAGTCTGGATTCTTTTGGCCCACTCTTTTTAAAGATGCTCATATATTTTGTGCACAATGTGATAGATGTCAAAGAACAGGAAACATAAGCAAAAGAGATGAAATGCCTTTGACATCTAATTTAGTTGTTGAACTCTTTGATGTATGGGGGATTGACTTTATGGGTCCTTTTCCCCCATCTAATGGTTTTCAATACATTTTGGTTCTTTGTGGATTATGTATCCAAGTGGGTAGAAGCTATCCCCACTAAAACCAATGATGGTAATGTTGTTGTTAAATTCTTGAAGGATTTAATATTCAGTAGGTTCGGAACGCCTAGAGCCATAATAAGTGATGGAGGTAGCCATTTTTGTAACAAGATCTTTGATGGAGTACTAAACAAGTACAACATCACACATAAAGTAGCTACTCCATATCATCCTCAAACTTCTGGTTTAGTGGAAGTAAGTAATAGGCAAATTAAAGGAATATTGGAACGCACTGTGCGTCCTTCAAGGAAGGATTGGGCATTTAAGTTAAATGATGCCTTATGGGCATACCGCACTGCTTACAAAACACCTATTGGGATGAGCCCTTACCGGTTAATCTTTGGGAAAGCGTGCCACCTTCTAGTTGAACTTGAACACAAGGCTTACTGGGCAATTAAAGAGTTAAACATGGATTTAGATAAAGCAGGAGAAAAACGGTTACTCCATCTTAATGAGTTGGAAGAAATTAGGAATGAAGCCTATGAGAATGCCAAATTATACAAAGAGCGTACTAAGCGCTATCATTACAAGAGGCTAGCTCCTAAGATTCTTCACCCTGGAATGAAAGTTCTTTTATTTAACTCCCGTTTGAGATTTTTTCCAGGAAAGCTGAGATCAAGATGGGATGGACCATTCAAAATAGTTAAGGTATTTGCACATGGAGTAGTGTTGCGTGTTTTTCAACACACGAACTCGTGCAAGTATACACGGTCACAAGTAATAAGATTAGTAAGTAAAGATCGATCCCACGAGGATTTGTTACTATAATTTGTCGAGTACTAAAATTGTATCTCTCTGATTTTATCCAAAACAATCGTTGATTAATAAAAAAGTAACATAAGAAAATAAAAAGAAATCTAGGATTGCAATTTTTCACCAAACTAATCCACTCAAATCATGTTATTTTCTTTTGATTTATATTTTTTAGTACATTTAATTTGTCAACCGAGAACTTCTTTTTTTATTATTCATACATCTCTTTCGAGCTCCGTATAAACACACCTCGTTAAATTAATTCACTATATCTCTATGAGAATTAAATTTAATAAGATTCATTAAGTTCTAAGTTTTCAAATGGCCACACATACAATTAGGGTATATTTCTATCCTTCATCATACATGTCATTCTATTTACGAGCAATACACACACAAATGCCTTTCTCAAGTTTATTCATGTGCCACAGATCGTTTTGATAAGATTCGTAAATAATCAAAAAGCATTAAGCACAAAATAGAACGAACAAATCGAACGTCTTATAAATCTATCAAAAATAATTAAAATCAAAGCTTCATAAATTTAGATCAAATGCAACCCTAGACAAATTAAATTACTTCATAAAATTAAAAATAAAAATTACAACAACTACAGAAAAATAAGAAGAAGCAGAAATAAAATTAAAACATCTCATATGAAAATATTTGGCACACGCAAAACACAACAAAAGCCAAAATATGGCTTCTGCGTGTTTTGCCGTCCAAAACTGAGCAACACAGGAAAATTAAACTCTACCCAAAACTCAAAAACCTCCTAAAACTATCATCTTATCTCCTATTTATAGCCAAAAATAATACATCTAAAATATTACATTTTTTATTTTATTTTTAATAAAAAATGCGTAATAATTTGTATCGAAAAACAAAAAATTACGCGTATCGATTTTATTAATTAAATCACGCATGAGTTGGGGGCGCCAATTCTGCATTTTTTAAATTCTTTATGCGTGCCACGTGTCAGCGTTTGATTCGCTGAAAGGAATTCATGCGGACACGTGGCAGCTTCTGATTGGCTTCTAGGGACGTGCGCAGGAGACATCAGAGCACGGAGACAACGGCTACACACGGGCTTGATCCTGTGCTTTCGCGATCACCATAACATGCCACGTGTCATCATATGATTAGCTGAAAATATACTGGGACACGTGGCAATTTCAGATTCAAGGAATGGGTTCAGGTGCACACGTGGCATCTCTTGATTGGAGGAAAATCCGGTTGTACGCAGAGATCAGCGCACGGGATCAGAGGCGCGCGAACGTGGGGGACAGCGGCTGGACGCATCAGACATGTGGGTCCCACATGCACGCCGGCCTGTGTGGCAGGTGGGCCCCACTCGGGCGCCGAGCCGCGTGAAAGAATCTTTGCACACGCCATTTGGTCGGGAGTGATCTGAACGCGCGCATCGTAGCCGTTTCTTCTTTGATCGGACGGTCGACCTTTAGCGCTTGTTGTTGGCGCGTGGTTCTTCTAATTCTACGCAGAAAATTCAATTTTCTTAATTGTATTTTGACCCACAAATATATTTCAAATTACATTTTCAAGTTTATTTAATTACAGTTAAGCCCTTTGCTAATTTTAAATTAAATTTTTAAACTTTTAATAATTAAAATGAAGCCCAAATTTAATTTAAATTATATTTTTGATTTTTATAAATTGTAATTAAGAACTATATTATTTGAAATTATATTTGTGGACATAAATTTAACATTAAGTACATTTTCGATACAAATTATTTACTTTTATTAAAATATATAAAAAACAGTAAATACTAATTTATTAATCGAAAATTAACTAAAAACATCAAGAAATAGCAATTATAATTGATAAAATAGGTGAAAATAACTATATAAAATACAGTTATCAAGTAGTAGAACTATTGGATTCCAAGACACAGAAAACATTCAAAGTCAATGGGCATCGTGTGAAGCCTTATTTAGAAGAACCAAACAACATTGCTGAAATGGATTGCATTTGGCTGAGTAACCCTTAGCACCATAAAGTTACGTCTTGCTAAGACGTTAAACTAAGCATTTGGATGGGAGGCAACCCATCATTTTAGGTAATTTTATTTTGTTTTATTTGTTTAATTTCTATTGTTTATTTTAGTTTAATTACATGTGAATAATTTTAAAATTGTTAAAACTAAAAATATTTGTTGAGATGTTAGAAGTTCACAGCAATCTGTCTGTGTGAACTTTATTAATGAATATGATGGATGCACCTGCATTTCTCCATCACTACTTGCACATTCTCAAGAAATATGTAATCTTTCTTCTCTTTTTTCTTTATCTTTAATTTACAGTTGTTACATTGAGGACAATGTAAGTTCTAGGTTGGAGGTGGTGAAAAGTTACCATGCTTAAAAACAATTTAACAATTTAAAAAAAAATAATTATAATAATATATATTTTTTTATGTTCACATTTTCAATTTTTGTGTTTCTTTTTATTTTCTTTGTGTGATTTAGTAATTTTTAGAATTAAAAAAAAAAAAGTTCTTACAAAAATTTATCATTTCTTTAAATCAAATTTAAGTAAATAGTTAAGTCTTTTGTACTGTTAGATTAATTTTTGAAAACATATCATGAAATATTTTGTAATTGTTTTTGATAATTAGTTAGTTTTTGTCATAACTAATATTTCTTGATAAGATGTAGAAATTATATTAAACCCAAAATCGGTTTTTATGAATTTGTTTTAGTGGAGACTACCTTTGTGAGATATAATTTGAGCCTAATTTCCCTTATTCAGAGTGAAATATATATTTTTTCTACTCCAAACACATTTCTTATTTCTTCAAATTCTTAGATGATCTCTATAGGCATTAATATTGAATGTATGAATTTTTTCTCATCTTAATAGAGTGTCGTATATTTTTTATTATTATTTTTGCTTAGATTAAATGATTTGAGTAGAAATTGATAGTATATGCTTTTATCTCATTCGTGCATGACTGTTAAAAAAAATACATATCTGGGGTTACCTAAACCAAGATCAAACAGAAAAGCCACAAAATTAACCACTCACCAAAATCCTTAAAAAAAATGTACAATCTGTACATGGGTTGACTCTCTAAAAAATGATATATATTGAAAAATATCTTCAGAAAAATATAGAGAGAAAGAATATATAGTATAATCTACATACTATGACCCACATTGCCTACAAAGTTGTGAGTAAAGGCTAATTACAAAAGAAAGATATAGAAAGTAATTCCCTAAAAAGTCATTGCACTTTCTTCATTTGTAAAAGGCATATATCTTGAAATTTTTTCTTAATGAGTTTGATTTATGCATGAAAATAATTTTTATATATGATGTCTTTATAATTTATACATTTGATTCCTTCCATGAGATCAACGTCAAAATAACACTTTGAGCCTTTCTTCTTTATACATATGCGAACATATTAGTTCATTTCTATACATCAACTCTTTCGCATATAAATTAGTATGAGTGTTTGAACCCATAGGATTCAGTGTTTTGAGAGTATTGACTTGTGAGGAATAGAGTCGAAGCGAATTCGGATTCATGACACTGAAATTGGGTGAAATTAAATTGATACATTTTTGATATGAAATATGAAAATGATTTTCAACTAATTATTATAATAAATCATGATTGTTTAAGAAGATTAAAATAACTTATGCTTGAGATTTTAATTATGATATTAAAGGAGATTAAAAAGTATGAGACATTTTTGTGTTATGTTGTTTTCTTTTATTCTTAAAAGTTAATTTTTGATTTTGTGGTAATTTTAGTTTTTAAGTTGATTGTTGTTATTATTTCTTTTAATTTTTTTACATTTAGTTTAATGTTTGTGGGTATGATTACTGAAAACCCTCACGAGACTCAAACTCGTCCACTAGGGCAACCTAGGGGTTTAAAGGCTTGTTGCATAGGCTAAATGCAACCGTGTCAATCTACGGAAGTGATTTAGGATAGTTTAATTTTTAGTTTTTATCGCTTCTCTTGCTAAGGGACTAGCAAGAAGCTGGTTGGGGGTTGTGATGAGTGCTCAAAAAGCACTAAAATTGCCATGATTTTATGCACATTAATTGATTAAATATATATATTTATATGTTTTATCATATATTTATCTAAATTTGTCTTTTTCGGAATCACGGGTATTTTTATTATTTTTCAGGTATTTTCACTTTAAAACGTAACTTAAAGACTCAAAGAGAAATACTGGAAGCAATGCATCACAAATATATTAATAAATAAATGGGAAAAGGTCAACAAATATGGAAAAATTGGACAAAATGGGTCAAAAGGGTAAAAAATGTCAAAGAGGAGAAAATCGCGCCGCCGTGCCGCCCAGCCGCCCGGCCATGCTGAACCCTGTGCGCGCCAGCTCGGACACCAGCGCACCCAGACGCGCTTCCGCGTGCACGTGCGCATGCAAGCCCTTCGCGACGCTGCCATTTCGCTCCATTTTTGCGCGCAGCCGCCCCATGACGTCATGTTGACGTCATCAATGCCCTTAGCAATTGCACTCCGCGTTTTCATCATTTTTTAACATTTTTTCCCCACTTTTTCTCTCCATCTTCACCTATAAATACCCTCCTTCTCTTCACTTCTAAACACACCTCAAAACCATTCTTCTCTTCTCTTTCTTTCTCTCATTTCTTAGTTTTTAAGCTTTTCTTAGTTTCTTTCTTAGTTTTTAGTTGTTCTTAGTTAATTTCTCTTAGTTTTAGAGTTCTTCCCTTTTTGGGAAGAACTAGTTATGTTTTTGTAATTTATTAGCTTTTCGATTCAATAAATGGGAGTCCAAATTCCGCTTGGAGGTTTTCCAAAGAACGGAATAGCATCGAAGTTCTCAGAAGGATTTTATTTTCTTTACATTTATTTTTTATGCTTTATTCTTACATGTTATATTTAATTTGTCTGTGATTAAATTTAACTCTTCTGACTGTTTATAAACATGATGTAATAATAACGTTGTTATGCTTGTGAAATATTAAATAGGTAAAAATCTCTAAAATGAATTGATTTTATTTTTATTCAAGATTTTATATTAAGAATGTTAGAGAGAAATATATTATTTTTCATTACAAACTTAAATCTGAAAATTAGATTTTAAGGTTTAGTTATCCTATTCGATTTAGAGTAGTGCTCTTTTATTTGTTGGTACAATCGCCCGGTAGTTAGAGTGAAGCTCCATTTCAAAAGTTTTTATAAAAATTATTATCTGAAAATGTATTGACAACATGTTTTAAGTAGTGGTTTTAAAACTTGAAAGTTAGTACTCGGATAACTAAATTCTTAGGTTTAATTTGGACACCTTGAATAAAGTTTAAACTGTCTAACCCTACCAAAGGTGGCATTTAAATGGTTCATTTTCAATCTCTTAGAAAAAGGAATTAATTTAATTAACCAAATTAGTTATCAACCCCACCCATAGGTGTTAATTAATTTGTTTAGTTAACAAAGAATATCTAACCCCACCGAAGGTGGTATTCATATAAAAAAGAGAGAATCAATAAATATCAATTCATATCTTTAGTAACCTAAATAATATGAGCAAGCATAATTAACTTAATTATTATATCCATAAATACTCCACCATTATAAATGATAAAATTTGCATAAATGTTTATTGAATCTATGTTTATTTTTATGTTATTAGATTAAAAACACAAAACCCCAAAATATCGTAACAGGATGTTTAGGATTTAATTTCGTTTTTAAAAGTTTGAATAATAAATTAAAAACCACATACATTCCTTCCTTAGATCGACCTTGGGAGTATACTTATCATTTTCTACAAAATGATTCGTGCACTTGCGAGAGTTTTATAAATAAATAAAACCAAAGTAACGGGCAGGATCGGTGATGTCGGTTCTGCCCCTATCAGTTACCTGTCATTATCGTGTAAGAGGCTGAGTTATATCTCAGCTTTCAAGCTTCCTTCTTATTTTCTAGAACAATTCCTTTGAGGATATACCAAATGATTGGATTCTCTAGGAGTTTTGATTGACTATATTTATAGCTTCTTTAAGAGGTTGTACCTTAGATAAGCTAGAGTAGGGAAGATATTCAACCGGGATGGTTCTTTTACATTCAATATCTATTGTAGAGGCTAGGCTAGTTAGAGCATTTGTATGTGTGTTTGCTTCTCTTGAAAGTTGTTCAATATGGTAATATTCCAATTTGGAAAGTCAGTTAATAATCAATTGTTGATATTTTGCCATATTGGGATCTTTAATTAGCATTGTATATGCCCTTGACTTGATTTACTACTAGCTGAGAGTCACTTTTGATGGTAATATTTGTAGCACCTAGGCTTTTAGCTAGCTTAAGGTTAGTAATGAGAGCTTCATATTCAGCTTTGTTATTTGTTGTATGGAATCCAAACCTCAAAGATTGCTCCAAGAAGCTGTTATATAGAGTTTGTAGAAAAATTCCTACTCCACTTCTCTTTGTACATGAGGATTTGTCTACTGAGAGGGTCAAGAGCTCAGTATCTGAATTAGATTCCTCTAGTTTCTTGAAATGATGGCGCTAGAGTAGAAACTATCATTTGGCGATCAAATCTACCAAGATTTGGGCTTTAATTGCTATTCGAGGCTGATATTTGATATCATAGTTGCTCATTTTTAGTGCATATTTCATCATTCTTTTAGAAATGTCTAGCTTGTGGAGTAATGTTCTTATAGGATAGGAGGTAAGCATTGTGGGACTATGAGCCTCGAAGTATGGACAAAGCTTCTCTGTAGTTGTTACTAATGCTAAGGCTAACTTTTCTAGTATTGGACAACAGAGTTCAAAATCTAAGAAGACCTTACTGATATGGTATATTGGCTTATGAGCTCCTTTGTCTTCTTTAGGAACTATATTCACTTTAAATTCTGAGACTACTAGTTATAAGAACAAATCTATTGAGAGCTGCTACCTTTCCTATGATAAATGCTTGGATTTGATCTTGATTAGCTTGAAGCCCTCTTTTTATGACTAGATGACTCAAGAACTTGCCTAACTTAGCTTAAATGTAAACTTCTTAGGATTTAGCTTTATTCGATACTGGCTTAAGATAAAGAAATAAGTTGTCAAGTCACTGACATGAGTATGAGCCTATTTTGATTTGACGAGCATGTTGTCTATATATGCTTCCATGGTTTTTCCAAGGAGTTTTTGGAACATTTTGTTTACGAGTCTTTGGTATGTATCATCTGTGTTCTTCTGCCTAAAGAGTATTGTAGCAAAAAATGCCTCATTTTGGGATGAATGAGGCCTTTTCTCTATCCCTTGATGCATTTGAAACTAATTGTATCCTAAAAATTCATCCATGAAACTAAGAAGCTTATGGCTAGTAGTGGCATGTACTAACTTTTCTATTCTTGGTAAGGGGAAGTTATCTTTGCGTGCTTCTTTGTTGAGATCAATAAAATCAACACATATCCTATGAGCTCCCCCTTCTTTGGCATGACTACCATGTTGGCGAGCCAATAAGAAACTAAACTTTATCAATGAAGTCAACTTTGTTAAGCTTGTTCACTTCTTTCTTTATTATTTTGTTGTATTATGGAGCAAATTTCCTTCTTTTCTATTTCACTAGAGTAAAATCTGGATTTAGCCGTAGCTTATGGCAAGTTGGATTTAGATACAACTTATGGAAAGCTATGTTAGGATTTATCCCTGACATTTCTTCATAGGACCAGGTAAGACAGTCTTGATGCTCTTTAAGGAAGATAATCAAATCTTCTTCTATCTAAGAATTGAGTTTAGTTCCTATCTTAATAATCTTGGCAGCGTTGAGAGTTTGTTATGGGGACCTATTTGAGCTTCTTTTGCTCTGGTTGTATCCTTTGAATGTTATCCTCCATGGGAGGTGGAGGAAAAAAATCTTTGATTCTTCTTTTCTTAGTTTTAGAAAGCTCTATGAGTTCATCTTCTAGGGAGATGGTGACGAATTCCATTGAATGGTCAATTTAAACCTTATGCATTCTATTGAACGATCAATTTAAACTTTGTTTTATATTACTTCAAATGTCGTAAACTAGCATGTAGCAAGCAAGGGGAGTTTTTGGCATAAGATTTTAGAAACTAACTCCTATTTACAAAAATAGGGGGTTTTGGTTTCGTAAACTAAAACTTAAATTTATCAACTTCAGATTAATAAGGTAAAAACAAGATCTAGATATTACAATGAAAATATGAATAAAAGAATGATTGCAGAGTCATTTTCCATCATTACCATATGGTGTAAATAAAAAAAACATATCCTAATCTTCTAATCTTTGTTTATACTACCTCAGAGAAATTCACAAGCTCGAAAGTCTCGACCTTTTTTTAATTATTCGTTGAATTAAATAAACTCTTAATTCAAACTCTTTCTAATAGACAACTTAGAATAATGTTACGTCTCGCTCAAAATGTCCCTTAAAATCCAAATAAATGGTGGTTGCCTAAAAGATCTAGATTCTTCTACATGGGAAAGTTCTAGAGTGGCCTAGAGATGTTTAGAAGGAGCTAGAGTTGGATGGACTCAATTCAAGCCTTGAAGACTCTAGAATGTTCTAGAGCACGCTGGAAGGTGCTAGAATATTCTAGAATGTGCCAGATGGTTCATGAAGGATGTGAAAGTCTCTAGAAGCTTACGGAACATCCTAGAACTAGCAGACTCTAGAGTTGCCTAGAAGGTCCTAGAACCTTGTGGCATATTGTAGATAAAACGAGAACACTCTTGTACATTCTAGACTTAGAATGATCTAGAAAGTTGTGACATAGCCTTAAGCTTGGAGCCACATTACAAATAGACCCATTGGTCTTCATTTGTATTCATCTTGGGAAATCTTAGGAACTTGTAAGATAGACTCTCTCTAGAGCAATACAAGGCATTCTTTACAAACTCTCTTTCTATTCTCTTTGGAGTGTTTCATTCGGGTTGAAAGGCAGGCTTAGTGCAACGGATCGTGCTAAGTGCTGCACGATCGCTACTTGAAATTTAAGGTCATGACAGTTGGTATCAGAGCTTTCGGTTGAAGCATTACTATCCTTGGCATAATGAAGAACAGTGCCCCATCTACACCAAGTGTTGATGTTACACCTATGGAACGTGGGCGTGAGGAAGTTTGGAAACCACCAAAGGAGTCTCGAGCCAAGTCGAAAGACATGCTTTCTAGCTTAGAAGCACGTGTTGGGAATGCGCAGGATAGCTTAGGGGAGCTGTTCGACCGGGTGGACAACTTAAAGGAATGTTGCAACGGCTTGGAGGCTGAGGATGTGGAGATCCATGCAGCAGTTAAGATGTCCCTCAATGAGCTAGATGGTGGGTTAAGGCAAGAGATTGAAGGGTTGAAGGCCGAACTTGCCAAGGTAAGGGATCTTGTCCAAAGAGAAGTTGTTAATGTCTTGCTTAGAGTTGAGGATATGGGTTGTGACCTAGCTCTTTATAAGCGGGCTATGGCTATGGGAACTAGCACAACCACCATCATTGAGGCCAAGAAGGTGGATGTTCCCAAGCCAAAAACCTTCAATGGTGTTAGAAACGCTAGGGAAGTTGAGAACTTCCTATGGGGGCTTGAACAATATTTTGAGGCTACTGGCATAATGGACCATGCCAGTAAGATCCAAATTGCTGCCATGTACTTTTCCGACACTACTATGCTATGGTGGAGACGAAGACATGGAGATGTGCAATGAGGGGTTTGCACAATTGAAACCTTTGATGATTTCAAAAGGGAGTTCAAAATCCAATTCTTCCCAGTAAATGTTGAAGAGGAGGCAAAGGGCTGATTGCGACGATTGAAGCAAACGGGTAGCATAAGAGATTATGTGAAGGAGTTCACAACTTTGCTATTAGAAGTCTCGGACACTTCTGGCAAGGATGCTTTATTATTGTTCATGGATGGTCTTCAATCATGGGCTAACCTTGAACTTAAGCGATGAGGTGTTCAAGACCTATCTTTGGCCATTGCGGTTGCTGAGAGCCTTATTGACTATTCCACATACAAAGAGAGCTCAAAGGCTACAGATAGAAAGTTTGGTGGAGGAAAGAGTGGGGGAGGCTATGCCAAAAGTCAAGGTCTCAAAAGTCATAAAGAAGGCTCCTCTTTTAAACCACGAGATAAAGGGAAGGAAATGGAGGATCGTGGTGCCTTGAAGCCCTATATGATGTGCTTCATATGCGATGAACCACATTGGGCACGTGAATGTTTGAAAAGAAAGGCCTTGAGTTCCTTAGTTGCCTCCACAAATGACCAAGATGGAGGTGAGATAGACGAAGGTGTAAAGAGGAGTTCTTTGCGCCTACTTGGTGCATTGCAGAGCACCCCAAAGACCCCTAAAGGCTTAATGTTCGTAGATGCAACCATCAACGGGAAGGTCGCCAAAGCTTTGGTTGACATAGGTGCATCTCATAACTTTGTTTCATTGGAGGAAGCAAAGAGACTTGGCCTTAGGGTTATCGAGGGAGGAGGATCTCTTAAAGCAGTTAACTCGGCAGCACTACCTCTCAAAGGAGTTGCTCATGGAGTTAAGGTCATTCTTGGTGCTTGGACTGGCTAAGTGGACTTATCAGTGGCGCCTATGGGTGACTTCTCGGTAGTATTTGGCATGGAGTTCTTAGACCAGGTTAGAGCTTTCCTTGTGCCATGCTGAAACTCTATGTGCATCATAGATGGAACAAAGGCTTGCATGGTGCCGACGGAGAGGACTACCAGACCTACTACCCAAGCTCTCTCAGCACTTCAATTCAAGAAGGGATTGAAGAGGGATAAAGAGAGTTATTTGGCCATCTTAAAGGAGTATGACATTGAGGAGGCATCACCAAGGCCGTGCTTACCGACGGAAGTGCAAGCTGTCCTAGATAAGTTCAATGATGTGATGCATGAGGCATTACTAAAACGGTTACTTCCAAGGAGGGAGGTAGACCACGAAATTGAGTTGGAACCGGGTACCAGGCCACCAGCAATGAGCCCTTATTGAATGGAGAATTTAGAGTTGGCTGAACTACGAAAGAAACTTGATGAATTGCTAGATGCTAGCTTCATAAGGCCCTATAAAGCTCCATTTGGTGCCCCGATGCTCTTTCAAAAGAAGAAGGATGGCTCACTACGGATGTGCTTCGACTATCGGGCTCTAAATAAGATCACTATAAAGAACAAGTATCCTATCCCACTCATTGTTGATTTGTTCGATCAATTAGGGAATGCCAGATACTTTACAAAATTGGACTTGCGATCGGGATATTACCAGGTACGTATAGCCAAAGGAGATGAGCCCAAGACCATATGTGTGACCAGGTATGGTGCCTATGAGTTCCTTGTCATGCCGTTTGGTCTCACTAATGCACCTGTCACCTTCTACACTCTTATGAACAAGATTTTCCATCCCTACCTCGATCGGTTCGTGGTAGTATATCTCGATGACATTGTGATATATAGCCGGACTTTGGAAGAACATCTAGAGCACTTGAGGAAGGTGTTCGAGGTCCTGAGGGAAAATGCGCTATGTGTCAAGAAGGAGAAATGGTCTTTTGCCCAAGATGAGGTGATGTTCTTGGGGTATAGGATAAAGGATGAGAAACTAATGATGGATGGAGCCAAGGTGAAAGCCATCCAAGAATGGGAACCTCCTGCCAAGGTTCTCGAGTTAAGGTCTTTCCTTGGACTGGTGAACTATTACAGAAGCTTTATCAAGTCCTACTCAGCGAGAGCAGCCCCATTGACTGACCTACTCAAAAATAACAAGTATTGGGAATGGACAAGTGAATGCCAAGCAGCGTTCGAAGACTTGAAAAAGGCCATCAGTGGAGAACCGGTACTTTGTCTACCAAACCCCTCCAAGATGTACGAGCTACAAACAGATGCCTCAGACTTTGCCATTGGTGGAGTATTGATGCAGGAAGGGCGTCCGATAGCTTATGAGAGCCACAAGCTTAATGACATCGAACACCGCTACACTATGCAAGAAAAGGAAATGACAACTATCATTCATTGCCTAAGGGTGTGGCAACACTACTTATTGGGTTCTCATTTTGTTATCATGATAGACAATGTAGCAACAAGTTACTTCTAGACTCAAAAGAAGTTGAGTCCCAAGCAAGCTAGATGGCAAGACTTCTTGGCAGAGTTTGACTATAGGCTGGAGTACAAACTCGGTAAGGCCAATGTGGTGGTTGATGTGTTGAGTTGAAAGGCAGAGTTAGCAGCCTTGAGTAGGCCAAGTAGTCCTTTGCTAGAAAGGATCAAAGAAGGGTTGGAGCATGATGCTCTTGCTCAAAACCTCCTTGCCCTCATCAAGGAAGGAAAAACAAGGCAATTTTGGCTGAGTGATGGACTACTCTTCGCCAAACAGAATCACATTTATGTGCCAAAGTGGGATAACTTGAGGAGGGAGCTGATCAAGGAGTGCCATGATGCACTGTGGGCTGGACACTCAGGAATGAGGCGCACCCTTGCTTTGATCAAGTCAATTTACTACTGGCCTCAACTACGGGATGATGTTGAAGCCTATGTGAGGAATTGTCTTGTATGCCAATAGGACAAGACAAAGCAGCATGAACCTGGAGGTTTGCTAGAGCCGCTGCCTATTCCAGAGAGACCATAGAAGAGTGTCTCAATGGATTTCATCACTTGCTTGCCAAAATCAGAGGGCTTGGCAGCATAGTTATAGTCATTGATCGCTTCAATAAGTATGCAACATTTATACATGCCTCAGCAGATTGCACTGCAAATGAGACAACACGATTGTTCCTTAAGCACGTTGTGAAGCATTGGGGAATTCCATCCAACATTGTGAGTGGTCGAGACCCTCGATTTACTGGGAAGTTTTGGACATAATTGTTCAAGTTGTTGGGATCAGACTTGAACTTCTCCACAAGCTTTCATCCCTAAAGCGATGGACAAACGGAACGTGCCAATGCATTGCTGGAGCTTTATCTCAGGCACTTTGTTAGTGCCAATCAACATGATTGGGCTAAGTTGCTGGATGTAGCCAATTTTCTTATAACTTATAGAGGAGCGAGTCCACCATGAAGAGTCCCTTTGAGATCATCATGGGGTAGCAACCCATAACTCCTCATGCTTTGGCCACGAGTTATGAAGGAAAGAGTCTCGCTGCCTTCAAATTTGCCAAGGCATGACACGAACAAGCTGAGTTAGCCCAAGCCTATTTAAATAAGGTATCTAAAAAGATGAAGAAATGGGCTGACAAGAAAAGGAGGATGGTGGAATTTTAGGAAGGAGATTTGGTCCTTGTCAAACTATTGCCCCAATAGTTTAAGTCATTGCGAAAGGTTCATAAGGAGTTGGTACGGAAGTATGAAGGGCCATTTCCAGTCCTCAAGCGGGTCAGTAAGGTGTCCTACAAACTATAACACCCTCTGAAGCTTAAAATCTATCCAGTTTTTCATGTAAGCATACTGAAGCCTTATCATGGAGACAAGGAAGACATAAGTCAAGGAGAATCAAAGAAGGCACCTACCGCAGTAGTAACCTCCTTTGATAGAGAATTGAACTCTATCTTGGCAGATCGCCTAATCTGACATAGGGGTGTATCAAGTTATCAGGAATGCTTGGTCAAGTGGAAGAATGCCCCGAACATAGAGGCAAGCTGGGAACCTGAAGACTCTTTATGGTAATTCAAAGATGACATAGAGAGGTTCAAGCTTGAAGGCGCGACGAGGGCGTCGCGAACTTGATTGGGGGAGGGTGTTTCGTCTCGCTCAAAATTTCACTTAAAATCCAAATAAATGGTGGTTGCCTAAAAGATCCAGACTCTTCTACATGGGAAAGTTTTAGAGTGGCCTAGAGATGTCTAGACGGAGTTAGAGTTGGATGGACTCAACTCAAGCCTTGAAGACTCTAGAATGTTCTAGAGCACGTTAGAAGGTGCTGGAATATTCTAGAACGTGCCGAATGGTTTATAAAGGATGTGAAAGTCTCTAGAAGCTTACGGAACATCCTAGAACTAGCATAAAGGAATTAGACACCCCTAGAAGACTCTAGATTTGCCTAGAAGGTCCTAGAACCTTGTGGCATATTGTATAGAAACCAACACCAATAATGAACATTATGGTTTGTATAGAAACATAGGACATGATACTGAAACCTATCCATATCAAGGAGAAACACCAGCTGGACATGAATAGGTTAATGTTTTGGGAGCATATTGTTGTGTGTTTTTCAACACACAAACTCGTGCAAGTATACACGGTCACAAGTAATAAGATTTGTAAGTAAAGATCGATCCCACGGAGATTTGTTACTATAGTTTGTCGAGTACTAAAATTGTATCTTTCTGATTTTATCCAAAATAATTGTTGATTAATAAAAAACGAACATAAGAAAATAAAAGAAATCTAGGATTGCAAATTTTCACCAAACTAATCCACTCAAATAATGTTATTTTCTTTTGATTTATATTTTTTTTGTACATTTAATTTGTCAACCGAAAACTTCTTTTTTTATTCATACATCTCTTTCGAGCTCCGTATAAACACACCTCGTTAAATTAATTCACTATATCTCTATGAGAATTAAATTTAATAAGATTCATTAAGTTTTAAGTTTTCAAATGGCCACACATACAATTAGGGTATATTCCTATCCTTCATCATACATGTCATTCTATTTACGAGCAATACACACACAAATGCCTTTCTCAAGTTTATTTATGTGCCACAGATCGTTTTGATAAGATTCGTAAATAATCAAAAATCATTAAGCACAAAATAGAACTAACAAATCGAACGTCTTATAAATCTATCAAAAATAATTAAAATTAAAGCTTCATAAATTTAGATCAAATGCAACCCTAGAAAAATTAAATTACTTCATAAAATTAAAATAAAAATTACAACACATAGAGAAAAATAAGATGAAGAAGAAGGAAAATTAAAACATCACTTAGAACAAATATTTGGCACACGCAGAACACAACAAAAGCCAAAAAATGGCTTCTGCGTGTTCTGCCGTCCAAAACCGAGCAACACACGAAAATTAAACTCTACCCAAAACTCCAAAACCTTTCGAAAACTAACACTAAAACTAAAACTCTCCTCCAAAAAAAACTTCTTTAAAACTAAAAACTATCTCCTATTTATAGCTAAAAAATACATCAAAAAAATATTAAAATTTAATCCACGCCGGGGGGACAGGGAAGTGTGGCGAAAATAATAAATTACATGCGTAGGGGACAAAAATTATATCGAAAATGGGATCGAAAACGCGGCTAATTTAAGTGGGCGAGCAGTCCGTTTCTGTTTTTCTTATCAATACACGCTGCCACATGTCACGATCTGATTTGCTGAAACCAATAGTGGGACACGTGGCAGCACTTCATTCGCTGCGGGAAATGAGCACACGCAGAAACATAAGTAGGGGATTGGGGCGCCGAGAAAGTGCGGCAACGGCTGAAACGGGGACTTGATCCTGTGCATTCGCGTTCATTGGAAGATGCCACGGGTCGGAACATGATTCGTTTCAATATTAAGTGGGACACGTGGCACAATATGGTTCATGGAATAACTGGGCGCACGTGGATCGGCCGCACGGGAAAAGGGGCACGCGAAGATGGGGGACAGGTCTGCGCGGCGTCAGACGGGTGGGTCCCACGCTGCACGCCGGCCTGCGCGGCAGGTGGGCCCCACTCGGGCACCGAGCCGCGCGATAGAGAATTTCCCTACATCCACTCTCCTTGGTCGGGTTGAAGTGCACGCGCGCATCTGAACCGTTGATGCGTTGATATGACGGTCCACGATGAAGCGTGGATAGTGTCGCGTGGAATTTCTTTCCTGCGAAGAAAACTAACTTTTATTAATTATATTTTAACCCACAAATATATTTCAAATTACATTTTGAACTTTGTTTAATTGCAATACAACCCTTTTTGTAATTTAAATTAAATTTTAAACTTTTAATAATTGAAATTAAGCCCGATTTTAATTTAAATTATATTTTCAACTTTTATAAATTGCAATTAATCACTCTTTTATTTGAAATTATATTTTTGGACACAAATTTGCCACTAAGAAGATTTTCGATACAATTTATTTAATTTTCTTAAAATTTAGAAAAAACAGTAAATCCTAATTTATTAAACTAAAATTAACTAAAAATAGAGAGAATCTAGCAATTATAATTAATAAAATAGGTGAAAATAACTATATAAAATACAGTTATCACATATCAACATAGACCAAGATTCGACCCTAATTCAAATACTTATAATCTTGGGTAGAGAAATCATCCCAACTTGTCCTAGAGGCAAAACAACCCTCTTCTGGCCAAAAGCTCAAATCAGTTAGGCTAGGAATTCCACCAGCCCATTCCAGGAAGCCTTCCCAATAAACTAACCCTAGAGGACAACTTGAATTCTTTTATTCAAGTCTACAGAGATAACCAGTCTAAAACTAATCAACGGTTGGACTCTGTGGAAGCTTCTTTCAAAAAGGTGGAAGTCCAAGTTGAACAGTTAGTTGAGCATTTGCAAAGACAAAGCAAAGACTAACCGAATGGTTAAATTGGATCAAATAAATTCAATGAAGAGGAGACATTGAGTTTGTCATTCTGAAATCTCCAAGCAATGTCTTACTAGGAGACGATAAATTTTAGTCCTAAGTGGGAGGTCACCTATTATTGTATTTTCTTTTCTTTTAGTTTGTTTTGTTTTTATTTTAAGAATGTGTGTAATAAAATTCAAATGAAATAATAGAAATTCATTTGTTTCAAAATTTGTGTCCATTCTTTAAATTTTGCATTATAAAAAAACTTAATTTGTTAGAAATTAAAATAATGATGCGTCTTGCTAAGACGTTAAAATAAGCATTGGATGGGAGGCAACCCATCATTGAAAGGTAATTTTATTTTATTTAGTTTTTTTTTATTATTATTTTTTTCTTTTATGAGCACTTTGTTTATTTTATTGCATAAAATAATTGCTTGTTAAGATGTGTTAGAGTACCTTTTTGTATGATTGAAATATGATGTTGGATGCAATTAGCGTTTTCCATCAAAATCCATAACACATAAAGCAATTTGGTAACTTTTCTATCCCTTCTCTTTTACATTTTGCATTTTTTTACAATGAGGACAATGTAGATTTTAGGTTGGGGGTGGTAGGATTTAAAAGTTACACAAATTAGGAAAATATTAAAAATATTTATAAACAATGTGCCCTATTTTTCTAATTTAGTTGTGTATTTTCACATTAATTGTTTTCTTTAATTTATTTTTTTCTTTGATATATGTATATTATTTTCTTTATTTGTGTGTTTAGGTAAATTAGAGTAGTATTCAAATTTTTTTTCACAAAAATTGATCATGTCTTAGAATTAAATTTAAATAATGATATTAAATATTTTTGCCCTATTAGATTAATTTCCAAAAAACATATCATGAAATAATGTGATAATTAATTAGTTTTTTTCATGACTAGTATTTCTTAATAAAGTGTGAAAATTATATTAAACACAAAATTGGTGTTTAGTAATCAAATAGTGGAGACTACCCTTGTGAGAAAATTTTTGAACCCATTATCCTTTATTCTGAGTGATAAATAATATTTTTTTCTACTCTAAACACTTTTCTTATTTTTCCAACATTATTAGATGATCTTTACCGAACTTAACATTGAATGTTTGGATTTTTACATCTTAATGAGGTGTTATATATTTCCTTTTCATTTGGTTAGATTAAATGATTTAACTAGAAATTGATAGTGTATACTTTTATTCATTCATATATGATTTCTATTAAAAAAGAGTTATATCTAAGGTTATCTATACAAATACAAATAGAAAATTCAAATATTAACCACTCACCTTACCATATAAAAAATGTACAATGGGTCCACTATCTAAATAAAAAAAATGGATTCTCTTATAAAAAAACAATATAAGAGAGAAAAAATATATAGAGGAAAATGATAATCTATATACTATGACCCAAAAAGCCTAAACAATTGTGAGAAATGGTTTAATGCAAAAGAAAATATATGAAGTAATTCCCTAAGAAGTCATGCATTTTCTAAAAGACATATTAGTTGATATTTTTATTTGATGAATTTAATTGATACATGAAAGTAGTGTATAATATTTTCAAAATCTTTACATTTAATTCCTTTTATAATATGAAAGTTAAAATAACACATTGAGCCATTCTTCTTTATACATATGCAAACATATTAGTTCATTTCTATACATCAACTCTTTCGCATATAAATTAGTATGAATGTTTGAACCCATATGATTCAGTGTTTTTGAGAGTATGAACTTGTGAGGAATAGAGTCGAAGCGAATTCAAATTCCTGACGCTAAGTTTGGGTGAAATTAAATTGATACATTTTTTATATGAAATATGAAAATGATTTTCAACTAATTTTTATAATAAATCATGAATGTTTAGAAAGTTGAAATAATCTATGCTTAAGATTTTAATTATGAAATTTAAAAGAGATTATAAGCATGAGATATCTTGTATTTCATTTCTTTATTATACTTTAGTCTTCTTTACTTTATTTTTAATTTTAATTAACTTCTTATTTTATTTGTTTTATTTTGTTTTAATTTTTTGTTAATGTTTGTGGGTATTATTACTAAAAACTCTCACGAAACTTAAACTCGTCCACTAGGAAACCTAAGGGTTTATCGGTTTGTTGCATACACTAAATGCAAATGTGTCAATCCATGGAAGTGATTTAGGATAATTTAATTTTTAGTTTTTATTTTAGTTTTTACTGCTTATCTTGCTAAGGGATTAGCAAGAAGCTAGTTGGGGGTTGTGATGAGTGCTTAAAAAGCACTAAAAATTACAATTATTTAATGTACTATAATTGATTAAATACTTTATTTTTGTATGATTTTATCATACTTTTGTATAAATTTATCTTTTCAGAATCACGAGTATTTTTATTGTTATTCAAGTATCTTCGTTCAAAAAAATAACTTAAAGACTCGAAGAAAAATACTGGAGGTTATTCATCACAAATATGTTGAGAAAAAAATGAGAAAAAGTCAAAAATATGAAAAAATTGGAAGAAATGGGTCAAAATGGTCAAAAAGTCAAAAACACTGAAATTCTGTGCATAGCCACTTATTCACGCTGAAGTCCCGCACATGCCAGTACATACCCGAGCCAAGTCCTGCACGTATACCCAACACATTCCCGCACGCAGCAAGCACATGCCCAGTACACGCCTACACACACCCAGCACACGCTTGCGCTATGTCCCGTGCATGCCCCAAACGCCTGTCTATCGCAAATCTCGTGCCCCACATGCATGCTAGCCTGTCCAAATGCATCCAAAATCAAATTTTGAAATATCTTCCCACCTTTTTTGGCCTTTTCCTCACTTATAAAAGGACCTTTTCCCCTATTGTAAAAACCACACAATTTTCTCAACTCTTGCTCTCTCTAAAAAGTTTTCTTTTTTTAGTTTTTAGTTTTAAAATTCTTCTCTTTTTAAGAATAACTAGTTATGATTTTATAGATTTTTAGTTTTTGATTCAATAAACGAAAATGCAAATCTGTTTGGAGGTTTTCCAACAACAGAACAAGTATCAAAGTTCTATAAGGATTCTTTTGAGATATAATTTTAAAGTGAATTCTTTCAAGTTATTTTTTATGTTTTATTCTTATATGTTATGTTTAATTTGTCTATGATTGAATTTAACATGACTGGCTGTTTGTAAATATGATATAATAATAATGTTGTTATGCTTGAGAAATATTAAATAGGTAAAACATTTCTATAAAATAAATTGATTTTGTTTTTATTCAAGATTTTATATTAAACATGTTAGAGAGAAATATATTATTTTTCTTTACAAACTTAAATATGAAAATTAGACTTTGAGGTTTAATTATCCGGTTTGACTTAGAGTAGTACTCTTTTATTTGTTGGTACAATCGCTTGATAGTTAGAGTGAAGCTCTATAATTCGAAAATGTATTGACAACATATTTTCAGTCTTGGTTTTAAAACTTGAAAGTTAGTACTCGAATAATTAAATTCTTATGTTTAATTTGGACATCTTAAATAAAGTTTAAAATATCTAACCCCACCAAAGGTGGCATTTAAATGGGTCATTTTCAATCTCTTAGAAAAAATAATTAATTTAATTAACCAAATTAATTATCAACCCCACTTATAGGTGATAATTGATTTGTTTATTAACAAAGAATATCTAACCCCACCAAATGTGGTATTCATATTAAAAAGAGAGAATAAATAAATATAAATTTATTTATTTAATAACTTAAATAATATGAGCAAGCATAATTAGTTTAATTATTATATCAATAATACTCCACTTTTATAAATCATAAAAATTTGCATTATTGTTTATTGAATCCATATCTATTTTTATTTACTTTTATGTTATTAGATTAGGAAACACAAAAACCAAAATATAGTGAAATGATGTTTAAGATTTAATTTTGTTTTTAAAAGTTTGAATAATAAATTTAAAACCACATATTCCTTCATTAGATCGACCATGGGAGTATGCTTATCATTTGCAATAAAATAATTTGTGTACTTGCGAGAGTTTTATAAATATAAAACCAAAGTATTCCGATCTTGCTCATCACCATGCCATAATGCACTTTGTTTTTCCAGAATGCTCAGTTAACCTGAGAAGAGTGTGCCTGGAGTATTATTTATTTCCCACAGCGTGCTTTTAATTCTTTAATCCCTCCTTGATGTATTTTGTGTAAATATTTTGTAATTAAGTCCTCCAATATATGAAAATTATGACCCCATAGTATATATTCTTTTGATTGTTGTTATTTGTATCATTTAACAACCAAAATACTTAAAATATATTAAAACATACCTCGTGATTCTTAAAACACATTCTATAATATAAAACTTAATTAAGTAAAAGTACAATATGAAAACTCAATTGTCCCAATCAATTCTAATAAATCACCAGGTAAGTGTACTTTTCAAGTACTTATCACAACGATCCAACGATGTTCTCAAAATAGAAAATAAACAATTCTATACTAAACTAACCTAAATCATTCTAGTTGGTCTTAATAATCAAGTTATAGTCTCATGAGGGTTTCTAGTGATAATATCCACAAACATCCTAAGTAAATGAAAATAAATCAAATTAAATAAACAAAAATAAAATTTGATTTCTGAATCAATTTAATTCTTTATCTAAAAAATCTCCCATAACACATTATACATAGAATATTCAATATCACTTACTTTATAGGACAATTCAAACATTAATTTTACTTATGTAATTGACTCTTAGCATCCATCTAAACCTAACCATTAATCTAAATACCACATGATTTCATGTACGACATTCACAAAATATATATTTTTTAATCTCAAAATTGGGCAAATATGATACGTGTAAGCATTATAACCACAAATTCCATAGGCGTAGTCTCAAATTACTTTTCACCAATGTAGAATGGACATACTACTTTGAATCAAAATGTTTTTCAAGGTTGTAACATTAGGTTAATGTGTGTCTTTATGAAAGAAGAGGAAGGTGAGTCACAAAAATAAAAGAATTTAATTAAATTCAAACATTTTAAATTATAAAATAGCCCCATATGTTACCTAACTTATCTAGCCAGTATTCACCTTTACATCCATAGTTAAGTACATTACGGGTACAATTTCACATTGTATCAAATATCATTATACTCCCTTTTTTTTCTCTCTTCTTTCTTTCTTTTTATTTTTATTTTTTCTCTTCTTCTTTTTTTCTTTTTATTTTTATTTTTTCTCTTCTTTTTTTCTTTTCTATAATTGAAGAGATAGAAAATTGAATGACTAAAAACTTTCATCATTTTTACATTCAAAATTTATTTTTTATATGCCACAACATGTTATTTTCAATATTTTTTGGGTTATAGTCAATTTTTACTAAATTTTCACCCTTTCTTCATGGATAGTTCATTCCAAATATGTATTTGTGTTAAGTCCTCTTAGAGAGTAGAAGGGTCGGATAATTTATTTCTTTGGCTCATAAAAGCGTTGGTCATAACATATAAAAGAAAGAAAAGCTTGCTAACTGATGCGGGCAGAACCGACATCGCCTATCCTGCCCGTTACTTTGGTTTTATCTATTTATAAAACTCTCGCAAGTGCACGAATCATTTCGTAGAAAATGATAAGTATACTCCCAAGGTCGATCTAAGGAAGGAATGTATGTGGTTTTTAATTTATTATTCAAACTTTTAAAAACGAAATTAAATCCTAAACATCCTGTCACGATATTTTGGGTTTTGTGTTTTTAATCTAATTACATAAAAATAAACATAGATTCAATAAACATTTATGCAAATTTTATCTGTTAAAACAGTGGAGTATTTATGGATATAATAATTAAGTTAATTATGCTTGCTCATATTATTTAGGTTATTAAAGATATGAATTGATATTTATTGATTCTCCCTTTTTTGTATGAATACCACCTTTGGTGGGGTTAGATATTCTTTGTTAACTAAGCAAATCAATTAACACATATGGGTGGGGTTGATAACTAATTTGGTTAATTAAATTAATTTCTTTTTCTAAGAGATTGAAAATGAACCATTTAAATGCCACCTTTGGTGGGGTTAGACAGTTTAAACTTTATTCAAGGTGTCCAAATTAAACCTAAGAATTTAGTTATCCGAGTACTAACTTTCAAGTTTTAAAACCACTACTGAAAACATGTTGTCAATACATTTTCAGATAATAATTCTTA
Source organism: Hippophae gyantsensis (assembly GCA_030763125.1). Classification (NCBI taxonomy): domain Eukaryota; kingdom Viridiplantae; phylum Streptophyta; class Magnoliopsida; order Rosales; family Elaeagnaceae; genus Hippophae; species Hippophae gyantsensis. The sequence continues at coordinate 24,579,883 of CM061029.1, read as the reverse complement.
TAAAAACTTTTGAAATAGAGCTTCACTCTAACTACGGGGCGATTGTACCAACAAATAAAAGAGCACTACTCTAAATTAGACCGGATAACTAAACCTTAAAATCTAATTTTCAGATTTAAGTTTGTAATGAAAAATAATATATTTCTCTCTAACATTCTTAATATAAAATCTTGAATAAAAATAAAATCAATTTATTTTAGAGATTTTTACCTATTTAATATTTCGCAAGCATAACAACGTCATTATTACATCATATTTACTAAACAGCCAGCATAGTTAAATTTAACCACAGACAAGTTGAATATAACATGTAAGAATAAAGCATAAAAATAACTGTAAAGAAAATAAAATCCTTACAGAACTTCGACGCTATTCCCGTAGCTGGAAAACCTCCAAGCGGAATTTGCACTCCCATTTATTGAATCAAAAACTAATATATTACAAAAACATAACTAGTTCTTCCCAAAAAGGGAAGAACTCTAAAACTAAGAGAAATTAACTAAAAACTAAGAAAAACTAAAAAAACCTAAAAATCTAATAAAAGAGAGAAAGAAAGAAGAGAGAAGTGTGTTTTGAAGGTGTGTTTTGAAGTGAAGGGAAGGGGGGTATTTATAGGTGAGGATGGAGAGAAAAAATGAGTAAAAAAATGTTAAAAAAATATTTAAAAATGTAAAAACGCGTATTGGAATTGCTGATGTCATTAATGACGTCAGCATGACGTCAGGGCTGCACTTGAAAAATGGGGCGAAAAGGCGTTGGGCGCGCGGGGCTGTCGTTGCGTAGCTCAGCGTAGCGTGAACGATGCCGCGATGGGGCGCCGCGTACATGGGCGCCGCTGTACATTGGCAGCGGGCGCGATGTCCATCTTTTTGACATTTTTGACCTTTTCGACCCATTTTGTCCAATTTTTCCATGTTTGTTGACCTTTTCCCACTTATTTAATAATATATTTGTGATGTATTGCTTCAAGTATTCCTCTTTGAGTCTTTAAATTGCGTTTTTAAGCCAAAATACCTGAAAAACAATAAAAATACCCGTGATTCCGAAAAAGACAAATTTATATAAATATATGATAAAACATATAAATATATGTATTTTTAATCAATTAATGTACATAAAATCATGGTTATTTTAGTGCTTTTTGGGCACTCATCACTAACCCATACAAGCTCAAGGGGATACTAGCGATAAAAGGGATGAGTGGTAGGCTTGAAAAAGTTCAAACCATCTAAAAATAGCGTAAATTCTTTCTTAAGCACTATATATTCTATGATTTTTCCTTGAGTGATTCTCAAATAAGTTCTAGAGTTTGTTTAGATCTCAAATACATCAATGAAAAGTTTGCACACAAAACATTCCTAAATACTTAGATTAACCAAACATTCTTTCCATATACCATAAGTCTCAAACTAAATAACATTTACATTCAATCATACTTTAATTGAAACAAAATTCAAAGTTCTCTATATGTTAGTGTTACACAATCTTTTCCTATCATTGACATATAAATTAACTTAAAATAAAAATAAATATACGATAAAATAAAGATTAAACAAATAAAAAAATTGAAAAGAAATGTTTGAAAATTCCATAATTCATAATTTTTAAGAAACTTTTCCCTCACTTCAAATTTAAAATCTACATTGTCTGCAATGTTCAATTATAAATCCAAAGAAAAGAAGAAAAGAAAGGAAAAGTTGGGTTCCTTGTAGTAGCACAGTGTGATTAATCATGGTGATTTGGTTCGTATTCTCGTTGCATTCCATCAATTGAATCAAATTCCATTAGGCATAGATTTATATTGTATCTCATATATATCACGCATCACCAAATAGTTATGAAATTTATTGGTTCTAAAATAAACATTCGTTATTCAAATAAAAAAGTAAAATCACTAACAAATAAAAATGTTCAAAAACTAACTAGAATGGAAGAAAACAAATCTCAATGGGTATCCTTTCATTTAACACTTAGTTTAACTTCCTCAGCCCAATGGTATCTCCATTGTTTCTTAATCATCCAAGTCTATTGGTGTGTGTAGAGTCATCTCTTCTATATTAATTGTTGTAACAGGTTCATGGTATAGTTTCAATATGTGTCCATTCACTTTAAATTCTTTGCCAGTACTTGGATTTCGTATTTTAAATGCACCATAAGAGAAAACGTTAGTGTTAATAAATGGATTGACCTAAAGAAAACATAAGTTACTTGGATGGATTATACTAATTTGTGGTGTCCACCTTATTATAAGTCCATGTTACATAGTTTCATTGTCCAAAAATGCTCGATGCTTTAACTAAAATGGTAGATTACAAGGTCCAATGCTTTATATTGGGTTTGATTGTCTTTTTAAGGATGGACTTGACCACTCTGTTGGACACTTCAACTTGTCTACTTGTCTACTTGTCTATGGATGGTAAAGGGTAGATAATTTGTGGCTAACATTGTATTTTTTAAGTGAAGCCCAAAAAGACCTATTGTAAAAATGTAGTCCACCATTCTTGATTATAACTCTTCATATTCCAAACCTAGGAAATATGTTAGACTTCACAAAATCTAAAACAAATTTAGAGTTGTTAGTTCGAGTGACTTTAGCTTTCACCCATTTAGACACATAATTCACAGTAAATAAAATATATAAGTAATCATAAGAATATGGAAAAGGACCCATGAAATCAATACCTCAAACATCAAAGATTTCAATAATAAGAATTGGAGTTTATGGAATTTGATTCCTAGCACCCAAATTATCTGTTTGTTTACAACGGTCACATGTTTTACAAAAGGTCAAGGCCTCCTTGAGTATCATTGGCCAATAAAATCTACTCTTTAAAACTTTGAAAGTGGTTCATTTTACTCTAAAATGTGCTCCATATGCATAAGAATGAAAAAAAGTTAGAATAGAATTAAAATTAGTGTTAGGTATACACCTTCTTATCAATTGATATGGGCAATGTTTTTAAAGTTAGGGGCCACCCTACTCACATTATTTAGCATCCTTTATAAGTTTGAATTTACTAGCTTGTGACAAGTCTTTTAGGAACCTCTTACTGACCAAGTAGTTCAATATATCTACATACCAAGGAGTAAATGATGTAGTCAAGTAGTAACTCATCTAGAAAATCCTCTCTTATTGGAAGTGATTCCTCTTCTTGAATTAATCTACTGAGGTGATCTGCTACTACATTTTCTCTTATTCTTTTTTTTCCCTTGATTTCAAGGTCAAATTATTGTAGAAGAAGAATCCACTTTATTAGCCTTGGCTTGGCATCTTTTTTATGAGCAAGTACCTAAGAGCCGCATGATCAGAGAAAAAAATTACTTTAGTTCCAATTAATATAATCGAAATTTTTCTAAAGTAAAAAATAATAGCTAAAATTTATTTCTCCATTGTGGCATAATTGAGTTGGGCATCGTTTAGGGTCCATGATGCATAATATATGGTATTTGGTAGCTTTTCAACCCTTTTTCCCAAAATAGCTACAACAGTATATTCACTTATGTCATACATAAACTCAAATGGGGTGCTTTAATGATTAGTGTTATGGTTAAAAGTTCTTTAAATATGTTAAATACTTTGAGGCACTCTTCATTGAAAGCAAATGCAACTTATTTTTGGAGCTACTGGCATAGAGCCCTTGCTATCTTTGAGAGATTATGTATAAATCTTTGATAAAATCTTGAATGACAAAGAAAAGAATAGCTATTCTCACACAAATGAGAGGTGCTAATGAAAGAATAAGATTTATACTAGATTTATCAACCTATATTCCCTTAAATGATATCACATGACCTAAAAATATACCTCGATTTATAATGAAATAGCATTTTTTCCAATTAATTACAATGTTAGTTTCTATGCATCTCTTTAGAATTAATGTACTGTTACTAAGAAAATTATCAAATGAATCCCATAAATAGTAAAATCATCCATAAATACTTCTATAATGCTCTTTATAATGTTAGAAAATATACTTATCATATACCTTTGGAAGGTAGTAAAAGCATTACAATGGCGAAATTGCATGCGTCAAGAAGTAAAGATTCCAAAGGGCTAAGTGAATGTTGTCTTTTCTTGGTCTTTTAGAGCAATGACAATCTTATTATAACCTAAAAAATCATCAACAAAATAATAGTGAGTATGGCCAGCTAAATGCTCAAGTATTTGATTAATAAAAGGTAAAGGAAATGATCTTTGTGAGTCATAGAGTTAAGTTTTCAAAATTTAATGCAAATTCACTACCCGGTTTGAAATTGATTAGGAATTAATTCATTATCCTCATTCTTCTCTATTATAACTTCTGACTTCTTTGGAAGCACTTGGACTAGATTGACTGAATTGAAATCTAAAATTGGATGGATTATAATAACTTCCAATAGCTTGAAAACTTCATTCTTAACCACTTCCATCATTCATGGATTCAATCTCCTTTTTGGCTCTCTCGTTGCTTTGACATCATTTTCAAGTAATATTCGATGCATGTGATAAGGGCTTGAAAAGCATGTTTACCTGGTGATTTATCAAAATTAATTAGGAGAATTAAGTTTTAATATTACATTTTTACTTAATTATATTACAAAATATTTTTTTTCTCAAAATCATGGGGTATGTTTTAATGTATTTTACTTATTTTGTTCATTAAAAGATACAAATAAGATATTGGAGGACTTGATTACAAAATATTTATATAAAATACACCAGGAAGAGTTAAAGTGCAACATTGAAGAATTAAAAGCACGCCGAGACAAAGAAATAATGTGCCATGTCATACTCCTCTCGAGTTCACTAGGCATTTTGTAGAAACAATACACCCCATGGTATAACACTCTCGAATGGAATTCATAAAAATGTGGAATACCTTGTGCTATGGTATGAATCTAGGCACACCGCGTTCTGCGCTTTCATATTTGCATATAAACTCTAGATTTTCAGTATCCTTATCCCACTTGCTCTTGATTTTCTAGGTTTAGGATTCTAATTGTTTTAGACCTCTACAACCTTAATCCTAATTACACGATATGTAACTTATATACTATAAATATGTAATTGGGGTTAACCACAAACAAATAGATTTAGGTACATAATTTGTAGAATTAAGCTAGAGGTAAGAATTAAGAACATGATTCAAATAGGTAATCAAAGGAATTAAAGATGAGAATTAAAGACAAAAGTTCTAAGTTTTCTTCTTCTTCTTTTATTGTTATCATGAATAATTTTATAATTTATTGTGGATGATTTCAAAGCCCTAGGCATGTATTGCAATATTTAATAATATTTGCAATATTCTATTCTACTATTCCTCTTGATTATGTATTAATTCTCACTTTTAATCTTTGTATGAATTTTCTTGATTATTCAAATGTACAATTGAATAATTTGATTAATTTATCATTAATTAATTTAGTTTGTTGGGAATGTAATCACTTGATCAATTTAAATAACTAGTGATAAATTACTTGAAATGATAATTAATACTCAAGATAATTAAACCGAGCTAATTGTGTTCTTAACTTTGATCCAATATATTATATGAAATTAAATGCTTTTGATAGATTAAATTTAGAAAGTTTATTATGGATTTTTTATTATAAAGAGTTTGAATTAAGAGCTTATTTAATTCAACGAACATGTCAGAAGAGGTCGAGACTTTCGAGCTTGTGAATTTCTCTAAGTTAGTACAATCAAAGAATAGGAAATTAAGATATGCTTTTGTTGATTTGCAATACTTGCTTGTGGTGAAAAATGATCCTACAATCATTCCTATATTCATATATTTATCATAATCTTTAGATTTGGTTTTATCTTATTAATCTTTAGTTAATAGATTTAATTTTCTATTTACAAAACCCAAACCCTTCATGGTAATAAATAAGAATTAGTTCCAAAATCCTATGCATGAAAGATCCTTAATTGTTATATACTAATTTACAATATCTTAAGTAATTTAAAGTAAGGTTTAAATATCTTGTTTATTTTAACATATAAATTTTTGGTGCTATTGTCACCACGGATTTTTGTTAAATTAACTCTTTTTTACTTTTATTTTTTATTTATATTTTTTGTTTTGTTTTAACTTACTTTTTTTCTATCTTTATTTTCTTTTTAGTATCATAGTAAATAAACTCACATTACAATCTGAGATTAAATTCACACATTGTACTTTTTCTTGAGCAAACAGTTCAGACAAATCTTCCAATTTGAAGCATCTCATATGACGATTTGGATCATTCCATCCATCTAGAAATGGTTGTGAATATTCTTAATCAAACTCTCAGGGAGATGGTTATACCGGCTTTGGATCAATAACCATTACACATTTAATATAATGACAATGATGATACTCTTGAATTGAATTATGGTATCCTTAATCTCTTACATTTTGAGGCCTAGTTGGTGAGGATCCAAACAATAATCTAAACTAATTTTAAGTGGTTTTTTCTAGCATGAAATCTATTTACACTACTAAAGGATGGGCAAAAATGAGTGCATTTCCATTCTCTTTAGCAAACCGTGCTAAAGAGTGATTGTACAACTTACCATTTGGGACAATAAATAGTTGGAATGAGATGAAATAACTATTCTAAGAGAAATATTTTCTAGCCTATAGGGCCACTCTAATAAAAAAAATTGTGATGTCCAACAATACAATGGAGAAAATCTATATGAGTATTGGGAGAAATTCAAGAAACTCCATTCTAGTTGCCCTTATCATCAAATAATTGAGTAGCTCTTAATCCAATCCTTCTCTAAGGGATTGGTAACTATGGATAGAAACATAATTGGTGAAGCAAGTGGTGATGTATTAGTTAATAAGACTCTTAAAATTTCAAGGAGTTTGATTGCCACTATGGCTGCAAATGCTTAACAGCTTGGCATCCATTCCAACCCACCACAAAAAGTCAATGAATTTGGATTTCCTAATAATATTGAACAACAATTGAGCATCTTCACCTTCATCGTGTAACAATTGGCGGTAGGATAACTAAAAGCTTGTGGGGTTTGCGCCAACATTGGACACCCAATATATATGTTCCCCACTCTTCAATATCCTAATACAGAAAAAGAAAATGTTGTGAGTGGGTTGATGTACTAAAACTTGATATACAAATTTTGTATATTTTTTAAATTGCTCGCAAGTTCATGAATCACTTTGTAAGAAATGATAAGTATATTTCTATAGTCGGTCTAAAAGGGAATCACATTGTTTTTAAACAATTCAACAAATTCTTAAAAACAAAAATTAAACCTAAATATTTTATCATAAAGTTTGGGTTTGAGAAATCTAATCTATACAATAAACATTTATATTCAATGGAGAATTTCTGGGATAGATTAGTTAGTTAATCATGTTTGCTCAATATTAATTAGTTTATTAAAGATATGAGTTAAAATTATTGATTTTTATATTTTTAGTATTGAAACATCCTTACGTGAGGATCACCACTTGGTTTATATTAAATTATGATGTATTTCTAAGGAATAACAAAGCATCTAATTATTGCTTTAGAAGGATCACATAATTAGACACTAATCATGGTGTCAAAGTTAAGTTTATGATTTAAATATTTGAAAATTAACTTTCAGATTTTAAATCTATTATGAAAAATATGTTGTCAATATACTTTTCAATAATAAATCTTACAAAAATCCTTGAAATAGAGCATGGTTTTAAATAAGATTTAGATAATTACACCTAATATCCAAGAGTATTACTCTAAATCAGAATTAGATAATTAAATCGTAAATCTAACTCTCATATTTATTACAAAAAAATGATTGTTGATATACTTTTTTTTAACGAACTTTAATATAAATCTTGACGAAGAAATATGAAAGAGTCCACGATCCCATACACAACCAAGGTAAGGAAATACAAACTCCTAACAGATTCCTCTCCACAAGCAACGAAAAGGATAATAGCTTAAAATAGAATACTCAGTAATAGTAGTACAATATAATATCGAATCAATAGATAGCATTCAATAACAGATATGATCAATACAAGGTAGGAAAATAGTTAACGCTTTCTAATAAGAGTTTAAACAACAATATGTTGTAACATACACATTATAAACTCTGATTGTACTAATATGAGAGTGGATCATGTATAACACATGATATAATGGGGTAAACCCATATAGAGACTATATATAGAGACTATATCTATATGGTAACGTCCTCAGTTTACTTAAAGATAACTACACAGCATCAAACAATTCACTAATTAATAAAAAAATTACAAATTTAAAAGAAATAAAACCACTATTACCTTTATCAATTGGAACCTCCATCCAAATTTCCTATTGTTGCTTCCACAACGTCCTAATTTGACACATGAACCTAGCTCTCTTCCACAGCCGACACCACCCAATGTGATGTGATTAGTTACTATAGAACAGTAATATGTAGAATAAACTGATCCAACCTTTGAATACTATTCATATAGAGATGTACTCACTCACAACCTAAAAATAGTTATACTCACTATTCTACGCTTACATGAATGTATCATAATTACTAAAACATGTTCAAAATAATTGATGAATATAGAATACAAATCAATAGAAATTTTGACAGACTTTTGACAAGTTTTTTGAATTAATTTTACTTAATAATGAGGTATTTATAGCACTTGATCGGCTACCTCGCTAGCCACTTTGCCGAAGGTGGTGGTGAGCTTGGTGGAGAGCTTATTGACAAAGTGCTAAAAAAGATATTTTTTGTTTCTAATAATGTAGAGTAAAATCCACAAGTACTTGCACCCTAAACCAAGCAAAAACCACCACTCAACTTAGCATGCATACTAAAGAAACCGAACTCATGGTGTGTGAAAATATGCTTTTAATCATAGTGTTGCTAACTATTTGTATGTGTAGTAATGATCTACAATAACTAACACTACATAGAGGAAGAGAGAACACTGAATAAAAATAAACGATACCATATTTTTCACACGGGACTTACAATCTCCCCCTCTGCCTTTCTATGTCAAAACACTGAATAACTAAATACATGCTCACATCTATCATGAGATGATAATGAAGATGACCTAAGTATGTTTGCTCCCATGAGAAAAAAATCAACACATATGTAAACCAAGTGTATCCATCTTATGTCCTCCATCTATCTTCATATAACAACTCATCTACTCTATCACTTTGAAACACAAGGGTCTCAACACCACTGCACACAAACACATAAAAAGCTCGAAGACTTTACTATATACCTATAACCTGCACACATGAAACAAGCACATACCCTATGTATGTATCATGTAGAAATGACATGTAGTGAAACTACATACTATCATGTTAACCCTATATAGGTGAACACCGACTAGAAAGCAACACAAAAGTACACAAATCCCTCTGAATTTATGTAACACTCCCTTGAATGCATGCAAGTTAATCAACAATATGTAGTGTAATCTTTAACTCACAACATATGCAACACACAATATAGAAAAAAACACATTTATGCACAGTAACTTCTCCCTTTTTTGACACAGAAAGTCAAAGAAATACTCCTATAAGAGGAGGAGAAGGCATACAAGAGTGAAATAAAAAGAGAAGTAAACTGAACAAGTTCAAAGAAAAATAGTGTCTTTAGATTAAACAATGCACTTAAAGTAAATATTCATTGGCCCATCAATCTATGATGCATTCAAGTAAGAGTGTGACTAAATATTTATAGATATGCAATGTGTGTGTTATACAAAACTTATATTACTCTATATGCCATTAAGATATGCTTCTTCAAACCATGAAAATAGAAATATAAACTCAAGTAAACCAAACTTCATAAGTCCACTTTTAGCCTATCTCTCCACTACTATAGGTGCCAACAAAGAAGAAGTCAAGAGGTCTTTCAAAGCTTGTAATGAAAGGCTAAGGTTTAGGTAGATAATAAGAGACATTTAGGTTTGAACACATCTTTAGTCAACCAAACCAAACACTTTAAGCAATGAGACCACAACAATGAGAGTAAACCTATAAATTTAGGTTCTTTTCCTTTTATTTCTCAATTTTCATACAATTACATTCCTAAAACATTGGATCTTTTTTCTATACATCTTAGCATTCATTTCCTAATACCCTTCTTTTTCTTTCTCTTTGTTTTTCCTTTTTACTTTCCTTTCCTTTCCTTTCTCTTTTTTGTTTACACACGAGGGTAAAACAAACAACCCTAAAACAAATATGTTCAATAAGTAACATAATTGAAACTCAACTAAAGGTGTGCAAGGTAAGAGGGATTTATCATTTGTGCTAAGCTAGTATTAGCAAAGAAATGAAGGGATAACAAAATGGCTCAAGTATAACCTAGGATTTCTCCAAAAGAGACACTAATGTGGATTCTCGAGCTTGTTAGAGACTTACAAATTATCAAAGCAAGAAGCCCATACAAACTTCTTAAAATAATTGTACAAATTCACAACTTTATTGCATGTGTATAGGAAAATGTTCTTTCTAAATTCAACACAAGAATTTAGTCATATATACTCTCAGAGATTACATATCTAAATTAAAAGCAAGTCAACCATAAAAAAATGATGGTCCTTCAAAACAAATTCATTTCACAAGTTGACAAAAGAACGAATGTCTAGCGTTAAAGAGTAACACATATAAGAAAAGAGAAAGTACAATAGAACAAAACAACATGTAAAGTTGTTCAGACTCATAAAAATATGAAAAACATAAGAGAAAATCTCTCAAGGTGAGATAAAAATACCAATAAACTTTCTAAGGGATTCAACCTTTGGAAGTCTAGAGGTTTAGTAAAAATATCAGCAAGTTGGCAATTAGTACTGATATGTTGTAGAGTCAAATTTTTTGATTCAACAAGGTCTCTTATAAAATGACGATGAATATCAATGTGTTTGGTCCTCGAGTATTGAATTAATTTTTTTGAAATACATATAACACTGGTGTTGTCATAATACAAAAGAAGATTTTTAACCTGGTTTTCGCAGTTAGGTAACATTTATTTCATTCAAAGTAATTGTGAGCAACACAATCCTTCAACAATACATTTAGCCTTAGTAGTTGAGAGAGAAACCAAACTCTATTTTTACTATCCCATGAGGTAAAAGAATTTTCCAAATAAAAACTGCCTCCAAACCAACCTTTTTGTCATCATTACATCCAACCTAATTAGCATCAAAGTATCTAACCAATTCTGCAGTAGTATACCAAGGATATCAAATACCACTTTCTAAAGTACCATTGACATATTTGATGATTCTTTTCACTGTCGTAAGATGTGATTCTTTGGGATTAGTTTGGGATCTAACATATACTCCAATAGTGAAAGATATGTTAGGGCACCATACAGTCATAAATAAAAGGCTCACAATCATACTCTTATATAAAGTATGTTCAACATCCTTGTCGAAAGAGTATTGATGAAGTTTTAGAGTGGTACCCATAGGGGTCCAAGCAAAAGACGTCGTATCAAAACCAAACTACTTAACCAAATTCTTGATGTACTTAGCTTAAGATAAGAAGATCCCATCCATCATTTGTTTGAATTGAAATCCAAGAAAGAACTTTAGTTCTCTAACTAAACTCATCTCGAACTCACTTTGCATGGTAGCTAAAATTTGTTGAGCTAGATCATCTTTAGTGTATCCAAAAATGATGTCATAAACATAAAATTAAGCCACAACAACCTCTCCTTGAAGTTTTGAGACAAATAAAGTCTTGTCACCACCTCTTCTCAGAAAACCACTGTTGAGGGGAAATATTATGAGATGATCATACCAAGCATGTGGGGCTTACATCAACCCATATAATGCATTATTTAGTCTCCTTTTTCACATAAACCTCTTCTTTAATGACTCCTTTTAGAAAAAGAAATTTCGACTTCCATTTGATACAGCTAAACCTAAAGAAATAAGCAAGACTAAGAAGTAGTCTAATAGACTCAAGGTGTTCAACAGGGATGAAGGTTTCATCAAAGTCTATCCCTTCAATCTATGTATACCTTGTGCAATAAGGTAGGACTTATTTTGAGTGATGATCCCATTTTGATCTTCCTTATTTTTATATAGCCAGCAAGTACTAATGATATATTTGTCAAAAGGCCTAAGAACCAAGTAGCAAACCTCATTTCACTTAAATTGATTAAGTTCCTCCTGCATAGTGTTGTCCCAATGTACGTCTTGCATGGCTTCCTCAACATTTATATGAAGGATGGTGGGTGTGAAACACATATAGTTTAGAGTTTTCTATAGCTGACGTCTTATCTTAAATCCAAATTCTTTATTACCGATAATATCATCTACATAATGAGCATTCTTAGCCTATTTAGGAAGGGAATAGTCCTCTTATTCATCTTCTTTTTCTTCTTTAGTGGTTCTAGAGGAATAAATGGGAGTAGTGGAGGGTACCTCAACATTATCTGCAACATTTTTCCAAGATTCCCAAACTTCAAATATTTCATTATCATTATATTCACTAAGTTTTGTTATTGCTTCAGATTCATTTATTATGAAATTTATTACTTCCATAAAGTTGAAGTTTTCATGTTGTAGACTTTTTAAGTGTGGTTGTTACTAGAGTGTCTAATGAAAATTCCAAGATCACTCTTATCTTTAAACTTCTCAAGATTTTCTCTATCCTTGAGAATATAACATGTACTCATAAAAAAATATAGGTGTTTAACATTTGGTCTTTTTCCATGTATGAGTTCTTATGAAGACTAATAGGTGCCAGGTCTAGGAAAGACTTTATATGATTGTCCAACTTTAATTTCAAATTGTTCATAACTTCATCCTCATCCAATGTGAGATTGAGCAATTGATCAGATAGATTCAAATTATCTTTATCTTTTTCAACAATATTGCTATAAATTTTGGTCATAACCTTTTTCAACTTGAGATTATCATACACAAGTTGGTCATAAGATTCTTGAAGAGAGAGCTGTTCATTTTCACAAGTGTCAACCTAATAAGAGGAACTAGACAATGCATTCTTAAAGTGGGAAGCCATAAGAACCAAGCATCTAGGAGTGAAATCCTTTGTAGTTTAAATTATTGAGATGAAGTTCTTCTTTATTCCAAACATTGACAAGTTTTGTTCGATAACACCACCCTTAGACACATGCATAGGACAAGTCCAACCATTATCAATAAAAGACCAAACATAATTATTGGTCTATCTTAAGTATCTCAAGTAGAAACACATTTGAAATCTCTAGTAAAAGTAACATAATCCATTAAATTTGGGTGGTCTACTAACCAACCCTTTCATACCATCCATTACAAGAGATTTGAAAGAATTAAACAAATAAAGTAAGGGGAAAGGATCAACACCAGAATAGTTAAGCCCAAATAGGGTGTACCTTTTATGATATCAATTGAAAGAGTCCATATTGTGGTACATAGCTAGGATAAGGAGATACAGACACCTAACGAACTCATCCCCACAAGCAGTAGAAAGGATTATAGCTTAAAATAAAACATCAACTGTAGTAATAAAAATATAATATCGAATTAGTACATAACATTTAATAATAGATATTATATGATCAACATAAAGTAGGAAAACAATTAAAGTTTTCTAATCAGAGTCCAAATGATAATATCTCGTAACAGACACACTTTTAACTCTGATTGTACTAATTAGGAGAAAGGATCATTCATAACACATGATATAACAAGGTAAACCCAAATATAGATCGTATATATATGCTAATGTTCTCGAATAGCTTAAGGAAATCACTTAGCAGTATACAATTCCCTAATTAATAAAACAATTACAACTCCGAAAGAAATAAAACCACTGTTACATCTATCAGTTGGAACCTCTATCCAAACTACCTATTATTACTTTTGTTTGTTGATTCCATAATGACCTAATTTGACACACGAACCCAACTCTCCTCCACAGCCAATACTACCCAATATGATGTGATCAGATGCCATATAATAATAATGTAGAGAATAAACTAACAAAACCCTTGAATACTACTCATATAGAGATGTACTCACTCACCATATAAAAATAGTTACACAAACATATAAAAATTATTCAAACATGCTCAAAATAATTGGTCAATACATAAATTGAAACAATAGAAACTTTGACAAAGTTTAAGAGGTTTTTTGAATTAATTTTGCAATTAATGAGAGGGTATTTACTGCATTCGACAGACCACTTTGCCATTGACCTCTTCAAAGGTTATGGTAAGGATGGTGGTGAGCTTATTGGTGAGTGATTGAACACGAGTTGTATGCAATAAATATGCAAGTATAAGTATCGCAAAAAGTAATATAATGATAAGAAAAGATCGTTTCCATAGAGATTATGTTATTATAAACTTATTTTTAAAACAAAAAAATAAAAATTAATTCTTTTGTGTTTTTATGTTTTAAGAAAGAAAAATTAAAAGAACTAAAAATAAATAGAAATAATTAATTAAATCAGATTTGACAACTAAAAAGATATATGAGAAAATATCTAGAAATACCTAATCCCCCAATTTTCTAAATATGTGAATCACTAAAATCTCCAAATATAATTATCAACCAATTACATGATCAATTGAATCTAACCTAGTATGTATTCCTCCCTTAGGTAAACTATGCACCATATAGTAATTAAATTAATCACACTCTTATGTCAATTAAATTGCATACTACTCATTAAGTTTATCAATTATGGATCATATATCTAAGAATCATACATCAATGACTATAAAGTATGCATGTTATTTAATCAAGACAAATAATCAAATAATTCTCTCAAATCTATTTTATTGCCTCTATAGATTAATTATTGATCAAATAATTAATAGCATAAAAATCATATTAAATAATATAATTAAATTGAAATCATAATTGGGGTAAAATACTATATCATTACATGTTGAAAATTGGGTTCACAAGACCCCTAGATTAATAAATTAGCTAGACATAATTTTGTTCATAAGCTCATGTTTTTCATAAAGAAATACATAAAAATTGATAAAGAAAGGAGTAGAAGAAATACAATCAATTTCTTGAATCGTGGCACCAATCTCCTCTTGAATCTCCACCAAAATCGTATCACATTTTGAATTTTTCAGTATTTTTCTCTTTTCTTGGCTCCAAAAATTGATAAAAAAATATACAATGAAATCCACCGAAAAGATGAACTTGTTTACTTTTACTAGCACATCTTCTACCATAACCTGGGGTCGCTAAATTAATGTATCTATCATTTGTAGTGTTACTAAAGTGGGTTTGGCTTTACCAACCCCTAATCTCTGGAAGATCGATAATGGCATGAGGTTAATGCTTGAACCTAAATCACATAATGCTTTCTCAAAGTGGATATTCCCAATAGTGCAAGGGATGTCAAAATTACCTGGATCTTTTAGTTCTTGGAGTATTTTTGTAGTGAGGATAGAACTACAACCTTCAGTCAAGGTTATATTTTCATCATCTCTAAGTCTCCTTTTCTTAGACAGGATATCCTTTAGAAACTTGGCATAAGAAGACATTTGTTCAACTGTATCTACAAATGATATGTTTATATGCATCTTCTTGAGGACTTCTAGGAATTTTGAAAACTACGTATCTAACTTTTTCTTTTATAGTCTTTGAGGAAAATGAATGGTGTATTTATAGAGGTTACTTTTATTTGGCTGAATTATTTCTTTTTTAGTGCTATCTTTATCCACTAGTTACTCCTCATCCTTGTTAATTGTTTTTCTCTCCTCATTCTTTTGAGTCTCATTTTCCTCCTCATCCTTTTGAGTCACATGTTCCTTTTCTAGAGTTTTACCACTCTTCAAGGATATGGCATTGCAATGCTTATCTTCTCTTCTTGGGTTTATAATTGTGTCACTTGGAAGGTTACCTTGAGGCCTTTGACTTATGGCCTGTGAAAGTTGCCCCATTTAAGCCTCTAAATATCAAATTAAAGCCTCTTGAGTGGACACTTTTGTATTTATTATCTAGATAAAGTCTTTCATCATCCCCATTAAAGCACTTGTATTGTCCTTAGTAGATGGCTTTTTTCTCTTAGGCGTGTGATTTTTATGGTTGTTAAAAACTAGGTGGTGGAAATGATTGATGGTTGAATTGATTACCACCTTGATTATTGTTAATACTCCAAGAGAAATTTGAATGTTATCTCCATCCTAGGTTATATGTGTTCTAGTATGGATTATTGTTTTAGTTCACATTACCCATATAGCATGTTGATTCAGGAATATTTGGACAATTATGAAACAAATGAGCTACACCATAAAACACATAAGATACCCCTAAATCTTAGACTTGGTTTATACTCGTTGGCGAGTTTTGAACCTTCAAAAGATTAACCAAAGATGACACTTGAGTTCTAAGTGTTGTGATATCATTTACCTCATGCACTTTAGCTACTCTTTTTATAGCTGTCTTTCTATCCATTGGAATTATTGCTAGCCATTTTTCAAGTAAATCATAAGCTTGATTGTAAGATTTGGCTAGTAAAGATCTATTAGTAGATGCATCAACAATGGTTCTTGCTTGAGCATTGGGACCATTTTAGAAAGTCCCTATTTGGATCCAATGAGGGATACCATGGTGAGGACATTTCCTTAGAAGTTCTTTGAATCTTTCCCATGCTTCATATAAAGATTCCCTTTCATATTGTTGGTAGGTGGTAATATCATTCCTGAGCTTGGCATTCTTTATTGGTGGAAAATATTTCATCAAGAATTTCTCTACCAAATCATTCCAATTTGTAATGGAATAAGGTAAAAAAGTGTTTATCCAAGCTCAACCACGATCTCGTAAAGATTAAAGGAATAATCTAAAGCCTAAATGCCTATTAGACCACACCACTGAATTTAAATGAATCTTCAATTTTAATAAATAATATGAGATGTAAATGAGGATTCTCTATTGATAATCTGCAAAATGTTCCAACTATTTATAACATTTGAAACATTACTGCCTTTAGTTCAAACTGATTAACTTGAAAGATTGGCTTTTTAATAATTGGATTCAGCCCTTCTAACTTAGGTAATGCATATTCATTCATAGGTCTATTCATAGCATCCATTAAAAGTATCTAATTGTTAAAATTTAGCTGATTATTATTTATTTTATTAGATTAGCCATTTGTTTCACTTGAGTGACAACTTGTTATTTTCTTATTAATCTCAAAGTATACTCGATTTTGGGATCTAAAAGCAAAATTTCTCCCTTACAAACTCTACTCACGAAACATAACCAATTATATTTCTAATAACACTAAGGAGATGTCAAAATTAAAAATAAATAATAATTAAAAATAAATAAATTAAAATTATGAAAAATAACTAAATAACTAAATAAATTAAAATTAAAATATGAAAAATAAATTAAAAAAAATAACTAAAATAAAATAAAATTAAAAATTAATTTATAATATTTATAATCCCTGGTAATGGCACCAAAACCTTGATCCATAACGAATTGTATGTAATAAATATGCAAGTATATGTATCACAACAAGTAATATAATGATAAAAAAAGATCGTTCCCACAAAGATTATGTTATTAGAAACTAATTTTTAAAACAAAAAAAAATAAAAATCAATTCTTTTGTGTTTTTACATTTTAAGAAAGCAAAATTAAAAAAACTAAAAATAAATAATAATAATTAATTAAATCAAGTTTGATGACTGAGAAGATATATGAGAAAATATCTAGGAATACTTAATCTCCTAATTTTCTAAATATGTGAATCACTAAAATCTGCTCAATATAATTATCAACCAATTACATGAACATTTGAATCTAACTTAGCATGTATTTATCTCTCAAGTAAACTACGCACCATATAGTAATTAACTTAATAACACTCTCATGTTAATTAAATTGCATACTGATGGGTAGAACCGACATCACTAATCCTGTCGATAATTTGGTTATATATTTATAAAACTCTTGCAAGTGCACGAATCATTTCATAGAAAATGATAAGTATACTCCGAAGGTCAATCTAAGGAAGGAATGTATGTGGTTTTTAATTTATTATTGAAATTTTTAAAAACGAAATTAAATCCTAAACATCCTGTCACAATATTTTGGGGTTTTGTGTTTTTAATCTAATAACATAAAAATAAACATAGATACAGATTCAATAAACATTTATGCAAATTTTATCTTTTATAATAGTAGAGTATTTATGGATATAATAACTAGGTTAATTATGCTTGTTCATATTATTTAGGTTATTAAAGATATAAATTGATATTTATTGATTCTCTCTTTTTTATATGAATACCACCTTTGGTGGGGTTAGATATTCTTTGTTAACTAAACAAATCAATTAACACCTATGAGTGGGGTTAATAACTAATTTGGTTAATTAAATTAATTCCTTTTTCTAAGAGATTGAAAATGAACCATTTAAATGCCACCTTTGGTAGGGTTAGACAATTTAAACTTTATTCAAGGTGTTCAAATTAAACCTAAGAATTTAATTATTCGAGTACTAACTTTCAAGTTTTAAAACCACTACTGAAAACATGTTGTCTATACATTTTCAGATAATAATTCTTATAAAAACTTTTGTAATAGAGCTTCACTCTAACTACCGGGCGATTGTACCAACAAATAAAAGAGCACTACTCTAAATCAGACCAGATAACTAAACCTTAAAATCTAATTTTCAGATTTAAGTTTGTAATGAAAAATAATATATTTCTCTCTAACATTCTTAATATAAAATCTTGAATAAAAACAAAATCAATTCATTTTAGAGATTTTCACCTATTTAATATTTCGCAAGCATAACAACGTTATTATTATATCATGTTTACAAACAGCCAGCAAAGTTAAATTTAATCACAGACAAATTAAATATAACATGTAAGAATAAAACATAAAAAATAACTATAAAGGAAATAAAATCCTTATAGTACTTTGATGCTATTTCTGTTGTTGGAAAACCTCCAAACGGATTTTGCACTACCATTTATTGAATCAAAAAACAAATAAATTACAAAAACATAATTAGTTATTCTTAAAAAGAGAAGAACTCTAAAACTAAGAAAAGCTAACTAAGGAAAAACTAAAAACTAAGAAAAACTAAAAAACTAAGAAATGGAGAGAAAGAAAGAGAAGAGAAGATGTGTTTTTAGGTGTGTTTTGTTATGAAGAGAATGAGGGTATTTATAGGTGAGGAGAGGAAGAAAAAGTGGGTGAAAAAATGGTGAAAACGCGGAGTAGTGAATGATGACATCATTGTTGATGTCATAATGGCATCGGGCGCGGCGGCGCACGCAGACTAGAGCAGGGGCGCGCACGGAAAGAAGCAGGGGTGCGAGCGGAATGGAGAGTAGGTGCGCACGGACAGGGAAATGCGGCATGCGGGACTAGGCGCTGATGGGTGCAGGCGTGCACGGAATGGGCGATGCACGCGGTTGGGCGGCTACATGCGCGATTTCCTCCTTTTTGACATTTTTGACCTTTTTGACCCATTTTGTCCAATTTTTCCATATTTGTTGATTTTTCCTCATTTATTTTATGAATATATTTGTGATGTATTGCCTCCAATATTCCTCTTTGAGTCTTTAAGTTACGTTTTTAAGTGAAAATACCTGAAAAATAATAAAAATACCCGTGATTCCGAAAAGACAGATTTATATAAATATATGATAAAATCATATAAATATATATATTTTTAATCAATTAATGTGCATAAAATCATGATAATTTTAGTGCTTTTTGAGCACTCATCACATACTACTCATTAAGTTCAACAATTATAGATCACATACATAAGAATCATACATTTATGCCTAAAAACTATGCTTATTAATTAATCAAGACAAACAATTAAATAATTCTCTTAAATATATTTAATTATCTCTATAGATCAATTCTTGGTAAAAAAAATTAATAGCATAAAAATTAGATTAAATAATACAATTAAATTGAAATCATAATTGAGGTAAAATATTGGACATCACATGTTGATAATAGGGTTCACAAGACCTCTATATTAATGAATTAGCTAGATATAATTTTGTTCATAAACCTCATAATTTTCATAAAGAAATACATAAAAAATTGATAAATAAAGGAGGAGAAGTAGAAATACAATCAATCTCTTGAATTGCAACACCAATATCCTCTTGAATCTCCACCAAAATTGTATCACCTTTTGAATTTTTTTTATATTTTTCTCTCTTCTTAGCTCTAAAAACATATAAAAAATATGTAATATTTGGCTCCTTAGGATTTATGGAGAAATTAAGGGGTTAAATTATGCTCAAGTGAAATCTGGACTATTAGATCAGCTTCAAATCAAGTGTTGGGATGAAGAAAGGAAAATTAACAGCATTAGCAAATAGAAAAGTAACAAGTGGCACAGAGGAAAGGCAGATCCAATTAGCATGCGACGTGTGGCATGCTTGACTGATCTCAATCAATGCCTACTAACTAAGTGATACATGACATTTTTGATTTGTAGTTATGACTTATGTGGCACCGCAATGGGAATATTGGACGAATCAGGTAGTGATGCATGGTGCACCCGTAACCAAATAGTGAACTCTGAATGAACACTATATTGACATATGGTAGAGGGTCACATCACACAGTACATGCAACATTTTTATGATTGGTCTTCTTCGCTTATGTGGCATCCATGTGGCACGCCTAGTCAGATCCTCTACTTGTATGGCATCCAATTGGCATCTTCTGATTGATCTTGTGTTAAAAATTCATAAAACAATCCATAAAAATTTCAAAACAAAATCCCAAAAATATACTTTCACCTCTTTTCACTAAAAAATTTATATTTTAATATTTTTAACCCCAAGTATAATACTTATTGAATAAAATGAAAAAATATTAAGCAGAAAAGTCCAATGATGACTTCGCTTTCATAGAGTCATCAATGAGGTGCTAAAATATATATATTTTTATTTCCAAAAATGCCGAGCAAAATCTCCAAACACGCACACCTAAAATGAACCAAAAATCCACCTAGCATGTATACTAAAACCAGCTAATCCCGTGGTGTGTTAAAATATGCTTTTAATCATAATATTCCTAACTATGTGTGTGTACAGTACTAATCTACAGTAACAAACTTTATGCAATATAAGATAGAACCCACAAAAACCAGATTGCTACTGGACTTACAAAATAAAACTTAATTCATTTTATAAAAACGTTTACCTACTTTAATATTTCACAGGCACAACAACATCACTAATATTCCATAGTATTTTTAGGCAGACATGATTAATTTAATAAATGATTAATAAATTAAACATAACATTCAAAACAACATATAAAGTTAATCTAAAATAATACATTTCAATTATACCTTAAGTGTATCCTTACAAAACTTTGGCATCATTTTTGTTTCTGGAAAACCTCTAAACAGAATCTCCAACATTGTTTATTGAATCAAAATGAAAATTAAACTACTACATAAATAATTTTCAACTCTTAAATTGAGAGAACAACTTTAAAACTATGAAAAGAAAAGAAATAATAGATAAAAACTAAGAAATCAGCTAAAGAATATACTAAGGGATGATTATCAATAGAGATTTAGGGTCCAATTTATGGGTGAGAAAAGGAGAGAAAAATGGATCATATAATTGGGTGTTGTGGCACACATCTATTATATGCTGTAGAATGAGACGACTTGTATGCACTTGGAGAGAAAGATGGATCATATAGTTGGGTGTCATGGCATACTAAATTTCCATACCATGATCTGCATTCCTCTAAACTTCTGGAAGCCCTATATTCTTTACACCCTTTACATTGGTTTGGATCATACGTAAGTGTTTTATACTTCTATATTGCAATGGAGTACTTTTAGTTTGTAGCCTTTGAGTGTTGATCAGTTAAATCATTTCGAAGTAAAAATTACTTGAAAACAACAAAACTTACCCATGATTATGAAAAATATAGATTTGCATAAAAGATGATAAAATTATGCAAATATAAATCTTTTTTATTATTTAAAGTGCATAAAATCACGTTATATTAAGTGCTTTTAAGAACTCATCACAACTCCAACCAGTTTCTTTTTAGTCTCTTGCAAGAAAGGAAAAAAATAAATTGGAAAACTAAAATAAAATTAAACTATTCTAAATGATTTCCATAAATTGACACATTTGTACTTAACATATGCAATAAGCTTTTAAACCCCTAGGTTGCCCTAGTGGATGATTTTAAGTCTCATGAGGGCTTTTATAGATGATACCTACAAACATCAAATTAAAATGCGAAAATTAAAAATAAATAACAAAAAAAAAACAAAGAACACATAAATAAATAACAAACTAAATTTTAAACAAAATAAAAAAATAAAAAATAACAAAGTAAAAAGAATAGAAAAACTTTTCATACTTTTAATTTTTTTTAACTTCACAGTTAAAATACAAAGCATCATTTATTTTAGTATATTAAACATTCATAGTTTACTATAATAATTAGTTGAAAATCATATTCATATTTACACAAAAAAATGTATCAATATTAATTAGCCCAATTTTAATGTATAGAATCTGAATTCGCATCAACTCTAACCCTCACAAGTCATACATTCAATAGCACTCATTCACATGCGAATAGAGTTTATGTAAATAATTGAACTAATGAGTTCACATATGTTTAAAGAATTAAAAACTCAAAGTAGTGCATCATATTGATCTCATAAAAGGAATTGAATGAAAGGATTTATAAGAAAATCAAATACTATCTTATGCATCAGTCAAAGTCATCAAATAAAAATTTCAAGTTATGACTTTTAGAGATGAAGAAAATACAGTGACTTCTTAAAGATTTATTTCCTATGTTTCTTTTGAATTTAGCCATTTCTTATAATTTTTTAGGATATTTGGATCATAGTATTTAGTTTATAATATAGATTTTTCTCTCGTTTTCTTATTTTTCTTTCTCTCATTTTTTTAGAAAGAGGACTCATGTGTATTTTTTACATATTTTTGATGTTATGGTGAGGGGCCAATTTTTGGCTATTCTTTTATATTGGCTTAAGTAACTCCATATATGTCTCTTTTTTTGGAAGTCATGCATGAACGGAGGAGGACATATGCTTTCAATTTCTACTTAAGCCATTCAATCTAGGCAATAAAAATAAATATATGACACTTTATTAAATATAAAAATTGTAGCATTAAATGAAAAACCTATAGAAATCATCTAGGAATTTGGATTGATGAGAACAGTGTTTAAAAGAGTAAAAAATATATTATTACTCATAATAGGAAGATAAATGCTTAAAATATTCTTATAAAGTAGTCTTTTCTATTTGATTCCTAAATATCAATTTCAAATTTATTGCAATTTTAACATTTTATCATGAAATAAAAATTATGAGAAAAACTAACTAATTATCAACTTACTCCATGATATGTTCAAAAATTTAATCTAAAAGTGCAAAGACTTAATCATTTTCTTAAAATTAAATAAAATACATGGTAATTTTACAAAAAAAATTTAAAAATCAAACCTAAAATTCTTAAACCAATAAAAAAAAATTAAAGCACCCAAAAATATGTAAAAAGGTAAAATAATGTAAAAATGTTATCATCAGTTTGATAAAAATTAGCTCAATTTTATAAAGATGTAACTTCTTTACCACCAACCTAGAACTTACATTGCCCTTAATGTAAAGTTGTGATTTAAAGATAAAGAGAAAAGAATAGAAGAGTTACCCATATGTTGAATTTCCTCAATTATTGATGTGGAATTGTAGGTGCATGTAACATTCCAAACATTTAAATTTACACAGATAGAATAGGATATACTTCTCTCAAATTTCAACAAATGGTTATAAAATTAACAATTTTAAACAATGTTCACATGACAAGAAACAAAATAAAATAAACAACATGAAAAAAAATATAACATCCAAAAATAATTAAACTAAAGTTCTCAAAATAAAACAATACAAAATATATAAAATAAAAACTCATAAAACTCCATAACAAATTTGAAGCTCAATCTTCTATGTTATCTAGATCTTGTTCTTCATGGTGTTGTCGTGATCTTTCAAGAGTTGTAAAGGTGAAATCATAATATTGATACTCGGGTATTATTAAATGCCATGTACCCACCCCAAGATGGTAAAGTTGTAATCGATTCATTTCATACATCAATTGGTTATGATATACCTGATCACGATATTGATAAGTGTTTAAAAGAACTTAATATAACATGATTTTATGTACTTTAAATGATAAAATAGATTTGTATTTGCATAGTTTTATTATCTTTTAAAGAAAATCTATATTTTTGAAATCACGAGTATGTTTTATTATTTTTCAAGTATTGTAGCTTCAAAATGATTTAACTGATCAATACACAAAGAATAGTACCTAAAAGCACTCAATTAGACCATTGAAACATAAAAGATTAACATATATAAAGTTTACATATGTTCTAAAACATTGAAAAGGTTTTAAAAGAAAATAGGATCATATTGCTTGGAGGAATGCAGACAACGGTAAGGAATTAAAGTGTGTCAATGTGCAGGTGAATTGGAACAAGGCCAAAGCATGTACAACTTGTCTCATGCCGCAACGTTGAATAAAAGTGTGCCATGGCAGCCATATTTACTATTCTCTCTTTTCCCTCACCTATAAAATAGACCCCAAATTCTCTTTTAGAATCATCCCACAACTCTCTTTACAGCTAAATTTTAGTTTCTATCTAGCTTTTCTTTTCTTTTAGAAGTTTTAAAGTTCTCATCTCAATCGAGATTTGAACAATCATAATTTATATAGTAGTTTTACTTTCGATTTAATAAATAGTGTTTTCAATTCTATTTGGAGGTTTTCTAGAAACATAAACAATACTAAGATTTTGTTAGGACACACTTGAGGTATAGTTTAAATGTATTCTTTTCAGATTTTCTTTATATGTTGTATTACATGCTATATTTAATTTAATAATTATTTATTAAATTAAGCATGTCTGACTAAAAATACTATAGGATATTAGTAATGTTATTATGCTCGTGAAAAATTAAAGTAGGTAAAATGTTTTGTAAAAGAAATATTTTTATTTCTTCATCAAGATTTAAATGATGTTTGTAAGAGAAAAAATATATTAAAAAAGTATTTTTCATAATAAGTAAGAAATTATATTTAGGATTTAATTATCTAATCTAATTTAAATTAACCTATTTGATTTTGGAATTGATTATTTAGATTTTTAGAGAACTCTATTTCAAAGATTTTTATAAGAATTATTATTGGATAATATATTGATGATATATTTTTAATAGTAGTTTTAAAATATAAAAGTTAGTTTCTAGATACTTAAATCATAAACCTAATTTTGACTCCTTGATGAGAGTTTAAATTGTCAGCCTGACTAAATATGGAAATTAGATGGTTTGTTAATTCTTACAAAAGGAGCATAATTTAATTAAAGTTTAAATTATTGATCCGATCAAAGATAACAAATTAAAGTTTAATTCTTTATTAATTAATAAAAAAATAATAAAGAATTAAGATATATTAATTTATATCTTTAATAACCTAATTAATATTAAGTAAGCATGATTAACTAACTAATTTATCCCATAAAATCTGTATTAAGTTTAATTATTTATTTTCTAATGTTTTTTGAATCTATCTTTAATTTTATGTTATTAGTTTAGATATTTAAAAACCATAGCTTTGTGACAGAATGTTTAGGTTTAATTTTTGTTTTATAAGAATTTGTTGAATTATTTAAAAACGATATGATTCGTCTTTAGATCAACCTTGGAAGTATACTTATCATTTTTTATAAGTAATTCGTACACTTGCGAGCTATTTATAAATTTTATAAAATTTGATTATCAAATTTTGGCGCCGTTGCTGGGGAATATTTTCATAGTATTTTTATTATTTATTTTTATTTCTTCATTTTCTTTTGTTATTTATTTTATTTTTGTTGTTTAATTTATTTTTTGTTTCTTTTTGCTATTTCTTTTGTTTTTTACTTGAAATTAATTTCATAGTTATAATTATTTTGTTTGTTGTTTTATTTTATTAATAACTTATTTAGGTATAGATTTTTTGTAGTTATTTTATTATTGTTATTTTGTAGTTATTAATTATATAGATTTAAGATAAGTAGTATTAGGATAAATAATAAGATTAAAAAGGGGGAGTAATGTAAAACTTATTGTGAAGAACATATTGTTTCACCATGTGGTATACTTTCACTTGCACAGCAGCATGGGTGTTTTTGATCAACTATTGAGTTTCAAAGGTTCACGTTGTGACATGCTTCTTTTTATGGGTTGTGTACTAATTCTAGCCAAAAATACCTCCCCTAAGCAAATCACACACAAATTTCTCTCATTTTCTCTCATCTTTTACATAAGCCCTAAATTTTCTCTCTCACCAAATACCTCAAATCAAAAATCACATATTTCTTCAATGATCTTTCAAAACCTTTCACAAAAATTGCTTTCATAATCAATTCCTACCCATTCCATAAATTTTATATGAAACACCATCAATAATATCAAGAAACCATCATCTTCAAAGAGAAATGTTCTTCATATTCTTCAATCCACAACAACACAAGTAAGTATTCATAAATTTTTAGAATATTACTATTATAATTAAATTCTCTTAATTTTGTGAATTATTAAGAGTTCCAAACTCTAAATAGGACAAAAAGGGGTAAGAAAATATTTGTAATAAATTACTCTGTGTTGTTTTTATCTAGATAATTTAAGAATATCTGGAAAATAAATATTATTGAATTTTTGAGATGACACCAAAAAAAGGTAGGAATAGTAAAATAGAAGAGGCTTCAATTTCTGTAAAATATTGTAGGACCAAATTTTCAAGTCAAGAGGCCAAATTACATTTTGAAAAAATTCGTAGAAGTAAATAAAGGTTTCATACTTGAAAGAGGGATGGATTTTATTTGGGGCCTAATGCCCATTTGAGGAAATTTTTGAGGTTATAGCAGCATTAGGATGGAAAATTTTTGTTAAGGAAGTAGATGCTACTATAGAATCACTTGTTCAAGAATTATACGCTGATATTCCCGATGATGTTGATAATATAATTAAGGTATAGGATATACTAGTTCCGTTTAGGCCAAATGGTACAAATGCTCATTATTATTTAGTGAATATTAAGTAGGGTGAGTACGAAATATATTTAAGTAATCTTGATTATGTTACGGTACTCGAAAACCTTAACTTTAGAAGAGTTTGAATGGAATTATATTGGTGGAAAACATAAGGGCTTTGAAGCTAAGTATTTGGATAAGATTGCCCATATTTAGCAATGCTTTATGTGTTCAAGATTAATTTCCACCAAACATTACAACTCTATTGATAGAGAGAAGGAAATTTTATTGTATGTTATTACATTCAAGATGTCTATGGATATAGGCAATATAATTCACTATAGGATCAAGTATCTGCAAACAATCACCGATTGAGTTACTTTCCCCTAATTTAGTCACTTCTTTGTATAAGAAAGTAGGGGCACCTCACTCAAAAGGTGAACTTATAATTCAACATGGTGAATCATTAAATATGGCCTATTTTAATGAACTCACCTATGGTACCAACATAGCCCAAAGGAAAAGAAGGGCCACTTCTTCATCAAATCTGACTATGAAAGATCAAATTCATAATTTTGGTGAATTAATGAGCTATATAGAAGAGTACTAGTAAGCCTACACTGCCCAACAAACTGTATTTTTCAATCGATAGTATCGTGATCAGATGGATCATAATAGCTTGATGTATGCAATGAACTGGTTGCTACTCAACCATCTCGGGGTGGATACAAGTCATTCAGTAACACTCGAGTATGAATATTATGATTTCACCTTTACCCTTCCCAAAAGATCACATGATCAACCTCAAGAACAAGATTTGGATGACATGGAGTACTGAGTTCCAAATTTGTTCTGAAGTCTTATGAGTTTTTATATATATTTTTTTGTTTTATTTTATTTTGAGAGCTTTACTTTTTTTTGTTTTTGAATATTATGTTTGCTTTTGTTCTATATTAATTATTTTGTTTTTTGTGTTTCTTGTCATATAAACATTGTTTAGAATTGTTAATTTTATGGTTGTTTGTTAAAATTTGTGAGAAGTACACAATATTCTATCTGTGTAAATTTAATATTTTGTAATTATGGATATACATGCATGCAATTTCACATCAATACTTGAGCAGGTTTAGTAAATAGGTGATTTTTCTATTCTTTATTCTTTCTCTTTAATTTATAATTGTTATATTAAGGGTATTGTAACTTCTAGGTTGGGGGTATGAAAAGTTACATCTTTATAAAATTGAGCTAATTAACATTTTTACCTTGTTTTTATATTTTATTTTTGTGTATTTTTATTTATTTAATTGGTTTAGGAATATTAGGTTAATTTTTAAATTTTTCTTGCAAAATTATTGTCTTTTAGTTAATTTTAAGTAAATGATTAAGCTTTGTACTAATAGGTTAATTTTTTAAATATATTATTGAGTAATGTGATAATTAGTTAGTTTTTGTCATAATTTGTATTTCATGATAAAAAAATACATATCTCTAAAAAAATAGGGTGAAAAAAAAAGAAATAGAAGAGAAAAAAAATCAAATACTATGACTCAAATATCCTACAAAATTATGAGATATGGTTAAATATAAAAGAAAGATAGGAAATAAATCCCCAAGAAATTATTGCATTTTCTTCATCTCTTAAAGGCATATAACTCTAAATTTTTATTTGATGAATTTGATTGATGAATGAAAGTAGTATTTGATTTCGTTATGAAATCTTTTTATTTGATTCCTTTCATGAGATCAATATTATGCACTAATTTGAGCCTTTTATTTTTTAAGCATATGCAAACCTATTAGTTCATTTCTTCAATTAAATTCTATTCGCATATACCTTTGAATGAGTGCTTGAATCAATAGGATCAATGTTATTGAGAGTATGCCTTGTGAGGTCAGATTCGAAGTGAATTTAGATTCCATTCACTAAAGTTGGGCAAATTAATATTTATACATTTATGATTAATTTGAATATCAATATGATTTTCCAATAACTATTATACTAAAATATGAATATACAGAATTTTAAATTAATTTATACTTTGGATTTTAGTTGTGAACTTAAAAAAGATTAGAAGCATGAGAAGTTTTGCAATTTTTTTACTTTGTTATTTTTCATTTTTCATTTTATTTTGTTTATTATTTTTTATATGTTATTAGTTTATTTGTTTTTTATTTTTAATTTTTTCATTTTTAATTTGATGCTTGTGGGTATCATCTCTGAAAACCCTCACAAGACTTAAACTTGTCCACTAGAATAACCAAGGGGTATAAAGGCATGCAACTGTGTCAATTTATGGAAATGATTTTGGATAGTTTAATTTTATTCTAGTTTTTTTTAGTTTTTTTCCTTTCTTGTTAAGAGACTAGCAAAACTCTAGTTGGAGGTTACAATGAGTGTTTACAAGCACTTAATATAACATGATTATTTGCACTTTATATGATAAAATAGATTTATATTTACATATTTGTATTATATTTTAAAGCAAATCTATCTTTTCAAGATCATAGGTATATTTCGTTATTTTTTAGGTATTTTAGCTTCAAAATGATTTAGTTGATCAACATTCAAAGAATAGTATCTGAAAGTATTCCATTACCACATTGAAGCATGAAAGATTAATATATGTAAAACTTACATATGTTCAAAACCATTGAAAAGAGTGTAAAAGAAAATAGGGTTCTAGTTACGGGTGAAGTGGAACAAGGTCAAGAAATGTACAACCTATCTCATGCCGCGTTATGGAATATAAGTGTGCCACATTGCTTATCTATTTGATCCACTATTTTCTCATTTTCCTCGCCTATAAAATGGACCCCAAATCCTCTTTTAGAATTATCCAATAGCTCTTTTTACAGTTGAATTCTTAGTTTCTATTTAGCTTTTCTTTTTCTTTTAGAAGTTTTAAAGTTCTTATCTCAATCAAGAGTTGAACAATCATAGTTATATAGTAGTTTTACTTTCGATTCAATAAACAGTGTTCCAAATTCTATTTGGAGGTTTTCTAAAAACGGAAACAATACTGAGATTCTATAAGGATACACTTGAGGTATAATTTAAACGCATTCTTTTTAGATTATCTTTAAATGTTCTTTTACATGCTATGTTTAATTTACTGATCATTTATTAAATTAAGCATGTTTGGATGAAAATATTATGAGATATTAGTAATATTGTTATACTCATGAAATATTAAATTAGGTAAAAAAAATTTATAAAATGAATTAAGTTTTATTTCTTAATCAAGATTTAAACGAAGTTTGTAAAAGAAAAAAATATATTGACAAAGTATTTTTCATAATAAACAAGTGAGTTAAAGTTAGGATTTAATTATCTAAATTTGATTTAAAATCCACTCTTCAATTTTGGATTGATTATTTGGATCTTTAAAGAACTCTATTTCAAAGATTTTTATCACAATTACTATTAAAAAATATATTGATAACATATTTTTCATAGTAGTTATAAAATCTGAAAGTTAGTTTCTAGATACTTAAATCATAAACCTAACTTTCCCACCTTGATGAGAGTTTAAATTGTGGGCTCGACCTAAGGTGGTAATTAAATGGTTTATTAATTTCCTAAAAAATGAGCATAATTTAATTAAACTATAAAATGTCCATCCAACTGAAGGTGGCAAGTTAAAGTTTATTTAATTTGATGACTGTCTTAGGATATTTTTTTATTAAAAAAGGAGAATCAATAATCTTAATTCATATTTTTAATAATCTAATTAATATTGAGTAAGTATGATTAACTAAATAATTTATCCCACAAGTTTATTTGCCTCATGTTTGTTGAATCTATCTTTTGATTTTATGTCATTAATTTAGATATTTAAAAATTCAAACCTTGTGATAGAATGTTTAGATTTAATTTTTGTTTTTAAGAATTTATTTAATTATTTAAAAACCTTATGATTCCTCTTTAGTCCAACTTGGAGGTATACTTATCATTTTCTATAACTGATTTGTGTACTTGATATAAAATTTGACGATCAAGTTTTTATGCATCAATTATCGATTGAAAAATGCAACTTGTTGGGTAGTATAGGCTTGCTTGTACTATTTCATATAGCTCATTCTTTCACTAAAATTATCAATTTCATCTTCCTTAGTCAATTTTGATGAGGAAGTGGTCCTTCTTTCCCTTTGGGCTATGTTTGTACTAGAAGTGAGTTCATCATAATATGCCGAGTTTAATAATTGTCCATGTTGAATTATAACTTCACCTTTTGGGTGAAATACCCCTGCTTTCTTACATAAAATAGTGACTAACAAGAGAAAAAAGTAACTTAATTAGTGATTTTTTTCAGATAGCTTGATCTTGTGTAGAATTATATTTCATATATCCTTCAACATCTTGGATGTAATAGCATATAGCCAAATTGCCCTTTCTCTATCCACTAAGTAGTAATGTATGGTGGGCATTAGTCTTGAACACACAAAGTATTTCCATATATGGGTAACCTTATCCAAATAATTGGTTGCAAAGCCTTTATGTTTTCCACCAGTATAATTCCATTCTACCCCTTCTAAAGTTAAGGCTACAAGTACTTTAGCCTAATCGATATTACTAAATATGTTTCACACTCACCCTACCCAATATTTACCAAAATAATGAGAATTAATATCATTTGGCCCAAACAGGACTAGTACATCTTGTACTTTAACTACATTATCAATAATATCAAGAACATTAGCATAGAATTCTTGAATAAGTGATTCTATAGCAACATCTGGTTCCTTAACAAAAATTTTCATCCTAATGCTGCTATAACCTTAAAATTTTCCTCAAATTGGGAACTAGGCCCTAAATTAAAGTCCATCTCGCTTTTAGGTATAAAACATTTATTTAATTTTGTGGCCTTTTTGAAATGTAACTTGGCCTTATAACTTAAAATTTTGGCCCTATCATAATCCTTAGAAGTTGATACTACTTTCCCTTTACTACTCCTACAACTTTTTATGCCATTTAAAGAAACAATAAACAATATCTAAATTCTAGAGGTTCTCAAATAATTCAGATAAAAACAACATAAAATAAATTATACCAAAATATTTTCCTTACCCCTTTTAGTCCAAGTAAGGGTTTGGAACACCCCTCTTGAAGATGAAGAAGATTTATTAATGGTTTTCAAAATTTCTTTGTAGAATATGTAAGAAATGGTTAGAAAAGTGATATTTGTAAAAGGTTTTGAAAGATTATGGAAGTAATGTATGATTTTTGAGGGACTTGTTGTGTTTGGTGGGAGAGAAAATATAAGGTTTGTGAATAAGATGAGAGAAAATGAGAGAAAAATGAGTGTAAATTGCATATGGGAGGTATTTTTGGATAGAAAATGTATATGGGCCATGACTGAGAATAAAAGTATGCCATGACACAAACCTTTGGTATTCTTTTCAAGTTGATTAGAAATCCCTTACTGTAGCACAGTTAAAAGCATGCCACGACAAGAATGTATAGTTAGCTGCTTCACTTGTACTTTCACCTTCTTGATAAAAGAATGTATAGAGTCCAATCTTTGATTTGTTATTGATTGATTATCTCTACTCACTTGAATGAATGCATTCAAGTTATCCTCTAGAGTTGTCTTATGGGGAGGATTATTAGGAAATTATTGGTGGAGTTGCTGGCCATGCTGGTTTGAGCTTTGGGAAAATGGAGAATTGTTTTGCTTATAGTAGAAATTGGGATGATTCCTCTACCCTGTGTTGTAGGTATTTCCATTGTGATCATACTTGGGTCTTGGTTGGTAACCATCTAATACATTAATCTACTTAGGTCCACCATTTGATTCTCCTTGATAGGGATAGGTAGAAGCACCATGTCCCAAAGTACTACACAAACTACATTGTTCTTTATTGGTTGTGGCATGTGTGGTCAGAAGCAAAACTGATTTTTTATTTATGCGGGTTGCATTTGTACTTCAGTACTAGAGTCTATTTCATGGACTCTGACTCTCCTCACTCAGGAGCTTTTTTTTTAGGACTTAACACCCAATATTTCAAAGAGATTATAAGTCACTAATGCTATCTTTTCTCTCATCGCTCCTCCAACAAGGTTGTCAATGGTGAACTGATATTGTTGTATCAATCCATTATAGAAAAACTAGTTCTATAGAGGATAGCTATGATAGGGGTGTGGAAGAATTTAACCTATCCCAAGCTTCGTGAAAACATTATCCCTCCATTTGAGAGAAAGTAACAACCTTTGCTCTCAACTTTGATGTTTTCTAGTAGGAATAGATTTTCCCAAAATTTTATTGTAAATATCCTTTTAGATCATTAGGGAACTTAAGAGGAGTGACATTAGCTAAGCCTTGATCTATATTTTAGGGTGTAGGGGAAACACCGCATTTTAAGTTAGTCCTTGGTGATTACACTAAGAGGGAATGTTTGGACTGTTGAGTAGAAGTCCCTAATGAAAGATAGTGAGTCTTCATTAGGCATCGCAATAAAAGAAGGTAACATGAAATAATAATATTTCTCAATTCATAATTTCAAATAACTTCACTGAATTGGATAGAGGTAGTAGTAGTGTCAATGATTGGCCCTGCATACTCCTTCATAGTGGTTTCCCTAATTTGTAGACTTTTTCCTATATCTGTTGGTTTAAGTGTAGGGTCAAGGTCTAGTTAGAAATTTTGTTCAATTAAAGGCTGTGAAATCTCAAAGTCTATCATTCTTGGGAGTCTATTAGGTCTAATTATGTTATTTTTATAAGGTATAAAAGGGTACACTAATAACCTCCTATCTCGTATAAACTTATAAAAGCAAAAATTAAATCACCTATCAAATTGAAAAAAATAAAAAGATAAAATAAATATAGAAGTATATTATAAATAATTTATAATAAAAACAATTTGTAAAACAAGCAATTTATTATGTAATTCATAAAGTAATTATATAAAGTATATTAAATATTACAGGTTTTGTACAAAGAAGTACTAAAATTACATAAAATAAATAAAATAAAATAATAAAAGAGTTAGTAAATAGATAAAAGAAAATAAAATTTAAATTTAAAATAAAATAAAAGAAAAATAAATAAAATTGAAAATCACAATATCTACAACACAAAAGCTTTTGAAGATTTTGATAATAAAAATTTAAAAATACTATTCCTACCCAACAACGGCGCCAAAAACTTGATGCATAAAAACTTGATACATAAATTTTATATATTTTTAAAATAGCTCACAAGTACATGAATAATTTTGTAAGAAATGATAAGTATACTTCCAAAGTCGACTTAAAGTGGAATCACATGATTTTTAAATAATTTAATAAATTCTTAAAAATGAAAATTAAACCTAAACATTATGTCATAAAGTTTGGGTTTGAGAAATCTAATATAATGGAATAAAAGTGAAGATAGATTCAATAAAGCAATAATTGACAAATAAATATTTATATTCATCGGAGAATTTATGGGATAGATTAGTTAGTTAATCATGCTTACTCAGTATTAATTAGGTTATTAAATATATGAATTAAGATTGTTGATTTTTCCTTTTTAGTATGAAAACATTCTTAGGCAAGGATCACCACTTAGTTTATATTAAATTAATTCATAAATAATAACAACCCATTTAATTACTACTTTAAGTGGAGCACATAATTAGACACTCATCAAGGTATCAAAGTTAGGTTTATGATTTAAATATTTGAAAACTAACTTTAAGATTTTAAATCTATTATGAAAAATATATCGTAAATATATTTTTCAATTATAAATCTTATAAAAATCCTTGAAATAGGTTTTAACTATAAACAAGATTTAGATAATTACATATAATATCCAAAAGTATTACTCTAAATCAGATTTAGATGATTAAATCATAAATCTAACTCTCATATTTATTACGAAAAATACGTCGTTGATATACTTTTCTTTAACAAACTTTTTTTTATAAATCTTAATGAAGAAATAAAACAATTCATTTTATAAAAATGTTTGCCTACTTTAATATTTCACAATCATAACAAACATCACTAATATCTTATAGTATTTTCAGCCATATATGCTTAATTTAATAAGTGATAAAGTTAATTTGAAAAGAATACATTTAAAATAACACATCAGAATGCCCTACATGTATTACCATGCGCCACCAGCGCGAGTAAGCTCCAAACAAAAAAAATTGCAAATTGGTATGGTTCATTGGACATAAGTATAAAATGGTTTTGGGCTAATTCATCCAATTTTAAGTCGATTCTCAGGGAAGTAAACCAGTTATGGAATCCTCTCAATGAGAAGACTCCAGTGATTGTATATTCAACATTTTTTGATATACATGTAGAAATGACTGTGCAAAAATGTGAGCACGGAGGGACCATTCACCTATCCAATTTAGTCAAAATGGTATAAGAATAATCACTCGCAATTCCATTGATCCAATGCATCCAAATAATGTTTGGAAATATATTATTTGCTCTTTCAGTCATCATCATCATAGTGTTCTTAAATAATGATTGATCGTTCTTCAAAAGAGAATGAAATAATGAACTAGTTCCAATGCTCAAAATGATGATGATAGCATTCCAGGCCTAATGGGAATGCCTCTTGAGGCTACAGGTACATAGTCCATTTTCAATCCTAGAGAACATCCACATGGCATCTTCCAATGCCTATTGTGAATAGGATTTGACCCATACCCATATAAAGTTTGACCAATGATGTGACCTACCATGATAGGAACTAGGTCCCATGGCCTATTAGATAAAGTTCACCTATAAACTACAATGACATACATCTATAGATGTCCAAGAAACATCCCTCCAACCATCCATCCAAATCTAAATAGGACCATCTCTAGCAACTTTTGTCCATCATGATCCATACGACCATCTCAAGGCCCACATATAGGGACATTTTGTCCAAGATAGCCATGTTAACCATGTAGTCTTAATGGCTAATGGTTGCTCTATAAATAGTAATCTATGATGGTACTAACAAACCCTTGGAGTACATGGAAAAATTTAAGGGGCGAGATTATGGATCCATCTTGATATCATCAAGAAAATACTCCAAACTATTTTGGAATGCTTTCATAATCTTACAAATAGATGAGATCGTAGTCAGGTTTAGAAATAAAACTACAAGTAAAGAAGTGTATGAATAAGAGATAAGGATACATATGGTATGTTTGGAACATTCATTCATGGAAATAAAGTGTGTAACCTAAAATTACATTCCACTAACAAATTGAGTTATAAGGTATCCAACCATCACATATCATTCAAGAGTGTACACCTCTCCATGAATTATTTCAAAAGGAGTTTTGTGAGAATGTATCAAGAGTGCAATCAAAAATTCCATCCAAGTCCCATATGTGAAAACTTGGTAAGATCAACATAATCAACCAAGTCTAGACACAGACTCAATGAAATATCACATCATGCCCAATTAAAAAACAAAACAAGTGTCCACTCACATATCGGAGGTCCAAAACAATGTTCCAACTCCTCTAAGATTACATAGGTTCATATAATTCCAAAGAATCACAAACCCAAGAGGTGAGCATGGGCCAAGAAGGCCCCACAATGGAGTTCCAAAAAATCCATTCCTATACAAGGGCATGGGCTCTTGTTCCCACGTATCATCTCCACGAAAAACTCTAGAGATAATAATTTTCTTGAAAAAGGGCACAAGATTCCACTTAAAAGGAACAACATAGGATAGAAACAATGCCCTACTATGATAAAAATAATTGTGTTTCATCTACACTCATGGAATTTGATAAAGACAGGGGAAGTCCAAATGACAAAGGAACTGAGATGTGTGAACTATAAAAGTTCACACACAAGTATCCTCGGGCTCAGAAGTTGCTACAACTTCTACACCCTACTTCTATAAGCTTTGAATGACCTTTGAAAGGGTACCAACTATGCTTTGAGTTTTGGAGTTGCTACAACTTCTATACCCACCTTTACGGTCCCTAACTGACCTTTGAAAAGGAAAAAACTATACCCCAGGTTTAGGAGTTGCTACAACTTCTACATCCCACCTCTACGAGCCATGATTGACTTATGGATAAGTAACAACTATACCACAGGTTTAGAATTTTCTAAAACTTTTTCACTCCACCTCTATTGGCCCTAATTGACCTTTTGAAAGGAAATAACTACACCTGGGTCCAAGAGTTACTAAAAATTGTACACCCTATCCATGCAAACATAATTTTTCTCACATTAGGGATCTTGAATCTATAACCTTGGCCGTTAATAAAAATTTCCTGGCACGAGCATAGTGCCATAACACTCACAATAGAATGAATTAATCCACCAAGGACTACAAAATTTTTCTTAGTCTCAAGACCAAATGCTCAGATAACTTGATAAATTCAAGCATACCAAGCAAGAGGGCTGGTATACCAGGAACACCCGAGTTCAAAAAAATCACACGAAAGTGACACAGTGCAAGCATAAGCCCAATAGGCACATAATCAAATTCAAAATGAATGAAATAGCTAATTGACACATGATAAACTAGGCTAGCATAAGCCCAATTGAATGGAACATGTTGGACATAACATAAATGGATAAACATGGTACACATCGTCAGACATGGCACATATGGTTGGACATGGTATATGTGGCTAGACATGGTACATATGGCCTGATATGTTACACATGGTCTAACATGCCATGTATGGCTAGGCATGGAACATGTGGCTAAACATGCCATTTGTGGTCAAATATTGTGCATATGTCTAGACATGGAACACGTGCATGTACTTGTAACTATCAGGATCACTCTAGATTTGCTTTTGAATAAGTACTCACCATTACATACGAATGTAATGGATCCCAAATCCCAAAAAATATGGGCTCAAAGAGCTCCTATGATCTTGAAATAGACAAGATCACAGATAGACCTCACTAAAAAGTAAAAGAAGTATATGTATGTAACACAAGTACATAATCATAAGTACATGATTTAGAAGTATGGATTTAGCAAAGCAACATGGCACAGATATATGTCAAAAAGGTCTATATAAATAATTGAACTCTTACATCATGATACAAGCCTGTGATAAACCATACTGGGCATGTTATAGCTCATAAGCTTTATGGACCTTGAAAATCTAGAACAAGGGATGATCGCAATGAAGCCATAGCGAAAGTATCTAGCTCAGTGGGTCATGAACCCGTATAATCCATAATTAGAACTAAATATTCTAAAAATACTTGGATTAAAGGTTAGAACTTACTATAAAGGCCTAAGAGGCTATTACCTTTTAGAATGGCTACTATAAGGTGTAAACCTTACTAAGTAACTCACTCAGAAAGTATAAAGACTATCGTGGATAAAGTGTCTAGACATCTTTAGTCTCTACGAATGACTAAAGGTTAGAAAGCATAGACTTCTACTTAGCACAGACTCTTATCTAATGAGCCATAATGCCCTATCTACTACCTTTCCAGGTCATGCCACATAATGTGTTCTCCCAAAGAATAGACACCTCTAATGATGCACTTCTGCATGTCCTCCCTTATCTGGTACATTTCTAAAGTGTTCAACCATATGTTTATATTTTGGACAAAGTTTGGGCATGAATCAAGCACAAAATTTAATAAGTACACTAGTATATTGGTTCTACTAGAACTTGAGGTTATCAAGACATAATCCCCCTTACCTAAACCCCTCAAAAAAGTCCAAACCTTTGTGTACCTATGACATTTTACTCCAACAATGGACATAAGTGCACAAGTTAGAAAAATAATTACAACAAAGAAAAGCCTAAGTGTTAAAGAGAGAGGATATCTACAAGAGCAATATTACAACCTCCATACTTATGCATTCTTCCTAGAAAAGGGTGATCATGTCATCAATAAATCCTATAAGGATTTAAAAACTATCATCGTGAATAAAATTGCATTGTTGGGATGGTTTAGGATCATCTCTCGACTCGATATGCACCAAACCACCAACATGTGGATTCAATTCGCCCATACCATGGTTGAACACTGCATGAGTGGTCAAACCATGGTCAAATACATGATGGATGGCTAAAACATAGTCGAACATACCACGGGTGATTGGACCCTGGCCAGACATCTCATGGATGAACATACTATGGTAATTGTCAACCATACATGGGTCCCCAACTACTCCATCAATCCTGCACTTGGTGACCACCTTATGTGATCCATCCTGGTCCGTGCTCACTCATTAGTCATCCATCCTTCATCAAGCTTTTAGGTAGCCTATAAGATCATAATTCCATCAATTTGAATTCATGTATTTCCTCCCAAAAATTGGAAAGTGGACCCATTGTGTCCTTGACATAACTTCATCACTGGGAGTCTGATTGAGAATCTATAAAAACCACCAATAAAAAGACATCACTATGCATAATTTGAGTGTTTTGGACAAATAATAAATTTTTCAAACGAGTAAGTAATGACCATATAAGAGTGGATTTGACACCACTAATGAGGTTCAAAAATTGGTGAACACAGATGATAATGAAATGGAAAAATGGACATCCTAGCTTAGCAAGTCTAAGGGCTGATGTTGGGTGTAAAATAGTTCACACTAGGTGGCGCTATATAATAGGTCCTAGTCACCAAATTACTGAGTGTTGTCTCTCTAGGAAAACATAAAACGTGCAAGTATACACGGTCACAAGTAATAAAATTTGATAAGTAAAGTATCGTTCCCACAGAGATTTGTTACTATAGTTTGTTGAGTATTAAAATTATTTCCCTCTGATTTTATCCAAAACAATCATTGATTTGGAATAAGTTAAAGAAAAGAGTTTAATAACAAAATAAAAGAAATCTAGGATTGTAATTTTTCACCAAATTAATCCACTCAAATCATATTATTTTTTCTTGATTTATATTTTTTAGTACATTTAATTTGTCAACCGAAAACTTCTAATTTTATCCATACATCTCTTCCAAGCTCCGTATAGACACACCTCGTTAAATTAATTCACTATATTCCTATGAGAATTAAATTCACCAAGATTCATTACGTTCTAAGTTTTCAAATGGCCACACATACAATTAGGGTATATTCCTATCCTTCATCATACATGTCATTCTATCCATGAGCAATATACACAAAAATGCATCTTCCAAGTTTATTTTAGTGCCACGGATCATTTGATAAAATTCGTAAATAATCAAAAGCATTAAACACAGAATAGAATAAACAAATCGAACGTCTTATAAATCTATCAAAAATAATTAAAATCAAAGCTTCATAAATTTAGATCAAATGCAACCCTAGAAAAATTAAATTACTTCATAATAAAGAAAAATTAAAATTACAGTAGTCAAGGAATATCAGTTACAGAACACTAAGAAAATTAAAACTTCATCTTTTCCAAAATATTTGGCACACGCAGAACACAACAGAAGCCAAAAATGGCTTCTGCGTGTTCCACCGTCCAACCCCAAACTCTCCTAAAATTCCAAAACTCAAAACCTTATTTTTTCAGCAATAAATCCCCTATTTATAGCTAAAGCAATACATCTAAAATAATACATTTTTTTCACACGCGTAAAAAATTCGCATCGAAAATAAAAACCCGACATTTTGCTTAAATTCCGCATCCACACGTACGAAATAGAATATTAAATTCTTTTACGCGTGGACGATATAAACAAAAGGCGTCGTGTTTGCTTTTTTTTAATTCAAACCATAAGCCACGTGTCAGCTTCTGATTCGCTGCAAGGAATTGTGGGACACGTGGCAGCATATTATTGGGAACCTAGAAAGGGCGCACGAC
This sequence comes from Hippophae gyantsensis, assembly GCA_030763125.1. Lineage (NCBI taxonomy): Eukaryota > Viridiplantae > Streptophyta > Magnoliopsida > Rosales > Elaeagnaceae > Hippophae > Hippophae gyantsensis. The sequence goes on along the minus strand of CM061029.1, from coordinate 24,539,097 downwards.
AGATTGTCGCACGGGATAAGCGCCGAGAAAGTGGGGGACAGCGGTTGGAACACGTGCGTGATTCTGCGTTTTTTTGCTCACCAAAGCCTTGCTAAGTGTCCGAATCTGATTAGCTGAAATATAAAGTGGGACACATGGCACCTTTCTATTCGTTGTATATTCGGGTGCATGTGAAACGGCCGCACGCGATCATGCCTTGAAAATGCGTCAGACAAGTGGGTCCCACACTGCATGTCGGCCTACGCGACAGGTGGGCCCCACTCGGGCATCGAGCCGCGTGATAGAGGAAACCTTACACCCACTCTCTTTGGTCGGGTTTGAAGTACACGCGCACATCCTAACCATTTATGCTTTGATCTGACAGTCCACGTTGTACGCGTGGATGATGACACGTGGATTCTTCTCTCGTGCGCAGAAAAATAAGTTTTCTTAATTGCATTTTAACCCACAAATATATTTTAAATTACATTTTCAACTTTGTTTAATTACAATAAAGCCCCTTTTTTAATTTAAATTAAATTTTTAAATTTTTAATAATTAAAATTAAGCCCGATTTTAATTTAAATTATATTTTTGACTTTTATAAATTGCAATTAAGTACTCTTTTATTTGAAATTACATTTTTGGACACAAATTTGCAATTAAGTATGTTTTCGATTCAAATTATTTAATTTTGCTTAAAAATATATTCCTTAACACATAAAGAGTAAATATTAATATATTTAAATAAAATTAATCAAAAATATCAAGAACATAGCAATTATAATTAATAAAACAGATGAAAATAACTATATAAAATACAGTTATCACTGAGTCAAAAGATAAGCATCAATATCAAATAAATATCCAATAGGACAAACAAAAGACATTCAATCTCTTAATTATCTAACAATGAGATAATTAAGCATATAAAGCTCTAACACTAAGGATAAGTCTATCACCATGGGTAAGGATTATCCTTAGGAATATTTTCTTCTATACATATTCACCACTAAACATGAATTCAGATAATTTATTCTCATAACTTTTCACAACTACAAACACTAAGATCTATACTCTCTACCTAATTATCTCTCTAAATCACAAGGAGAACCATTAGTCTTCTCTTTCTTTTCACTACCCAAACTTACTTAATCATTAAAAGGCCAAAGGCCATCACACCTTATAGTGGTCCAAGGTCCTAACGATGCGTTCTCTATTCTTAGGTTCGTTGGAAGCAAAGGTGTATCCAATCATTGGTGTTAACAAAAATCAATATCAATAAATAGCAAAACATCTAAGCTAGGTGCTCTAAAAAAAGTGGCATTTGTTTAACAAATTGAAAGAACTTTCAGCATTTGAGTTGATGTGTGATGCAAGTGACTATGCTATTGAAGCTATTTTCATGGACCCTAAACGATGGTCAACTCAATTAGTCCACAATAGAGAAAGAAATTTTGCTATGACTTTTGATTTAGAAAATTTTCAATCATATCTAATTGGAACTAAAGTAGTTATTCTCTCTTATCAAACAGCTCTTATGTACTTGCTTGAAAGATGCCAAGCCAAGGCTCATGAGTTGAATTCCTTTTCAACAAGAATTTGACCTTGAATCAAAGACCAAAATGAAGTAAAAATGAGGTAGAATATCATCTCAATAGATTAATTCAAGAAGAGGAATCACTTCCAATAAGATAGGACTTTCCAAATGACCAACTACTTGAGAAAACATTGTTTACTCCTTGGTATGTAGATATAGTGAACTACTTGGTCACTAAAAAGTTCCTAGAAGACCTATCACAAGCTAGCAAAATGAAATTGATGAAGGTTGCTAAACAACATATGTGAGATGACCCCTATTCCTATTATAAGCTTTTGTCAATCCATTGCATGTGGAAGACATTTTGGAGTAAAATGAAACGCTCTCAAAATCTTAAGGAGTCGATTTTATTGGCGAACACTATTTCAAGATGCCTTCAACTTTTGTAAAATATGTGTTGTCAACAAATAGGTAACTTAGGCCCTCAAAATCAAATGCCACAAATTCCAGTACTTATTGTTGAAATGGTAATGATTTCATGGGACCTTTTCCATTTTCTTATTTTTATATATATATGATCGCCATAGAAAATGTGTGTGCAATGAATACGCAAGTATACGTATCGTAACAAGTAATATAATGATAAGAAAAGATCGTTCCCATAAAGATTATTTTCGTAGCAACTAATTTTTAAAACTAAAAAAATAAAAATCAATTTTTTTTGTGTTTTTATATTTTAAAGAAGCAAAATTAAAATAACTAAAAGTAAATAGTAATAATTAATTAAATTATATTTGGTAACTAAGAAGATATATGAGAAAATATCTAGGAATACTTAATCCCCTAATTTTCTAAACATGTGAATAACTAAAATCCCTCCAATATAATTATAAATTAATTACATGATCAATTGAATCTAACCCAGCATGTATTCCTCTCTCAAGTAAACTATAAATCATATAATAATTAATTTAATCACACTCCCATGCCAATTAAATTTCATAATACTCATTAAGTTAATCAATTATGGATCACATACATAAGAATCATACATCTTTGCCTAGAAACTATGCATGTTATTAAATCAAGAAAAACAATTAAATAATTCTCTCAAATCTATTTAATTACCTCTATAGATAAATTGTTGGCTAAAGAATTAATATCATAAAAATCAGATTAAATAATATAATTAAATTAAAATTATAATTGGGATAAAATATTAGATCATCAAATGGTGAAAATTGGGTTCATAAGATCCCTAGATTAATAAATTAACTAGACATAATTTTGTTCATGAACCTCATAATTTTCCATAAAAATATACATAAAAATTGATAAAAAAAGAAGTAGAAAAGGAAATACAATCAATCACTAGAATTGTAGTACTAATTTTCTCTTGAATCTCTACCAAAATTGTATCTTCTTTTTAATTTTCTTGTCTTTTTCTCTATTTATAGCTCCAAAAACTGATCAAAATTATGCTAATGGTGGCTCCTTGGGGTTTTGGGGTGATTAAGGGCTTAAATATAGCTTAGGTGGAATCTGGACCATTAGATCAGCTTCAAATAAAGGATTGAGATCAAAACAAGATAAATTAACACCAGGTAATCACAATGTGACATGTGGTATATAGGATTTACTGGCCAAATCAAAGTGCAACACATGGAACGACTAAATGAGTAAATTGGTGACACGTGGCGTGAAGGTTTGACCTCACTTTAACTTGAAATGAACGCCGTGTCGACATATGCCATGCGATTCATCACTTTTCACACGTTGTTATCTATTAGTACATGCATATTTCACGAAAACTATCTCTCTCAAAATTCGTACAATTCTATGATAAGGAGGTTCACATATTCATCAATCAACGTTCCATCAATACAAGGATATGCAAGTTTTTTGACAAATTGATTTGTATGTGTGTGCTGCACATGATATCATCCAATGCACTTATGAAATCAACCTATTTGAGCATGCTAATCAATTCAGTCTTAGAACAAATCTCATAAGTCTATTTTTCACATCCTCTCCACTAATATAAATATCTACTTAGCTCATGATCAATAAGGAATTTACATGGTTGTAATGTAAGGCTTAAGTGAGGGTCGATAAATGAAGACATTTAGGCTCTTTCCACACCTTACCTTTCTTTTTATTCATCATGCACTTTTTAACTGCAATTGATCTTTAACTTGATATTTCAGTGCACCCTCTGTTGTTATTTTTTTATTCCACATCTCTTTTTTTTATTATAACATCACAACACCCTAAACTTATTTTCATTTATATTTTCTTTTTCTTTTTCTTTAAAGGAAATGCACAAAAGAAAATAAAGATATTGTTCAAAAATCAAATTAATAGGAAGAAAACTTCCAGGAAATCGATTTCACCTAATCCCTCACTATGCTTTACTCATCTAGCAAATTGAATTTAATTCTCTCTATTTGTTAGCAATCTCCAAAAATATCCAAAAGCCTTTTTCGATAGTCAATTGGAAATAATCTTGTTCATTAATTTACACAAGAGTATGCAATTCAATAAAGCAAGAAAGCATTGAGACCAATGATTTTTAAAACTACACAGGTCCGTACAAGTCTTTCGATCTCTATATTTACCTATGCTGAAATATTCCATATCTATCCTATAATTTCCTCTTTCGATAGTAAATCATAAGACTAAAATCATCTAATTAATGACCAGTTAATTGAAGGATTAAACTCAGAATAAATCAGACAAACATGAAAAGAAATAATTCAAATTAACATAGAAAATCAAGCATAGTTTGAAATTAGATTACATCTTTTTCCTAGAATAAAGAAAAATTAGTTCATGCTAAACATTAAATTTAACATAAACGAATTCACCATAATTTTTGAGAAGAATTGAAAGAAAATTGAATCATAAAAATAATATGCTTTTATGTCTTCTCTCGAGTTTTCTTTCTCTTTTTCCTAGTTTCTACGTTTTTGATTTTTTTATTTTGTGTTCTCTCCCTGGTCGCTATTTTTATTTTTTTCAATGTGTTCTTTTTCGCGCCGATCGTCCTCTATTATCTCCCTACCTCGTTTCACTCTTTTGTATAATAATGAAGTCTAAATTCAATGAAAAATAAATAAAATTACACTAAAGTTAAAGTTGAGAAGTGATAAATTATGAAAGTCATCAAACACCTCCAAACTTAAAACTTAGTTTGTCCTTAAACAAAAAGAAAATAAAAGAAAAGACAACTATAGACAGTGTCAACAAGACCCCAGAGAGAACTACCATCACTCACCAAGCCATGATCTAAATTTAGATTCATCACTAATAACTTACTCTTTTTACATCGAAGATAGCAAGAAAATCAATCAAAATTCTACAATTATTTAAGCAAGAGTTAAGCATTTACTTCAACCTAAAGCTAGGTCCTTGAGTGTGTGTGTGAAATAGTCAATTTAACTCCAAATCACCAGCAAATATAGATAAAAGTAGAACAACTGAAATAAGAATTCTCTCAAAACTTAACTCCACAAGTCCAATTTTTAGAAATCCTCTCCACTAATGCAATCAAATACCAAAATCAGTGATTAAAAGGTCTTTATTCAGGGTTGTAATGATAGGTTATAGGGTAAGGACTAAGAAAGAAATGGATACGGAAAATCAAAGTAAATTGGGAAAATACTTGGTATAAAGAAACAATAAAAAGAATATCTACAAGATTTATACCATAGCTCTTTCTTGATAATATGCTTATATTGATGACAATATTGTTGACATTCTTAATAAGGGTGTGCCCTTTTTTTTCACCTTAATACTCAATAAATGGAGTGCTTTTTTTTCTTTTCTTCTTCTTGTTCTTTTTTTTTTGGTGTGGTTGCCTTGACACTTATAGTCTTTACTAATTTCAACCACTTTAACCCTTTTTCGATTTTTTCCTTTCACTTTTTTTTTCATACTTTGATCAAATTGAGAAAATATAATATGGATTATTTAATTTGAACTAACTTTCTTTTTAAATGCAAATTTCCACCAAATTATTTTCTCAAAAATTAAGGTAAATTTATGGTTTTTCAGGCTTAGAATGTGAATGGTTTATGTAGTTAAAAGAACAAATAAGGCTTATGTAAAATAAGGCTCAAAGGAGTTGACTATGGGAATACATCATGTAATGATGGTGTGACAATTAGGACGACTGGGAAAGCTTTTTAGTTTTGAAAAAAAATCCTAGATCATTTCTCTAATATTTGGTATGAATTAGGATTTTTCATCAAGGATCCATCAATGGATTCTAGAGCAAAACAAGATTAAACTTTCTTAACCCAGTTAATTCAACTCCTTTTCTTTATAGGCAAAATGGAGTAGAGAAAAATTTACTATGTGCTCAATTATTTTCAAGGAAAAATATTTAAATCAAAGTACCCACAAAACTCTGACTAATATAATAGTAGATTTTGAAAACATTTCTCAAAACCATCCTCGATCACAAATTTTAGAGTCATAGCGAATTCAATCATACTCAAATACATGCTTGATAAGATAAATCAACAACTCAAGACTATAGGATTTGACACACCCAAACTTAAACTGAAAATTTTCCTCATTGTAATTCAAAAGCGAGACAGACTAAAGAAATGAAAAGAACTTCCCTGGTTTTATGGTGGATCCACATTAGTTTGTAATTTTTATCTTTTTATTCTTGAAAAATAAATCAACATCAAAATCCAAATTATTCAAATAGATAATAATAAAATAGAACAGCAAGAGAAATTTTTATGGGTTGCCTCCCATAAGTGCTTGTTTTATAGTTTACAGCAAAAAATTTCAATCTTCATAAATCAGGATTTCGATGAGGAATAAATGCACAATGACTCTCCACTTTTTCTCCATTAGAATGCTTCAATCTCTGACCATTAACTCTAAATATATTCCCTGCCTTGTCCTTTAAGTCTATTGTTCCAAGAGTGGATACTTTTTCAATTGTATAAGGACCTTTCCATCTTGATCTTAACTTGCCCGGGAAGAGTTTTAGTCATGAATTGAAGAGAAAAACATGTTGTCCTGGAGCAAAATCACACCTAAGAATATATTTTTCATGCCACTTCTTTACCCATTCTTTGTAGATCTTTGCATTTTCTTACGTATCATTCCAAAACTCATCCATTTCATTCAATTGAAGAAGTAGCTTTTCCCCCTGTTGCCTTCAAATCAAAATTAAACTTCTTTACAACACAATAAGCTTTATGCTCCAACTCAATAGGGATATGGTATGCTTTTCTAACCGAAAATTCTTCCATGAAAATTTCCATTATATCTTCCACCATATCTGAAAAAATAGCCATCATGCAATGTTGAAATGTTGCTGGGGCATTGCACAATCCATAAAGCATCCTTCTAAAAGAAAATGTTTTGTAGGAGCATGTGAATGTAGTTTTCTCCTAATCTTCAAGGGCTATGACAATCTGGTTATACCCCGAATAACCATCTAAGAAGTAATAATAGAGATATCTGGCTAATCGATCTAGCATTTCATCAATAAGTGGAGGTGGAAAATGATCCTTCCTTATTTCTTTGTTCAACTTGCGGTACTCCATACATACATGCCACCCCATGACTATTCTTGTAGGAATAAGCTCATTGTTTTCATTTTTCACCACCATCATTCCGCCCATTTTTGGTACAATGCATTGGACTTACCCATAAGTTGTCTGAAATAGCATAAATAATTTCAACATTGAAGAACTTCAAAATTTTAGCTCTCACAACTTTCTTCATTATTGGATTTAATCTTCTTTAGGGCTCAATTGATGGTTTGTAAGGTTCCTCCAATAGAATCTTGTTCAAGCAAATGGATGGACTTATACCTTTTAGGTCAGAGATAGTCCATCCCAATGTCGTTCTATGCTCCCTTAACATATGTAGTAACTTTTCCTCTTCTTCTAGTGTAAGTGATGCCACAACAATCACTAGATAGGTGTAATTATCACCCAAGAATGCATATCAAAGATGCTCTGGCAATTGTTTCAACTATAAAGTTGTAGTTTACTACACTTTTTCTGTAGAGATTACAGAATTTGTCTTTGCTACCATTGGCTCTAGCCTCTCCACTTCTGTGCTACATGATGTAACATGCTGCAATGCTTCCAAAAAAAATACATAGTGGAGAAATTCGTCACTAATAAAAGGTAAATCAGGTTCATAAACATTAGATTTATTGAAATCATAAGCATGAGATGAAGTGGTGATACATAGTTTTAGGTGATCGACCGACATATTCTCTTGAAAGGCGTTTACTACACATTGCTCAATGAAATCTTCCCGAAAGCAAGTGCTTGGATCTTTTGTAAATTTCATGGCTTCATAGATGTTGAATGTAACCTCTTCCTTGTTCACTCTCAATGTTAACTTACCCTTTTGAACATCTATTAAAGCCCTTCCCATACGCAAGAATGGTCGGCAAAGAATTAGTGGGACATCTTGGTCTTCATCAATACCTAACACCACAAAATTAGTAGGAAATTTTTTTTATCTACCTTTACCAATACATCTTCTATGATTCCCCATGGATACTTGATGGATTGGTCTGCTAGTTGCAAAGAAATTGTTGTTTGTTTCATCTTTCCAAGTCCCAATTTCCTATAAATAGATATAGGCAAAAGATTAATGCTAGCACTAAGATCACATAAAACTTTATCAAAAAATTAATTTCCAATAGTGTAAGGCAAAGTGAAACTCCCTGGATCTTTTAATTTTTGAGGTAATTTCTTTTGAAGAATGACACTCCATTCTTCAAAAAGCTTCACTATTTCGAACTCCTCCAACCTTCTCTTCTTAGAAATTAAGTCCTTCAAAAATTTGGCATCTATTCCAAGCCATCTACAAAAGGAATATTTATGTGAATTTTCTTAAAGATATCCAAAAACTTAGAAAATTTCTTATCTAATTTTTTTTTGAAAGCGTTGAGGATAAGGAAGTGGAGTAGAGAGAATAGGAGGGTTGTTAGGAAATGAAATTGATAAAGGCATATTAGTCTCTCTTAGTGTATCATCAACAATCTCCTCTTCTTCTACTTTATTATTGCTTTGGCCATTGTTTAGAGCTATGGGGTGGACTCAGTTTCCTGGTGACCTCTCAATTTCTCTTCCATTCCTAAGTGTAGTGGCATTGCATTGTTCCTTTGGATTAATTTTTGTATTGCTAGGAAAATTTCCTCTTTATTGAGTATTGATGGTTGTGGCTAGTTTCCCAATTTGTACTTCAAGATTTTTAATAGTGGCTCTCATATTGCTAAAATTAGTCTCAATGTTATCCATCCATGAATCACTCTTTTTAAACCTTGTTTTGGTATCCTTAACAAAGGAAACCATGGCATTCTCAAGTGACATCATCTCCTCGCTTAGTTGGCTATCAAACCCAAGAGGAGGTTGTAGCATATTCTTTATGTTTCCATAAGAAATATTCTCATGATTTTGAAGCCCAAATTTGCATAGGATTACTATGATAGTTGTAGTTCCAATTGTTGATGTATTGAACATGTTCTTGACTTGCTTCAATCATCAGAACCGTCATACTCAGGTCTACAACATATTCTACAATGTGTGGTATTATTTGGGTTGTCAAGTTATAAATCTGATGAGATAGAGAAGTTACTTGAGCTAAAAGGGCAGCAAACAACTCCAATTCATGAATTCTGACAACTTTCTTAGCCATAGATCTTTTAGTTGGTCATTGATAGTTATTTGAGGTCATTTATTCCAAAAGAGAAGTAGCACCTTTAGGTGTCTTTGACATCAAAGTTCCACCAGAAGTGTCATCAAATATGGTTCTAGTTTTCCCATTTAACCCCTTATAGAACATCTCAACTTGCAACCAATCTGGCAATCCATGTTGAGGGCAAGGCTGAATCAATATTTATACCTTTAACATGCTTCATAGAGTGTCTTCAAATCATTTTGTTTGAATTGAGCAATCTCACTCCTGAGTTGGGCTATTTTTGCAGGTGGAAAGAATTTAGCAAGAAAATTTTCTACCATGACTTGCCAACTAGTGATGCTTCCCGGTTGTAGAGATTTTAGCCAACCTCTAGCCTTGTCCCTCAATGAAAAAGGAAACAACCTCAATCTAATGGTGTCTTCAGTAAAACTATTCATCTTTACTTTGTCACAAATCTCCAAAATATCGCCAAATGAATATTTGGATCATCAAGTGGTGATCTGCTAAATTGGACTTGTTGCACCATATTGATCAAAGTGAGTTTGAGCTCAAAATTATTAACATTATTGGTCTGGAGTCTTACACCTGAGTAGTTTCCATTCATAATTGGCCTTACATAATCCATAAAAGTGTGTGTCAATGCATTCTGCTCTCCTCCAGCCATGGCTAGTACTTTTTTCTTTCTTCGTGATAAAGGTTCTTTCAATCTCCGGATCAAAAGGAATAATGTTTTGAGTTCTAGCACGGTGCATCCAACGTCAAAAACACACTTAACGAAAAATAAAAATAAAAATAAAAATGAAATAAAATATAATTCTAAATTAAAACCAAGTTTACTTTTATCAATATTGGAAAAAATAAGAAAAAATCAATCTCTGACAACGGCGCAAAAAACTTGATCGGTGCAAAAATGCAAAATTAACACATACCAAAATTATATTAATCTCAATTTTATCTAGAAAAATCACTAAGGTTGTTTTAATTGAAATTTAATATAAAATTAATTTTAAGAAAATGCACAAAAGAAAATAAAGATATTGTTCAAAGATAAAATTAATAGGAAGAAAACTTCTAGGAAATTGATTTCACCTAATCCATCACCGTGCTTTACTCATCAAGTTAATTGAAGTTAATTCTCTCTATTTTTTAGTAATCTCCAAAAATATCCAAAAAGCCTCTTTCGATATTCAATTGGAAATAATCTTGTTCATTAATTTACACAAGAGTATGCAATTTAATAAAGCAAGAAAATATTAAGACCAATGATTTTTAAAACTACACAGGTTAATATAAGTTTTTTGATCTCTATATTTACCTATGTCGATATATTCCAGATCTATCCTATAATTCCCTCTTTCGATAGTAAATCACAAGACTAAAATCATCTAATTAATGTCCAATTAATTGAAAACATTAAACTCAGAATAAATCAAACAAACATGAAGAGAAATAATTCAAATTAACATAGAAAATCAAGCATAATTTGAAATTAAATTATATCTTTTTCCTAGAATAAAAAAATTAGTTCATGCTAAAAATTAAATTTAACATAAACGAATTAACCATAATTTTTTTAGAAGAATTGAAAAAAAAATTGAATAGAAAAAAGAATTTGCTTTCATGTCTTCTCCCACGTTTTCTCTCTTTTTTTCTGGTTTATGAGTTTTTTATTTTTTTATTTCGTGTTCTCTCCCTGGTCACTGTTTTTATTTTTTTCAATCTATTCTCTTTTGTGCTGACCATCCTCTACTATCTCCCTCCTTCGTTTCACTCTTTTGATATATATATATATATATATATATATATATGTATATATATATATATGTATATATATATGTATATATATATCACAATCCCTCAGTACCTTCTCAGCTTCCTCTTTTTTAATTTCCCTTATATATATCATATCCAGTTCCCCTTATTTGATTCTTCTATGTATATATGGAAACTGTGTAGAGGATTATATATCCATCTTGTTGTGATATATATATTAATTTAATCGGATTTAAATAAAACTTAATTTAAATTTAAGAGTCTTTAAATGATATGTTTCTAAAATTTTGGATCTTCATTATCTTCAAATCTACAATTAAAATTTAAATAATAATAATAAAGTCTAAATTCAATGAAAAATAAATAAAATTAGACTAATGTTAAAGTTGATAAGTAATAAATTATGCCAAATTATGTAAGTCATTAAGAGGGATAATTGTGTTGTGAGTTTTGTTTCTTCTTTATCTCTTTTTTTTATAGAGTGCATTACACTTCACCTTACACTGTAGCATAACACATGATTGCATTTTTTTTTCTTTTCATACAAGCTAAAGGTGCAAAGGTAAAGGTAATACTTATTGGTTGGGCATAAAATGTGGCTTAAAGATATGAAAAATTCTTTGTTAGGCACAAATAGGTTATTAAAGATATTAACAATGGTTAGCTTGAAAGGATTAATCGATCCAAATAAAGCCTAAATCATTCATCTTGTTAAATATTATTCAGAATTTTGCCTCATGGAATGATCAAATAAATTATAAAACCTAGTAGATCTCATTAACTCGCATAACTCACTATAAATTTTCTCTCAATAAGCACACCAAAATCAATCATGAACATGTGCATAAAAATTTAAATCAATCCAATCAAAACTAGTAAGCATATCATATGATTAATGTAAATATCTTAACAAATATGTTACATTTCTTATCTAGTCATGACAACCAATTTTTATCATTGAGTTCATATGTTTCATATCAAGCATGCATGCATTTAGTTTCCATATATTTATCAATTTCTACCCAAATCATGATTAAAAACATCTTAAGAATTAAAAAAATTCCCTAAAAGATTTAAAATGCATAATAAATACTAATTTAGAGAATGAAGTTCCCTTCCCCAAACATAAATTACACATTGTCCCAAATATGCACATATAAATTTGAAAAGGTAAAAGAAAAGAAAACTCCCTTAATCATGGCACACCATATCTGTCGTTGAAACGCTCATCCTTATTGTGCCATTGCTCACAATATTTATTCACCTACAAAACAAAAACAATGAAAATATAATTAAAATAACATTGGGTTGCCTTTTAATTAGCATCACGTTTAACGTCCTTGACTAAATGGTCATATAACGTCCTAAGGTGCATCCACTAAGGTTATCATAGATGTTTCATTTGATAATTAATCTTCATAATAGTGCTTCACCCTATTCCCATTAACCATAAATTTCTCTTTATCTTTGTTTTCTAATTCAATGGCTCCATAGTTGGTTACCTTAGTGATGATGAATGGACTTGACCATCTACTCATTAATTTTCCTGGAAACAATTTGAGCCTTGAGTTGTATAGTAACACTTTCTGACCCAGTTCAAAGATACGGTGCACAATTTTCTTATCATGCCATCTTTTTGTCTTTTATTTATAAAACTTGGCATTCTTATAAGCATTCCACCGTAATTCATCCAATTCATTTATTTGTAGCATTCTTTTCTCACCACCTGCATCTATAGACATATTCAACTGTTTCAATGCCCAATATGCTTTATGCTCCAATTCTAATGGTAAGTGACAAGGAAAAACCAGCCACATCAAGAGAATCAAGTTGGAGGAGCATTCTACCCATAAAAGCCACTCCGGCCCCCCTTTCGTCATAAGGCGTGGAATTAGACCAAGGGCCCCCATCTTCCGCATATCTTGCTCATCCGACATGGCATGAATCACCGAACCTGCACTCAGGAATAGTAATGCTTTGAAAAACGCACCTTTCCATAAATTAGCTTATATAGGGTGGCACCAATTGGTTTTTAAATGCAATTTTGTATGCCCATAAAACATCATCCAACTTAGATGACCAATCCTTCCTAGAGATGTTCACAGTTTTCTCCAAAATTCTTTTCACTTCTCTATTGGATACCTATACTTGCCCACTTGTTTGAGGATGGTAGGGGATATACACTTTATGCTTTACCCCATACTTATACAATATGGAATTAAATGCTTTATTGCAAAGGTGACTTCCTCTATCACTAATAATGATCCTAGGAGTTCCAAACCTAGTGAAAATGTTTTTCTTCAGAAATTTCATGACAACTTTGGCATCACATTTTTGCTAGCACTAGCTTCTACCCACTTTGACACGTAATCCACTCCTACAAGTATATATTGGTTACCAAAGGATGGAGAGAATGGTCCCATAAAAATGATGCCTAAAACATCAAATAGTTCTACTTGAAGTATACTATTTAAAGGTATATCATCTCTTTTTGAAATATTACCTATCCATTGACATCTATCACGCATCTTTCCATAATTGTAAGCATCTTTAAATAGTATAGGCCAAAAATAACCAAATTGAAGTACTTTAACTGCTATTTATTTGCTCCCAAAGTGACCTCCATAGTCTGAGCTATGGCCATGGTAAAGAATACTTTCAACTTCATCATTAGGGATACACCTTCTCAAAATACCATCACCACATTCTTTATAAAGGTAAGGGTCATCCCAAAAATACTATTTACTGTCATAAAAGAGCTTCTTCTTTATTTTCCATGTAATGTTTGATGAAAGAATGTTGGGAACTAGGAAATTTGCAATGTCTCCATACCATTGGACTTCTATTTGAGTTATAGAAAATAGTTATTTATCTGGAAAATATTTTCCAATCCCCATATTATCATCCATTTTTGCATCTCTCTCTAGTCTAGACAGATGGTTTGATACTTGATTTTTTGTTCCTTTTTTATCACAAAATTTCAAGTCAAATTCTTGTAGAAGGAGAACCCATATTATCAATCTTGGTTTGGCATCCTTATTCGTCATGAGATACTTTATTGTAAAATGATCTGTGTAGATAGTGACTTTGGTGCCAACCAAATAAGATCTAAATTTCTCAAAGGCATATACTAGTCTCTCTTTAAGCACTTGAAATATTGTTAAACATTTATCATCAAACTTGAAAGGCATGTCCTTTTCCAAAAGATTACACAAGGGTTTGGAGATTTGGGAAAAACATTTTATAAATCTACGATAAAAGCCTACATGCTCAAAGAAAACTCCTTACTTTTCGTACATTGGTAAGTGGTGGTAGTTTTTTTAATCATATCTATCTTAACTTTATCCACCTCAATACCATTAGTTGAGATTTTATGGCCCAAGATTATACCTTCATGTACCATGAAATGACATTTCTCCCAATTTAAAACCAAATTATTTTCTTCATATCTTTGTAACACTAAGGAGAGATAATGTAGACATTTATCAAATGAGTTTCCAAAGACCAAAAAATCATCCATGAAGATTTCTAGATGCTTTTCCACCATGTTTGAGAAAATGACCATCATGCAGCATTGAAATGTCATAGGTGTATTGCATAATGCAAACAACATTCTCCTGAAAGCAAAGGTTCCATAAGGACATGTGAAGGTGTTCTTTTCTTGGACTTCAGGTGCCACATTATTTTGGTTATAACCAGAGTATCCCTATAGAAGGAAAAATAATGAATGCCTAGTTAATCAGTCAAGCATTTTATCCATAAAAGGGAAAGGAAAATGATCCTTCCTTGTAGCTTTATTTACTTTATGGAAATCCATAAATACTCTCCATCCTGTGAGGTATTGACTCATTAGACTCATTTTCCACCTCAGTGAATCCTCCTTTCTTTGGTACACATTGGACTGGACTTACCCATTCACTATATGATATTGGGTAAATAATGCCCATTTCTAGCCACTTGACAATATCCTTCTTCACCACTTCTTTCATAATGGGATTTAAGCGGCATTGTGTATCCCTGGTAGGTTTAGCCCCGTCTTCTAGCCAGATTTTGTGCATGCATATTGATGGGCTTATGCCTTTGATGTCAAAAATCGATAAACCTATTGCTCTTTTGAAGTTCCATAGCACCTTTAGTAGTGCTTCCACTTGCTCTATACTTAGATTAGAAGAGATTATGACTAGAAGTGTTTCATTATCACCCAAAAATACATAACAAAGATGAGATGGTAAAGGTTTAAGATCTAATTGGGGTGGCTCTTCCATGGATGGTTTCAACCTTAAGCTTATTTCAGGGCACTCTGCAAACGCATTTGATACGCACATGAGAGACATGTCCTCCAAAAAGTTCAAGCAGTTCACAATATCAACCTTTGATTCCATACTTTCAAAGTTAAAACAGGTTGAGTTATTTTCTAGTGAATTTATATTCTTGTTTATAGCATCATGTATTAAAGTCTTAAGTAGGGGTGGTTAAACAAGTCTTGTTAAACTAGCGGCATGAATTTGTGTGCCTACATGAGTGTCTTGGTATTCATTAATATGCCTATTCATAGAATTAACAGGTACATACTCTAAAGCGTCACTAGGTCATATGTCATAAAGCATATCAATAGTTAGCTTATTGGTATCATCTATTCAAAAGCAATCACTAGCATTATCATTATAAAAAAAAATTAATTACTTTGAACACATTAAATGTTACTTATTCATCTTGCACTCTTATTGTAAGCTCACCTTTTTGTACATCAAAGAGTTATTTTCCAATCGCTAAGAAAGGACGACCAAGTATAATAGGAATGTCACGGCATCCTTCATGTCTAGAACAATAAAGTCTACCAAAAAGATGAATCTGTCTACCTTGACTAGCACATCTTTTACCACACCCCGAGGTATCTTAATTGATCTATCTGCCATTTTTAATATTACTAAAGTGGGTTTGGCTTTACCAACCCCCAATCTCTGGAAGACCGATACTGGCATGAGGTTAATGATAGAACCCAAATCACATAATGCCTTGCTAAAATGGACATTCCCAATAGTGCAAGGGATGTCAAAACTACCTAGATCTTTCCATTTTATGGTAGTTTTCTATTAAGGATGGCACTATAACCTTTAGTCATGGTTATTATTTCATGATCTCGAAGCCTTCTTTTCTTTGATAGTATATCCTTCATAAATTTGGCATAAGATGGCATTTGTTCAAGTGCCTCTACAAATGGTATGTTAATATGTAGCTTCTTCAAGATTTCCTGAAATTTTGAAAACTATGTATCTAAATTTTGCTTTTGCAGTCTTTGAGGGAAAGGAATAGTAGATTGTAAATTTTTTTTTCTTTGGTTGAATTATTTCCTTTTCAATACTCTCTTTATCCACTAGTTCCTTCATATCCTTGTTAATTTCTTGTTTCTCATCATCCTTTTCTATATTATGTTCCTGTTCTAAAGTTTTGCTACTTCTCAAGGCTATGGTGTTGCATTGGTCCTTACCTTCTCTTCATTGGTTTACAATTGTTTCACTTGGAAGGTTACCTTGAGGGCTTTCATTTATAGCCTAAGCAAGTTACCCCATTTGGTTCTCCAAATTTTGATTTAAGCCTCTTGAGTTGACACTTTTGCACTAAATGATTGGATGAAGTCTTTCATCATCCCTAGTAAGAAATTTGTATTGCCCTCAGTAAGTGGCTTCTTCTCTTGGGCTTGTGATTAATGTATTTGTTGAAAACTAGGTGGTGTAAATGATTGACAGTTGAATTGATTATCACCTTGATTGTTGTTATTCCAAGAGAAATTTGGATGTTGTCTCCATTTTAGGTTATATGTGTTTAAGTATGGATTATTATTTTGATTCACATTACCCATATAAAATGTCGATTCTGGAATATCTGGAGAATTATCAAATAAATGGGCTCCATTACAAAACACATACGACACCCTTGAATCTTGAACCTAGTTTATACTTGTTGGCAAGTTTTGAACCTTCAAAAGATTTACCAAAGATGACACTTGAGTTGTAAGTGCCATGATATCATTTACCTCATGCATTCCAGCTATTTTTCTTGTGGCTATCATTATGTCAATTGACCATTTATTGTTATTGCTAGCCATTTTCTACTCTATGCTTCTAATAGCCCTAAATATGTGTCTAAATTAAAAACAAATAAACAAATAAACAACTAAATAAATAAATTATAAAATAAATAAATAAATATGTCATTAAAAGAACATAAGTAAATTAAAATTAAAATTAAAGTAAAGAAAAATAAATTAAGAAGAATAATTAAAAAATTAGTTTTTAATATTTATAATCCTCGGCAACGGTATCAAAAACTTGATCGCCACACATATTTTGTGTGCAATGAATACCTAAGTATATGTATCACAACAACTAATATAATGGTAAGAAAATATCATTCCCACATAGATTATTTTATTAGAAACGAATTTTTAAAACTAAAAAAATTAAAAATCATTTTTTTGTGTTTTTATAATTTGAGGAAGAAAAATTAAAATAACTAAAAGTAAAAAGAAAAAATTAATTAAATCAAATTTGGTAACTAAGAAGATATATGAGAAAATATCTAGGAATAGTTAATCCCCAAATTTTCTAAATATGTAAATAACTAAAATCTCACCAATATAATTATCAATTAATTACATGATGAATTGAATCCAACTTAGAACATATTCCTCTCTCAAGTAAACTATACATCATATAGTAATTAATTTAATCGCACTCTCATGCCAATTAAACTACATACTACTTATTAAGTTCATCAATTATGGATCATATACATAATATAGTAATTAATTTAATCGCACTCTCATGCCAATTAAATTGCATACTACTCATTAAGTTCATCAATTATGGATCATATACATAAGAATTATACACCTCTGCCTAGAGACTATGCATGTTATTTAATCAAGACAAATAATTAAATAATTCTCTCAAATCTATTTAATTGCCTGTATAGATAAATTGTTGGCCAAACAACTAATAGCATAAAAATCAGATTAAATAATATAATTAAATTGAAATCATAATTGTGGTAAAATATTAGATCATCATATGGTGAAAATTAGGTTCATAAGATTCCTAGATTAATAAATTAGGTAGACATAATTGTATCCATAAAGCTTATATTTTTCATAAAGAAAGACATAAAAATTGATAAAGAAAAGAGTAGAAAAAGAAATACAATCAATCACTAGAATTGTAGTACTAATTTTCTTTTGAATCTCCACCAAAATTCTATCTTCTTTTTAATTTTCCTTTCTTTTTCTCTCTTTTTAGCTCAAAACACTTATCAAAATTATGATAATGGTGGCTCCTTAAGGTTTTGGGGTGATTAGGGGCTTAAATATATCTTAGGTGTAATCTAAACCATCAGATCAGATTCATATCAAGGGCTAAGATCAAAACAAGGAAAAGCAACAACACCATCCAATCACAGTGCGACACGTGGTACATAGAATTTACTGGGTGAATTAGAGCATGATACGTGGTAAGGGAGACCAGTATGATTCAATGTATGTTGATTCAACGCCATGCGGTGCAACATGATTTGCGGTAAAGGATGGCGTGGCCCATGGGTGGAATGGCAGGACGAGTAGATTAGTGACACGTGGCTTGAAGGTTTGATTGCGCTTAAAATTGAAATGAATGTCATGCCGACACATGGCTTGTAGTTTTTCACTCCTCACATGCTCTACGATTTGTTGTCCCTACTTGCATGGCGTCTTCATGGCTTTCCCAGCCAGTCCCTCTGCTTGTGTGGTAAGCCATATGGCAGCTTTTGATTGGTCTTTTTTGTTAAAAATTCATAAAAACCCATAAATATTTCCAAAATATTTCATAAATTATATTTTCACCCATTTTCACTAAAAAGTTTGTATTTTAATATTTTTAGCCCCAAAAATACTATTTATTGAATAAAATAAGTAAATATTAAGTAAAAAAGTGTGTTAATGAATGTACTTTCATAGAGTCATCAATATATATATATATATATATATATATATTACTTGTTGTGGAGTTTGTGAAGACAAACATCTTTACTAAATTTGGTGTTATTAGTGTTGGTGATAATGATCAAGTGGGTGATAGGAAGCATGTATCATATTATACCTGATAATGCTCAAGAAATGTATCCATGTGATGCACATACTACACCCAAGGATGACATTAGAATGCACGTAGATGCTGCATATGATGACATTAGAAGGCACACAAAATGCTGCACATGATGATGTTGAAATGTATGCAAATGCCACACACAATGACATTGGGATGCAGGCATATGCTATGCACCCTATGCCTAATACTGCCACAAATATGTGCACATATTCTAGGCACACTATGCACACAGTATGCACAAGTAGTGTAAACAACAAGTGCACATATACAGATATTATAAAAAAAATCTGCATGTGCACAACAACTATGGTGGTGAGTAGTACAACTAATAATTTCAAAATGTCGCTCTAAAGTTTTTTACATTGAAATGTGGGCTTTTGGGTGGTGTAATCAAGTGTAATGTGTCTCATTGTACCAAACTTACAACCGTCCTTTCTCTATAAATAGATAGGATATTTCATTGTATTGGATCATCAATTTTCAACTAAATAAAAGAATACTATTTAGCTTTCTTGTTTTTTGTTAGGAAAAATTAGCTTTGGATTGTACAAATCTCATTACACATAAGGAATTGCTAAGTGTATCAAACCAGGTTCAAGACACCTACATCGAGCCATAAATGGCTTTCTATAACTTGCAAACATGATTAGGATATTGTGGGTGCTCAAACCTCTTTGGTTGTTTCATATACACCTCCTCATGTAGTGTACCATTCAAAAAATCATTGTTGATGTCCAATTGATGAAACTGCCAATCATGAGACAAGACTAGAATAAGAACAATTCAAATGGTAACTTGTTTAATCATAGGACTAAAGGTATCTGAAAAATCAGAACTAGGAACCTGTTTATACCCATGTGCTACCACTCAAGATTTTATTTTATCGAGGAGACTCAACGGAAGCCTATTGACTTATAAAATCTACTTATTTCCAATAATAGTTCTATCAAAAACTGGAGGCACCAGCACCTATGTCTTATTATGAATAAGTACATCAAATTCAGTTTTCATGGACTCACAGCATTAGCTAAACTTTGATTGATAAGGAAGGTTCTATCTTAAACACATCATTAGTAAAACTCATGTATGCCTTAAGTTTCAAATCACCTATCTTAGAACGTATGGCCATTGGGTGAGTAATGGGACATACTATCTTGGATCGTGTGATTATTGGATGAGTCTTGACAATAGATGATTGAAAAATAGACTGAGGTTGAGAGGAAGATAAGGGAGGAATAGAGATTGGCTCTAAAATAGGCATTGAACCTAAAGTTGGATCAAGAGGTATGGAAATGAAAGATTTAAAATAAGGTGATAGAGAATCAAAAGAATTTAAAATAAGTTATAAGGGAATAGATGATGTAGGAACATAGGAGGAAAGTTGATCAAGAGAGCTAGAAAGTTGATCAAGAGAGCTATATGTTACTAGCTTATTGACAACCAAAATAACAATAGGTAAAATAGTTTTAATCTATTGAGAACTAGCTAGAGGAGACATAGGTTGAGCATAACCTGACCTTTTGTTAAAAGAAAACACATATTCATGATTGATAACATCACAGATCAAGTAAAGTTTGCCATCACTTGAAAGACACTTGTAACCTTTGTGTCTTGGACTATATCCAAGAAAAGTACATGCTTCAGTTTGTTGTGCAATTTATGAGACACATATGGTCTTAAGCATGAAAAGCAAAGACACCCAAACACTTTAAGAAAACTTGTAATCAGGTTTGACACCAAATAGGATCTCTAATGGAGAAAATTCATCAAGAACTAAGCTAGGTAGACAATTAATCAGAAAAACATTTGAAAAGAATGCTTCATCCCAAAAGATAAGAGGAAAAGAAGCATGGTTTAACATTGCTACTCCTAAATCTACTATACGTATATGTTTTCTTTCAATAACTCCATTCTATTTAGGTGTATAAGGACATGATTTGTGATACACAATACCATAATGATTAAAGAGATATGTGAGAGATTGAAATTCACCACTCTAATCACATTGAAAAACTTTAATTTTGTAGTCTGTTTGTAGTTCAGATTATGCCTTAAACTACAAAAAGGCTTGATAAGTAATAGGTTTTATCTTTAGAAAATAGATCCATATACATCGTGAATAGGCATCTTTAAAATGAATGTAATACTGATAGTCATTTGTAAAAGTGACAAGGGACACCCCAAATATTCAAATGAACCAATTCAAGAGGTTTAATGGATTTGTGCAAGGAATGAGGAAAAAGGAAGTTTGTAAGTTTTGCTATTATGATAAGCAACACATACAGATTCACAATTGATGCTTATTTTCGCAAGTGTACGAATCGTTCAAGTAATAAAGTGTACAAAAGTACGGATATCGAACCCACAAGGAATGGCGTCATAAGTACCGAAATTGACTAACCCTAATTTTATTTGAAAACCGAATTGTCGAAATTGTTTTAAAAGCATATTAACATAAAACTAAACGCAAATAACAAAATTTAATGTTGTTCACAAATGATTAAAAATGCTAAGGCATTTGATTTCGCTAAATCAATTCAATCCGATTTCAAGTCATGTTATATGAGAATCAAAGCTAAAAGTGATGGTTGAAAAACCCAAACTTATCTAATACTCTCTCTCAAGTTATATTAGAATTACTTATCTATGAAAACCAACTATATTTCTATGAAGATTTAATCACAAATAAGCACATTATGATTTATGGAATTTCTAGAATAACCACGTACATCATGCATTAGGTGTCAAACTCGCATTCAACATACGGTATTTATCACAAGAAGCATTCATTACACATCTCCTCTCGGTCTCAATATAATGCAACAAATCATCTAAATCTTGATCAGAAATTTAAAAGCATTAAGCATGGAAATAAATACTCGACTTGAAAACAATGAATTCATATAACCATAACAAAAGAAATCAGATTTCCTTGATCTAACTACATCATAGCCTTAGCAAAAACGAATTAGTTCATAACGGAAATAAGAAGAACCATTATTTCAATTGAATCCATGAATAACAAATATGAATAAACTGCAGAATATAAAAACTAAGGAGAAGAGATGAAAAACTCTAGAAGATGAAGACTTGGTAGCAACAATGGTGAAGATCCTTCAAGTTTCTCCAAAATTTCCTTCTCTCCTCCAAAAATGCTTTTGAACTCTCCTTTCTGTCGTCCCCTTCTTTCTCCATCATAATGTATATATAGATCTAGGGTTTGGGGGGGCAATTTTGGAACAAAATAACATAAAAATGTGTTTTCGAACGAAACTCGCCGGCGGCGACATTATTCTCGCCGCGGCGAGATTTCTGGAAAACTTACGATTTTGGTTCCGCTAAATCTCGTCGGCGGCGAGATTATTGTGGCCGGCGGCGAGATGCACTTGGCCGGCGGCGAGATTGCTTTACCAAAATCTGTGCTCCCTGCATGATTTTCAACATTTTCTCGGTAAGGTTTTCGCCGGCGGCGAAATTCCAAATTTTAAAATTTTGTTTTCTTTTTATTTGCACTCAATCTCGTTCATTGAAATTTGTCCCAAACTTCTCCAAAATTATGATTTTACCTGAAATTGCACTTTAAACACGAAATACCCATGAAATGACATTTGTGGATTAAATAATCAAATAAACGCAATTTTCTCACAAATATCAACATTTAAATCATAACAAAAATGCAATAATTTAACTCTTATCAACAATCTTTGCATTGTTGGGGGGGCAATTTTGTCAGTATCTTTTACCTCTAAATAAAGCTCCTTTGCTAGCTCGTCTAGGAAATGCCTAAGATAAAGATGCTAATACATTACTCCTACAGCTTCTTCAGCATGGCTGAAAGAGAAAAATGTAGAATGTGAACTCCACTACTGGATCTAGTAAGTCTTGGGATGAAGCAACACTTCAGATTTTATAATAGAGAGGACAATGGTCAAGAAATCATAGAGGAGGAGGTCAATGGTCAAGAAATCATAGACCTTGGGGTAGATCTCTGTCACCTTTTAGAGGTCCACCATTAAGAGTTAGCTTCGCTTAAGCTATCTCAAGGATGGAGGATGAATAAAATGTTAGATGGCCACCAAAGATGAGGGTACTCTTAAGAGATGCATCTAAATGGTGTTCTTTTCATAAGGGCACAGGGTAGGAAACACAAGATTGTAGACACATGAAGAAGGAAATAGTAGGTTTGTTGTCCAAATGATATCTAGGTGACTTATTGGAAATGATAATAAAAGAGCATATTGTAAACCCTTATGATAAACTTTGAGATTTCCTGTCCCACATATTAATAGGGTATAACATGTAATAATGATAATGTAACGAAAATTTGTACCATCAATAGAGGACCAAGGCTTAATGAGGCCTCCAACAATGCGCATAAGAGATATACTCATGAATTGATTGGGGCTCCTCATGTTTATAATTTGCACAAAGAATCACCCTCTATCCCCAATCACCTTCACCAACAATGATGAGGCTCCAACCTCTCGCAAAGATCCTCTATTAGTTACTTTTTGCATTGGGTCATGCAATGTTTGTAGAATATTGATTGACATTGGGAGTTCAATGGATATTTCCTTCCTTGCTATAATCAATGTACTAGGGGTAAAAGATAGTGACATCACTAAGAAGGAGTTACCCTTATTTGGGTTTAATAGTAGTACCATATATGTTGTTGGAATTGTGGTACTATCAATCCTGGTAACTGGGTCAATTATCATGACCATCTTTGTGATAATTTATATCCTAGCTCACTACAATGCAATTCTGGGGAGACCATGGATACATAAGATAAAGGTTATCCTATTGACCTTTCATCAAGTCATAAAGTACTCAATCAAGAAAGGCATAAGAGAGATAAGGGGTGATCAGGAGAAAGCTAGAATTTGTTACAATGCTACGATAAAGGAAGTTGTTCCAAAGTAGCAACTACAGTGTGGCCAACCCTAAAAATGAATCAGAGGAAAGTGTTTAGTAGGGTTAGTTGATTCAAATGGTGTTGAGGATGTATATGTTGGTAGTGGATGGGAAGACCACCCTTTGAAATTGAGCACCAACCCAACAATAGAGGTTGGGGAACAAATGTTACATTTCTTAAAAACCATCTCTAATGTCTTTATGTGAAAACCTGAAGATGCTTGAAAATGACCTCGGGATCATAACTCATAGATTAAATGTTAATCCCAAGGCTAAACCTGTCAAGTAGAAGAAAGCAAATTTCGAAGATAAAAAAATGGGGTGATCAAGGCCCAAGTCGCAAACTTAAAGAAACGAAGATTTTTAGAGAAGTAGATTATCCAACATGGCTATTCAATGTGGTGTTAGTAAAGAAAGCTTATGGCTCACCTTGTATGTGCGTGGCTGTCACTGACATAAATGATGCTTGCTCAAAAGAATATTTTTCATTGCTTAGTATTGATTAGCTAGTTAATGCCACTGTCAGATTCAATTTAATAAGTTTCCATGATGCATGTTCTTGTTATCATCACATCAAAATGCACCCAGAAGATGAAAAAAAAATAACTTTTATTACCAAAAAATGTATTTTCTATTACACTTGGATAATTAAATTCTTAAGTTTAATTTGGACACCTTGAGTAAAGTTTAAAATATCTAATCCCAACAAAGGTGGTATTTAAATGGTTCATTTTCAATTTCTTAAAAAAAGAATTAATTAAATTAACTAAATTAATTATTGATCCCACCAATAAGTTTTAATTGATTTGTTTAATTAACAAACCATATATAACCCCACTAGAGATGGTATTCATATAAAAGAGAGAGAATCAATAAATATCAATTTATATTTTTAATAACCTAAATAATATGAGCAAGTATAATTCACTTAATTATTATATCCATAAATACTTCACTGTTATGAATGATAAAAATTTGCATAATTGTTTAATCAATCCATATCTATGTTTATTTTTATGTTATTAGATTAGAAAATACAAAAAAAAAATCAAAACATCGTTACATGATATTTAGGATTTAATTTCGTTTTAAAAATTTGAATAATAAATTAAAAAAAACATATATTCCTTCTTAGATCAACCTTTGAGTATACTTGTCATTTTTTTTAAAATGATTCGTGTACTTATGAGCGTTTTACAAATATAAAACTATAGTATTTACAAAACTGGTATTGCTAACCCTATGCCGATTTTGTTCATCAAGTTTTTTTTTGCACCATTGTCGGGGAAGGATGTTTTTAAATTATTAATCAAAATTTTGAAAAATATTTCTCTTGTGAATAATTATGATTTTTTTATTTATTTTCAATTAAAAAAAATTAAAATTTAAACTTTAATTTATTTAATTATTTTGTTTTCTAAAAAAAAATAAAAAAAAACTTTTTAACTTTTAATTTTCATTTAATTTTTAATTTTCTTTTAATTTTTAATTTTTTTAATTTTTAATTTTCTTTTAATTTAAATTTAAATTTTAAATTTATTTTTTTAATAAAAAAATTTAATTAACTTTTAACTTTTAATTTAAATTTAAATTTATATGTTTTTTAATAAGTAAATAAAAATGAGATGAATTTTAATTTTATTTTGAACTTAGTTTGTTTATTTCCTTTAATTTTTAATTTTAAAAATATTCTTTATTTATTTAAATAACGAGCTCTAAAAAAATAAAAAATAAATACTATAAAATACATTTTATTTAAAAAATATTATAACTTAAATCTTAACTTATGTTATTTCTTTTATTTTATTTTATAGTATTTCTGTGCACTAACTTGTAAATATTGTATGTTATAACATGTATAAAAATGTATTTGCATTATATATTAGATATAGTGTATTATATTCTCTACAATTTAATCACTAATATTTATTTGTATAAAAATATGTTTATATAATATAATAGATATAGTGCATTATAAATATTTATTATGTATAATTTAATATTGTATATTTATTGGTAAAAAGAATGTGTTTGTATTATATGATAGATATAGTGTATTATAAATATGTATAATTATATGTATCAAAATTTGTATAAAAGTTGTTTGTATTATATATATTGTAAAATCTGTATAATTATTATTTTTTATTCTTTCCTTTATTTTACTAACTTTATTTTTATTTTACTTTTTTTTCTTTTATTTGTTTATTTTTCTTTTATTATTATTTTTGTTTATTTCTTTTACTTAATTTTTTATTTTTATTGTTTAGTATTTATTTTAATACTTAGTGTTAGATTAGTTTTATAAAATATTCTGAAGCTATCTACAAAATTTCAAAGTTTTTCATCACAATTTGTGATAAAATGAGGTAGTTGATTTGTTATATCTAAGTACAAATTTGTTTTGATGTCTTAGTTATTTGACCTGCACCTAGAAGTAATTTATCTAAAACCTACAATCATGTCCTTAGTTTTAAGTAAATAAAATTTTGAAAATCCATAGGGCATGACTTAAAAGTATAGGTTGACAAACTTGTCTTACCTATAGGTTTGATTGACTCAATGATGTAGGGACATTGAGTTTACTTAAAATTAAATCCCCCAAGTTACGTCTTGCTAAGAAGTTAAACTAAGTGCTACATATGAACAATTTTAAAATTGTTAAAACTTAAAAATATTTTTTGAAATGTTAGAAGTTCACAGGGATTTTTCTGTGTGGACTTTAGTGATGAACATGATGGATGCACCTGCATTTCTCCATCACTACTTGCACATTCTCAAAAAATAGGTAACTTTTTTTTGTCTTTTCTCTTTATCTTTAATTTAAAATTGTTACATTGAAGACAATATAAGTTCTAGGTTAGAGGTGGAGAAAAGCTATCATGCTTAATTTCAAAAGTTTTAACAATTTTAAAAAAATTTATGTTCGCATTTTCATTTTTATTGTGTTTGATTTTATTTTCTTTATATGGTTTAGTAATTTTTATAATTTTAGGATTAATTTTAAAAAATTCCTCACAAAAATTTATCATTTCTTTAAATCAAATTTAAGTAAATAGTTATGTCTTTTGCACTTTTAGATTAATTTTTGAAAATATATCATGGAGTATATGGTAATTAGTTAGTTTGTCATAAGAAGTATTTCATGATAAAGTGTGAAAATTATAATAAACCCAAAATCTGTGCTTAGGAATCAAATAGTGGAGACTACATTTGTGAGATATAATTTGAGCATAATATCCTTCATTCTGAGTGAAATATTTTTTTTCTACTCCAAACACGTTTCTTATTTCTTCAAATTTTTAAATGATCTCTATAAGTATTAGAAATGTTAAGATTTTCACATCTAATAAAGTGTCATATGTTGTTTTTACTACTTAGATTGAATGACTTAAGTATAAATTGATAGTATATGCCCTTTATCTCATTCATGCATGACTTCTACCAAAAAGAGACATATCTGTGGTAACCTAAACCAAAATCAAACAAAAAAGCCATAAAATTAACCACTCATCAAAATCCTACAAAAATGTACAATTTATACATAGGTCCTCTCTCTAAAAAAATAGGTCATCTCTCTAAACATATATATATTAATAAAAAAGGAAATATAGAGAAAAATAAATAGTATAATCTACATACTATGATCCACATAGCCTATAAAGTTATGAGAAAAGGCTAATTACAAAAAATTTTGATTGAGGCATGAAACTAATTTTGTAATTTCTTTACGAAATCCTAAACATTAGATTCATTTCATGAGATCAAAGTTATGCACTATTTTTGAGCTTTTTTTTCTTTTATAAGTATGCGAACATATTAGTTCATTTCTAAACAAACTCTATTTGCATACGCCTTCATATTAGTGCTTGAACCCATAGGATCCAATGTTTTGAGAGTATTAACTTGTAAAGATAGGGTCGAAGTGAATTCAAATTCCTAAAACAAAAATTGGGTAAATTTAAATTGAAACATTTTTGGAATAAAGTATGAAAATAATTTTCAACTGATTATTATTATAAACTATGACTATTTAAGAAGTTGAAAATAATATATGCTTTATATTTTAATTATGATCTTAAAAGAGATTAAAAATCATAAGATATTTTTATGTTTTGTTTTATTTTCATTTATTTTAGTTAATTTTTGATTTTATTTAGTTTTTATTTGTTATAATTTTAGCTTTTGATTTGTTATTTTCTTTATTTGTTTATTTTTGTTATTTCTTTTTAATTTTTACATTTAGTTAAATGTTTGTGGGTATCATTACTGAAAACCCCCACGAGACTTAAACTTGTCCACTAGGGAAACCTATGGGTTTAAAGGCTTGTTGTATACACTAAATGCAACTGTGTCAATCCATGAAAGTGATTTAGAATAATTTAATTTTTAGTTTTTACAGCTTCTCTTGCTAAGGGACTAGCAATAAGCTGGTTGAGGGTTGTGATGAGTGCTTTAAAAGCACTAAAGGTACCATGATTTAATATATTTTAATTGATAAAATAGATTTATATTTGTATGATTTTATCATATTTTTATATAAATCTTTCTTTTCGGAATCAAGGATATTTTTATTCTTTTTAAATTATTTTTGTTCAAAAATAATTTAAAGACTCGAAGAAAAAATACTAGAGGCAATACATCACAAATATGTTGAGAAAAAAATGAGAAAAACTCAAAAAATATAAATATTGGACAAAATGGGTCAAAAGGGTAAAAAATGCCCCAATCCTCTGGCACTCATGCCCGCGCCAACACTTCCACACTCGTGTTAACCTGTCCAAACGCATCCAAGACCATTTATTTTCAATTTTTTAGCCTTTTTCTCACCTTAAATCATCCCCTTAAATTCCCTCAAGATCCTTGAAAATCTCCTTCTATCTTTCTCTCTCTAGAGAGCTTTCTTAGTTTATTTTAATTTTTTTTAGTTTTAAAGTTCTTCTCTTTTCGAGAAGAACTAGTTATGCTTTTGTAAATTTCTAGTTTTTGATTCAATAAATGGAAATGTAAATCCGTTTGGAGGTTTTCCAATCTGAAAATTAGATTTTAAGGTTTAATAATTCGATCTGATTTAAAGTAGTGCCCTTTTATTTGTTGGTACAATCGCCCCATAGTTAGAGTAAAGCTCTATTTCAAATTTTTTTAAGAACTATTATTTGAAAATGTATTGATAACATATTTTTAATAATGGTTTTAAAACTTGAAAGTTAGAACCCAGATAATTAAATTCTTAGGTTTAATTTGGACACCTTGAATAATGTTTAAAATGTCTAACCCCACAAAGGTATCATTTAAATGGTTCATTTTCAATCTCTTAAAAAAGAAATTAATTTAATTAACCAAATTAATTATCGACCCCATCCATAGGTGTTAATTGATTTGTTTAATCAACAAAGAATATCTAACCCACCAAAGGTGGTATTTATATAAAAAAGAGATAATCAATAAATATCAATTTATATTTTTAATAACTTACATAATATGATCAAGCATAATTAGCTTAATTATTATATCTATAAATACTCCACAGTTATGAATGATAAAAATTTGCATAATTGTTTATTGAATCTATATCTATTTTTTTTTGTTATTAGATTAGGAAATACAAAAAAATCAAAATATCATGACAGGATGTTTAGAATTTAATTTTGTTTTTAAAAATTTAAATAATAAATTAAAAACCACATATATTTCTTCCTTAGATCAACCTTTGAGTATACTTGTCATTTTCTATAAAATGATTTGTGCACTTGCAAGAGTTTTACAAATATAAAACCAAAGTATTTGTAAAACTAGTATTGCTAACCCGATGCCAATTTTTTTCATTAGTCACACAACCTGAAGACCATGTTAAAGACTTGGGATAAATAGCTGGTGTTGTTTGAAGGTATGGCATCAATCTTATCCCTAAAAAATGTGTTTTGGGTGTTACCTCAAGAAAATTCCTTGGATATCTTATCTCTACCCGGGGGATCGAACCAATCTAAACAAGATACAAGCTCTAGTTAACATGAAACCTCCTAGTTACTTGAAAGGAATCCAACAACTAAATAGAAGAATTGTGGTACTCAACAGATTCATTTCCAAGTGTACCAAAAAATGTCTACAATATTTAAGTTATTAAGAAAGAACTCAGTAGTCTTTTAGAATGAAGATTAGGGTAGAGCCTTTTAGGGTCAAACAATACTTGAGTTGGCCTCATGTGTTATTCAACCTTGTCCTAGGAGAAACTCTATACTTGTACTTAGCTATTACCCCACAAACATCCAGCACTATACTCTTAACAAAAAGAAACAAAGGTCAACATCATGTCTACTATATCAGCTAATTCTTGACCCATGCCTAAGGAAGATACCCAAAAATTGACAAATTACCTTTTACTTTAAAAATGGCAGCATAAAAACTTCAACATTAGTTTGGCTCACACATAGTGATAGTACTCACCTCATATTAATTGAAGAATGTCTTAGCCAAAATAGAAGTTTCAAAAAGGCTGGTGCATATTGTAATTGATTTGAGAGAATATGATACCAAGTATATGCCTCAGACATCCATAAAAGCTCAATCCTTGGAAGACAATGTCGTCAATTTTTGTAACTCTCTTGAAGTTATGACTGATGAAGAGTTAGATGAAGTATATGACATGGGTCTAAAAGAAGCTCCCATATAAAGTATGCGACATGATGGAAATTATTTTGAATATTCTATAGGGATAGACTTTTAAGTAACCAACAACGTACAAAATATAAGGAAGCTATCTTCGGTGTTATGACTTCAAAAACACTGGGAACAAATAGTATTGTGTTGCATAGTGACTCAATGCTAGTAGGCAATCATTACTTTGGAACATTTAAGGCCGAAGACGATAAGATGAGAAGATATATAGAGTGGCTAAAACTAAATGTTCCAAATTTTCCCACTTTGAGATCAAGCAAACACCAAGAAACGAAAATAGCCATGTCAATGCTTTGTCCACTTTAGTTGTTGTTTGTGACACTAATAACAATAGAATAATCTCTGTAACCATTCTTGCTAAGGCTAGCTTAGAAGAAGCAAAAAAAACTATTGAAAAAAAATTATAGGGTGATAAACTCTTGGTTCACACCTATCCTCAATTTTCTTAAAGATGGAGACCTATCTAAGGATTAGAAAAATGTAAAAGAGATTCAAGTCAAAAGTAGAGCAGTACATGATACAAAATCAAAATTTATATAGAAAGAAAACCCTTGGATCCTTTTCTTGTGCATAGGTTTGAGGCTCATGAAATAGAATGCAGCTCTCATTCAAGGGCAAAAATCTATCCCAACAAATTATAATACATGGTTATTATTAGCCAACAATGTTAGCATATTGCATAAGGTACACCCAAGCATGTGATATATGTCAACGATTCACTCTATCATCCCATGTACCTCCAATGTACATGATAGGGGTAATTAGCCCATAGCATTTCTATAAGTGGGCAATGGATTAGAAGAAGTTATTATTAGTGGCTACATACTATTTTACTAAATGGATTGAAGAAGAGCCTCTAAGAAGAATAAGGGGAGAGGAGATAATCCAATTTATATGGAAGAACCTAATTTGTTTCTTCAGTTTACCCAAAGAACTTGACATTGATAATGGGAGGCAATTTATAGGTCATAACATAAGAGAGTATTTGTCACGCAACTCCATGTTAGCCACAGGCCAATAGTCAAGTAGAGTATTCAAACAAACATATATTAAACTTCCTTAAGAAGAGGTTGGAAACTACTAAACTAAAATGGGTTACTGAGTTGCCTGGTGCTTTGTAGGCTATCAGAACTAGTCCTAGAGGTAGTACCAATGAGATGCCTTTCTCACTAGTATATGTGACTGAAGTTGTAATACCTATAGAGATAAAAGGCTCCAACCATGAGATCAATATCAACTGAGGACCAAAAAAAGTCAAATAAAATAGTCAACTTAGTATTGGAAGAGGGAAAAATGAATCAAGCTTTAAGAAGAATGATGTAATAGAAGATAAGCGTGGAAGATTACTACAATAATGTTGTGCACTTTAAATAATTCTCCTTTGGTGATTGGGTACTACCGAGGTTCTTCCCTAATAAAAAATAATGGATGGCGGGAAGTTAGATGAAAAATAGGAAGGCTCATATTAAATAAAATTAGTGACACTAGCCAGAGCCTATTTGTTAAGAAGCATCGAGGATTTGGAAGAAAACACAAGTGTGAAAGCTCAACACCTAAAAAATTATAGCTTTTAATGTATTTTAATATATTAGACTCAAGTTTATCATGATCTGATCACCTTGGTCAGGAACCAGGTAGAGCTCTCTAGCAAATGTTTGCTTAAAAAGTTTATCACCTAGGTTAAAGACCAGGTAGAGCTCTTTCCTAAAAATATAATGCCACAAGCTGATCACCTCAGTCAAGAAATAGGTAAATAACTCTAGCAAAAAGTTACTTAAATAGTTGATCAACTAAGTCAAAGACTAGGTAGAGCACTCCCCTAAAAATATAATTCCATGAGCTGACCACTTATGTTAAGAACCTGGTAGAGCATTCTGGCAAAACCTTTCTTAAAGAATTGATCACGTCATTCAAAGACATGGTAAAGCACTATTATAAAAGCATAATGCCATGAAATGATCACCTTTGTAAGGAACCAAGTAGAGTGTTCTGGAAAAAAGTTCTTTAAAGAGTTTATAACCTAGCTCAAAGACAAGGTACAAAGCTCCCCTAAAATTGCAATGCCATAGGAGGGTCATCTCAATCAGAAACTAGATAAAGCACTCTAGAAAAAATTTGGGTAGAATAATCTAGCAATAAAAATAACCAGAATATGATCAGAGTACAAGCCAATCTCACTAAAGGATCTGGAAAACTATTATCCAAGAAAATGTTTTTTTAATTGATTGAGTTTACAAAGCTAAAAGGCTAAATTCATAAATTTATTGATAGAAAGCTTGAGGATACTAATGTTTTCTCAAAATAACTTGTGATATTTTGATGCACGACTAGGATCCTTGTCATGTGTTTCATCTACCAAAGGCAAAATAATTACATAATTTAGCTACCTTAGAAGTGACCCTAACATTCTCTTGCCCTAAGGCCCGAGCTAAATGCTTGTTCGACTGATCAGTGGCCACAAAATGTGAGTAAAAAAGATGGAGTTAATAAGATGAATTTTTGAAAGCAAGTAAATCTTTCTATATCTAAATGCTTCAACAAGAAAACATATTTCCTTTTATAAGGCAAGGAATTAGGATAAATAATTGGACAAAGTCCAAAATGCCTTAACGTAGGTTAACATCAATAAATGTATGCTATAAATTAATTCCCACAATACTTAGTATAAATGTACTTACAAATAGATGCATAAACTAAAACAATACTCAGCCAAGGAAATCATATGCTTATATTCATTACAGAGTTTAGGTTTTATAAAAGGAAATAGAGAGGTCCACAAACATTACAAGAAGACCGATCCTTACTACAACATCTTGGCTCAAGCCTATTATATAAATTAAACATTCCTTTTTTGTTGAGTTTCATCTCCCACCCTTGGCTCATCACCTATACCTTCTTCATATTCTTCATATTCTTCATATTCACCCGCATTCTAAGTTTGAGTAGATGAATAGGAAAGAGAGATTCGAATGTTCAAAATATAATAATAGTACCCACCAAGGTCCCTCTTCTTGGCCTCCTTTTGGAAAGAATCCATGGCCAAGTTATATCCAATCTCGATGCTTGAAGTGAGCTATTAAGCCATGGCATTGAGGTCACACTTCATTATTTCTTATTTGTGTGCAAACTCTTCTTTTGCATTATTCAGCTCATGCCTATAATAGTTTACCCTAACCATGAGTTTCCTCTCTATTTTCTTAGCCACCTCAATTTGTCTCATATTTTTATTTAGCTCCCTTACAACATTAGGCAACTTCTCTCCATTATCAATGGCCTCACCTTCCCATTTGTTAGGCTTTTCAAGTATCAAGGCATTTTTGGCTCAAATGGAAGCATAACTCCCTTTTTCAGCCTCGAGCTCATTATTCAGTTTCTAAACATCACGAGCTCTACTAAGCTCATACATAATCTAAATCTAAAAAAATAAAAAAGGTTTGATAAATATGTGAATGTTAAAAAAAAGGCTCGAGCAAAATAAAGTTTGAGATATTACGTACTTGGAAAAGAAGTCTACTAATTACCACAGAAGGATCCACATCCTCAATTATGGCATCAAGCTATTTCTCGTGAACCATGTATAGAAGATTATCCACATAATGGTCCACTCTCTCTAGAGCCATTACCCTATAGAAAGCCACACCCTTAATCTCTGTGGTTAGGTCATCAATAACACATTTTACTCTCCTCAAGTCTCATACATCTAAGGAAGAGGTGGCTCGAAGATGTATGAGTAGGTGTCTGATGGCATGGATAGGATAGTGAGGAATCGATGACTAACAAAAAATTTTATGGAGGAATGGGTGTAAAAGTGGGCTTATCAATGATAAATGTATGCCTTTTCTTCTTAATTTGGAAGTAGAATGGTTTGTTTGTTGGAACTTTTGCTCCACTCTTTTCCTTTGGGGGAGTTGGTGAAGAACCAATGCTTTTCTTTAATATCGTGCCCTTTAAAGCACTTTTTTTCTATTACTGAGCTAACGAATTATAGGTGTCAAAATCCATTTCTGTGAGACAATAAGAAGAAATGAGGGGTTTGAACATTCACAAGATTAATTAATCACTTGCTAAATAAAAGCATAATCTCATTAATCACCATCATCAGAAACAACTTCAAATCTATCCTCGAAGTCAATAGGTGGGGTCCTATATCAAGCTAGTGCTCAACGCTTGCAAATTATTTTATTTGGAGGTTGAATTGAACCTGGTCTCATTAGCCCATAGTGCACGATGTGTTTAATAGTTCCTTCCAAGGTGTTTTCATAGGAAAATAGTAATGAATTTTAGCAAGCCTTTTCTTCTTCTCTTAAATCGAAGTCGTTATGAAGGAATCCATATCTCACGTCACAAGCTTAGTATCTACCCAAGAGCTCTTTATCAACCTCTCATCACTATTTTCCATTTCCTACCAACTATAAACATATAAGAAGTGTTATTCCAAATTTTTCTCATTCTCAAGAAGGATCACATTTATACCTCAGTCCTGTTTAGCTAATATATAAACCCTACTATTATCAGTGGGGTTTTGCTTCAACATATATGCATCATTAAACTTTGATATTTCTAAATCTACCCAAAGTTCTCTACATATTAGGGTGAGCTAAAGCAAGTACCTCCATCCATTGTGCATCAGCTATCCTGGCGTGAGCTACATCCTCATCAGAAATTTCCTAATGAATGGATATAAGGGAAATCTAATCCTGATCCATAGATCCTTCTCGGGAAAGGTTGTCCAACCTATAGGAAGAGGTGCAATGTCTAGTACACCCAGGTTGGAAATCATTATTTAGATGGAGGAAGGGATGTCATACAATTGTCTAAGCCTATTCTCGTCATTTGGAGTAAACCATTGGGTTCAACCTTGGCATTCCAACCTTTAGTGCAACCTGTGGGCTCCCCTATTCCTTTTTTCCTAGACTTTTTTCTCCATTCCCTAGGAACTGATATTTACATTTATGGGACACTCAATCTAACGGTAGGGATGGCTTGGGTCGAGATGAAGAAGTGGTGTGAATCCCAAGCAGCTCTTAACCCCTAGATGATGTTTTTCCATTGGTCTAGCCTGATTTTTCACTCACTTCTCGTCCAAAATAGCTTGATTACTGAGGGCTCTTCAATGAAGATAAACCCAAGAAGCATGAAGGTAGGACCACTTTACCTATAGCCCTTGATGATACTTACTATGTTTGCTGTAAAAATAATGACAGAAAGAAAAAGAACATAAGATATAAGAAAACATAAATTACCTAAGGATGAGTTTTCAAAGTAAAGGTTAAGGAGTGAATTTAAGAACTGCCCTAAAAATAAATAAGAAATTTGTTAGGTGTGAAGACAAATCCTTAAACGCTGAGTTGAAATTTATAATGTCGAGCTTGAAATTTTACCACCTAAATAAGGAAATGATAAGGTACAAGGAGAAAATATAGAGCAAATTTTGAGAAAATTTCATTCGAATTATTGGCAATTATGAAGTTGAGCGCACTGTGCTTCCTTATATAAAGGTTCAGATGTTTTCTCTCCAATCAATTGACAAAATATTATTAAGGCATGTAAAGTCATTTCAGATTCAAGGTCCTTTTGATTGACCAGTTTTCTACTCTCCCACTTCAATTGAAGAGTCAAATTACAAGAGTAAGGGGACTTGATGTTTGAGCATAAGGTTTGATTTGAAACCCAACCCTTAAAGTACCAAAGTCTTGATATAACCTTCCTAAGACTTAATGCTTTGCTTGCTCCAAGAGTGTTGATCTAACATGCATTCTCACTAGTCCAAAACAATTAAAGCATTAAAGACCAATCATATGCTCGATCTCTCAATGTATTAAAGCTCAAGTCAAATTATGTATTTACTATTATACCCCTCGACACCCTATAAACATGTACCCCCTATGGAATAAACACATGTACATGTAATATCTTATATATATATATATATATAACAATAGATCACCATATATCATTCTCATTTCTCTAACTTCTCTCTCTAAAATTGGATCATCCCTAATAATTACCATAAATTTTCCATTGAGTATTAATTTCATATCTACCTTGATTTGTTTCAATTGAATCTATATTTATGTATTTCAATTATTTATTAGGATTTTCAAAACCAACTTATTGTGATATAATGTTTATGTTTTATTTTCATATTTCCTTAAATTTTTAAGAAATTTGAAGAATTATTTGATACCATATAGATTCTCATCAAAATGACCTTGGGAATATACTTATCGCTTATTATGTGTGATTCATGCACTTGCAAACTATTTTATAAATACAAAATTTGTGCATCAAGGCTTCTTCCCGAGTAAAGCCCAAGGCAAGTTAATCTCTCAGTTGGAGACCTTCCACTAACTTCCCGAGCCAATTTATTTGTAGCTTTCTATGTAGGTAATGTCTCCTTAATAAGTGCTCAAAGCACTTAATATTTTTTGATTTTATACATGTTAGATGATTTAGTTTTATTATCATTTTCAACAATTTTGAAATCATGGGTATATTTTATTATTGTTTAGGAATTTCTTATATTTAAAAGATTTAACTTGAAGAAATTTACTTGAAGCACTTCATTACAATTTTGGAGTTTAAAAATATAACATATGTAAAGCATTAAATATGTTTAAAATTTTGAAAGAAGATTTTACAAAGGTCGCATAGGACCTTTTCTTGGTAGATCCCTCTGCATTTTGGTCACCATAGGGGATAAAAGAGTATATACATGAGCACTAGTAGCTTCCCTAGGGAGACCCAACCATTAGTCTTTCGACGCGATTTCCTAACTGAAGATGTTTTAGCCTTAGCCTCCTTAAGAAAAAAATTAAGGTTGATAGGTGCCATCTTGGAAGTAGCTTCTTCAACTAGTTCCAAGTTGATATCTAGTGGATTTTAGGCAGCTCCACTTGTCAAAGGAACTACAAGATAGCATCCAAAATATGTTAAAGTCATTCAAAGAAATGAAAAATATAAAAATAAATATAAAAGTTCCAAGATCATCCTACTAGCTTTGCCACTAGCCTTCAAACTAGGATCTTGAATCAAGAAAAGGAAAGAACTGTGAGGAAAAGAACAAAGAGATTTCATAGCCCCTTCACTAAGATCGCCAACCTTAAGTGGCTTTGAAGAATAAACCAGTCTCTAGGAAAAGCAAAAAAGAGATTAAAGAATTTTGCTACTAGGGTAAAGAGAATTTTATTCCAAGAAATTTGAAAGAAAATCTTACTAGAAACTCTCTACAGGGACTCATAAGTCATTGTTAGTCACCTCTATGCAACTCTTCTTAGCTCCTCCAATGAAGAAGAACCTTGTCTTCCAATTCTTGTCATCCTTAGGAAAGTTTTTAACAATATTCAAACTAGGAATAATGAGCAAGTATTATCTTCCACTCTCTTAAGTGGCTTTGATTTATACTAATATCTCCAAACCATCAGAACTTAGGGTATGCCCAAACATTCCAAACACTATGGTTAAACAATTAAGAGTGTGCCACCTATTGACCATGAGCTACAAAAAATCTATTTTAAACTTACACATAGTGCTATTAATAGTGTAGGGAAGAGGGAAACAAAGCCATGACTCCAAGAAGATTTCATAAAAATAACAGAAATTAGAGAAATAACTGCAAGCCCTTTCATCATGTCTCACATCCCTAAGAATATGGAAGTCAAGAACTCGATATTTCTATCTTATTATAGAAAGATCCTCCTCTCTAATGGAAGAAGTAAATCTAAGAATCCTCAAAGTAAGTAACCCCTCCAACCTGAGTAAGGGTAGCACCTTAAGGAGAAAGAGTCATCAAGGGCTCAATATAGAGAGGTTTACTATAATTACCATTGCTAGAGCCCATAAAGCTTTCATAAGAATGAGAAGGAGAACAAACTCTCAAAATAATTTAGAAAAAGAAAGTTTAAATGATTAAACGAGCATTGACCGAGTAAAGAAAGGTTGATGGCAAAAAGATATAAGAGAATTGTAGGAAAAGTGCTAAGAAAAGCTAAGGTTGAGATTTGCAGAGAAATTTTAAAAATGAGAGTAAAAAATATGAACCTTAGAGACCCTCTAAAACCCTATTTATATGTTGGGTTTCTCTTTCTTCTTAAATGGATGCTCAATGTTAGCTCTCATACCCATAAAATGAGTCAGACTTCTAAATAACAGCCAATCCCTTCACCTTCTTAATAGGTAGAAATAGATAAACAATTTGAGTAAACTCTACTAAGCTAGAGAATAATACCCAAAATCAGACTCTCTAGTTTAGAAAGATCACACCACCTTATACATAAAATGCTCCATCAGCCTCCCAACCTCATTAAAAAGTTGTGGATCAAATGATAAACTATAGAGTGTAAAAATCACTAGCATCCTACCATATCATTCAAAGTCATAAGAATACCTAAGATCCATAAAAAGAAGCTCAACACAAATTAGGAGCTCCTAAAAGGCTTCTAAATACTGAAAGAAGCTTGTTATATCAACATATAGTTTTCACATTGCTCGTAATAATGAATAAGATTCTCTAAATGGCTCGATTATCACCTAGAATGAGCCATGATAGGCTTAGACCTTGATAGATGTTGATAGAGAGCTACTAGTAGCTTCCATGAGTCACATTTCAATCAAGAACATCAACTTCGCATATCATAAGACCTCCATTGGCATGTAAAGTAATCTCCATTACCCTATGGACCCCAAAGATCCTAAGAGATAAACTTCCTGAGACAGTGGAAATCTCCATGATTTTGTTTACTTAAATAACACATTATCTATTAATCAGCACAAAATTGCAAGTACACAATATCGTAGTTTTATAATAAAGTGATAAGAAGAGTATCGTCCTCAGGGATTGGTAACTTACTTTTGACAAATACCAAAATTATACTAATTTCAATTTTATCTAGAAAAGTCACTAAGGTTGTTGTAATTGGAATTTTAAATAAAATCAATTTCAAGAAATACGTAAAATAAAAAGAAAAATATTATTCAAAGATCAAATTAATGGGAAGAAAACTTCTAGGAAATCGATTTTACCTAATCCCTCACTATATTTTACTCATCTAGATAATTGAATTTAATTTTCTCTATTTGTTAGCAATCTCTAAAAAAACATCCAAAAGCCTCTTTTGATAGTCAATTGGAAATATTCTTGTTCATTAATTTACACAAGAGGATGCAATTTAATAAAGCAAGAAAGCATTATGACTAATGATTTTAATACTACACAGGTTCATACAAGTCTTTTGATCTCTATATTTACTTAGGCTAAAATATTCCAGATTTATCCTATAATTCCCTCTTTTGATAGTAAATCACAAGACTAAAATCATCTAATTAATGGCTAGTTAGAAGCAATAAACTTAGAATAAAATAGATAAACATGAATAGAAATAATTCAAATTAATATAGAAAACCAAGCATAGTTCATAATTAAATTACATCTTTTTCTAAGAATAAAGAAAAATTGGTTCATGCTATAAATTAAATTTAACAAAAACAAATTCACCATTATTTTCCGAGAAGAATTGAAAGATATTGAATTACAAAAAGAATATGTTTTTACGTTAATCCATTGCAATCCAATCTGCTTTTTTTCTTCACTTCTTTGTGCCACCATTCTATTCTTTTTTTCATTTTATTTATTTTGGTTGTTCTCCTTCTTTTCTCTCAAATCATTTCTCTTTTTTTTTCATTGTTTCTTTTTTTTCTTTTACGGCTCTCCCTATTTCTCAGTTCTAATATATATATATATATATTTGAAAAATCTTCATTTAAATTTGATTCAAATAAATATTATTTTAAATTTAAGTCCTTAGACAATATGCTTCTAAAATTTTGATCTTCATTTTCTTCAAATATGCAATAAAATTTTAATAATAGTAATAAAGTCTAAAATCAATAAAAATAAAATAAAATTATACTAAAGTTAAAGTTAAAAATTGATAAATTATGCAAGTCATCATCTATTCCCAGATAAGAGTATATTAGCTTCCAACAACTCATGCAACATTCTCTCTCGAGTTCTATCATTAAAGGAATTCATCCTCATGCCCAATTGGATAACTATATTTGATTCCCACTCCTTATCTGATTCTAATCTAAACAGCTAGCATTCCTAACTAACAAGTGATTAGGATTATCTCCATACTCCTCCAAATTTGCTCACGAAAATTCCTATAAAAGAATAATATACACATCTTGTGAGCTCTCCCTTCTTTAACACCACTACCACATTGTGTAGCTAATCAAGAAATCAAACTTCATCAATGAAATCAACTTCTTTAAGCTTGTTCACTTTTTATTTATTATTTTGTTACATTTTGGGGCATATTTTTTTTATTTTTTGCTCGATTGAAGTAAAAGATCAATTTAGATGCAGCTTATTGCAAGCTATATTAGGATCTATCCTTGACATTTATTCATAGGACTAGGAAAATTAGTCTCGATGCTCTTTAAAGAAGTTAATAAGCTCATCTTCTGTTCAAAAATTGATCTAAATTCCCATCTTAACAACTTTGGTGGCATAACTATGGGGACCTATTTGAGCTTCTCTTCCTCTTTTTTCATCCTTTGAATGCTAACCTCTATTGGAGGTGCAGTAATGGAGTTTTAATTCTTCTTTTCTTA
This sequence comes from Hippophae gyantsensis, assembly GCA_030763125.1. Lineage (NCBI taxonomy): Eukaryota > Viridiplantae > Streptophyta > Magnoliopsida > Rosales > Elaeagnaceae > Hippophae > Hippophae gyantsensis. The sequence goes on along the minus strand of CM061029.1, from coordinate 24,497,772 downwards.
TTTTCAGGATGCTTTATGAGTTTCTCTTCTAGGGAGATATCTTCCTTCCCAAGCTATAATAGCTATAGGAGAGAAGACATTTTTTTAGAGAAAATTATTTGCATTCTCTTGCTAATTCATGCTCTCCATGAAGGTCTTAAGTTCCAACTTCTGTTGGATACCATAGAATCTAGTGTAGAGTAAATGTTAAGGATTATGAATTTTATGGTCAATGTCCTTCCTTTGATGATAGAGAAGAGCTCAATGTTATTATAGGTGATGGTTGTTGACCCATTGAAGCCAATTAAGGAGTGCTTGTCTTATATAACATCTTTTTCCTCTTAACCCATTTTCATAAGGGAATTGAGGAACCTGATGTTTGATGCACTCCCATAGTCAACTACCACTCATTTTACCATATGGTTGGAGATCATGATGGGCACAACCAAGTGGTCTTCATGTGGAGTTAGGATTGCTAATAGATCAACTTTATTGAAGTAGATAGGAGCTCCTTATTTCAATACAAATTCTACTCAGAGGATCTAAGCTGATAGAGATATGGCTTGTTTTGTATAAGACTTCACAAATGAATTGGAGCTTTTTGGGTGGCTATGAACGCCATATATTACTTTAGTGATGGAAGTTGGTTTAGGAGGAGTGAATGGATATTCACCTATTTTGTTTCTCCCAACCTTTTTGTCTTACTTGATAAATTATTTTAGGTAGCCTATTTGTATGAGCTTTTGCACCTCTTCTTTAAAGGAAAAAGAATTATCAATGCTATGCCCCTTGTCTCAGTGGAAAGCATAATAGGGGGATGTAGACTCTTTTTCTTTAGAGTAATTACCCATCTTTATTGGCCATTGGACATATTCTTTGCCTTCTAGTCTTAGGACTAGTTTAGTTAGGGAAATAGTCAGAGGGGCTTGTATTCTACCATCCAATCTCACTTTGTTATCCTATTTTTTACTCTCTAGTTTCCAAACTGAGCTTCTATTCTCTGTGGATAGTGAAGATTTGTTTCTCATCTGAGAAAAACTCTTTTGATGCTCATATTTAGGCATCTTAGCTCTGTATATTTCACCATCCTACTCTATGGCAATATACTATTTAGCTTTTCTAAGGACCTCATCGAGGTTGTGAGTCTCTTTCTTTGCTAGTGACCAACCGCTTTCTAATTGCTTGAATAGAAACATCCTCAGAGCAATTAGATATTTCAATCTTAACGCCTTTAAATCATTGAAGGTAGCTTTGAAGGGATTCAAACTTCTTTTGAACCACTAATAAGAGATCATAAGCCTCTTTTCTTATCTTCTAGATATTGAAAAACTGATTAATGAATACTGAAGTCAATTGTGCGAAGGAATCTACACTTCTTGAGGGAAGTTTGTAGATCCAAGTGAGTGATAGTCCCAAGAGAAAACATGTAAATATTTTACACATCATTAGATCCAACATCTCATCTGGGACATAGGTGGCCATTATCTTCTATTTGTAGTGGAGTATATGTTCCATAGGATCATTTGATCCTATATAACTACTAAACATTGGAAGAAAGAACCTTTATGAAGGCTCCATTATTGAGATTTTCTATTTGTAAATGGGGTCTAAGAAATTTTTTTGAGGAGCTCCTTATCTACCCTCACAGGGACTGATAGGAGGCTACAATGATTCCCTTTCAATATGATAGTAATTATTCAAGTGCTAGTTCCTTCTTAAGCTTTTTTTTCTTTTTGGGTATCAATCACCCTTAGTAGAGAAGCTAGTGGCTTAAATTAGGATTCTATGAATCTATGGTCATGCATTGATGTTCACAAGCTACTTATTAGCACTCCTATAAATGTTTTAGAGAGCTTCACACATAGGTTGAGCCACTAGAGTGTTACTTGAAATTAGGATTTCAAGATGCCAATTGTGATTTTATAGAGTTTCCATTCTCTGGTTCATGGAAAGAAATTAATTTAAGAAATTTTGGGTGCAATCTATTTGATTAGTCATATTATATGGTGGAATTTGACCACCTTCCTATTGAGGGATTGGCCGTTCTTGAGACTAGTTGTCTTTTGAGAGTAGTACTCATGCAATTAGTGCTAATGCCATGGAGAATTAAGCCTCTAAAGATATTTGTTTCATGATTTTTTCTAAGATCTTAAATTTGATCAAAAGAAAGTTCCCATAGACACTGCCAAATTATTGATGTAGATTTTTGCTTAGTTTATTTATGATCTGAAAAAGTATAACAAACATTATAACCCAAAAGAAGACCACATGAAAAGGAGTGGTGCTTCCAATTGGACTCTGCTCAAGTCAGTTAGGTGATCAATAGAGAAGAAAGTAGGGTTGAGTATGTTTTTTCTAGGTTTTTTAAAGCTCATGATTGTATATGGAATCAAAGTTATTCTTAGAGTTACCTAAGAGATTTAGTGTACCTTTAGTTAGAGATTGTATTGTTCTTTATACGGACTTGTATGAGTGATTTTGAAGGAATTTGGAGATAATCCTAATCCCACATTTTCTAAGAATTCTAGTTGTTCATATTAGGATTGGATCAGGATTGGAAATCCTACATAGTTATCTAATTTGGCACGATGAGGAATTTTCTTGATGATAGAACTATGAAGAGAACATTGTACCAAATGTTGGGAGTTGATATGCTCTTATTTGGAAACAAATGATTTATTGTTTAAGTAAATACCTTCATGGAGATTTCCATTAGTTTGAGGAGTTGATCTCTTAGGCTCTTTGAGGTCCCTAAGAAAATGGAGATTACTTTGCAAGCCTATGAAGGTTTTATAATATATGAAGAGTTGATCTTGATTGAAATGTGACTTGTAGAATTTTATAGGATCTCTCTATCAACATCTACCAAGGTCTAAGCCTATCAAGGCTTACCTAGGGTGATGGTTAAGCCATTTGGAGAATATTGCATTATTAGGAGCTATATGCAGATATAATAATCTCCTGTTAGTATCTAGGAGCCTCTTGGAAGCTTCTAATATGCGCTAAGCTTCCTTCTGAAGATATTGAGTATTCTCAAGACCTTGAATGTTGTGGTATGATGTTGGTGATTTTTACCCTCATAGATATCGAGTTAGGTTTTTAAACTTACAATTGTGGCTCAAAGTTAGGTTTATAAACTTACAATTGTTAACTGTTTTTGAATCAGAGTTTCTGGGTTCTCTGGAGAACATTAGAAACATTTTTAGTTAGCCACAACTCAAAATCAAAAGGAACTTACACAGATATATGGATGCCAATATGGATAAAAAAATTTATTAATTGAATACTTATTTTTCCTTTTATTTTTATTCTATGTGGCACTTCTAATAAGTCTATGTGTTGGTGTTGCCATGGCAATGCAAGACCTCATCTAACACTCTATTAGAATTACAAAAAGTAAATAACCTAGATGCTTACATATTCTCAAGATCACAAGTCCTCCTTGTTAAAGGTTCATGTTTAATTTTTTGATTGCCCATTATGTCCTATGCTCATGCTCAACAAGAAAATGGCAGGCCTTTCCAAAAATCAACTGATAGGGACTCAAACCATTAGGTGTCTTGTAAGCTATGTTTTATGCCCATAATGCATCATTTAATTTGGTTTCCCAATATTTTCTTGAAGGCTACACTGTCTATTCAAAGATACTCTTGATTTGTCTATTGCTTACCTCTACTTGACTAGAATTTTGTGGATGGTATAGAGTAGCCACCTTATATGTGTATTATACTATTTCAATAAGCCATCAAAGACATTATTGAAAAAGTGTATCCCCCATCGTTGATTATGGCCCTACGTGTCCCAAACCTACTAAATATTACATCCTTCAAAAATTTTAAAACAAAGTTAGCATCATTACTTTTGGTAGGTGAAGCTTCAACACACTTAAATGTATATTCAATTGCAACTAAAATATACTCATATCCAAAAGAAGGGGAAAATGACCCATAAAGTCAATCCCTAAACATCAAAAAGTTTAATGACCAAATTAGATGTCAAAGGCATCTCATCATGTTTTCCTATGTTATCGGCCTTTTGACATCAATCACTTCACATGCAAAAATTATGAGCATCTTTAGATAGAGTTGGCCAATAAAAACCAGATTGCAATACCTTCAGCACTATTTTCTTACCACTAAAATGGCTCTCACAATAAAGTCTATGACTAAAGGAAAGAATGATCTCGTGCTTTTCCTGAGACATACATCACCGAATGACTTGGTCTTGACAAAGTGTAAACAAATAGAATTCATCCCAAAAATAGTGCCTACAATTATTTAAAAGGCTTTTTTCGAAAATAAATGTAAGGCCTCAAAATACCACTAGAAAGATAATTAACAATGTAAGCATACCATGAGTTTTGGGCCTATTATAAACAATTGATCATCAGAAAAAGTTTCAATAATATCCACTTACTTTTCACTCTTAGTAGTGTAAAAATCATAAATTAATCTAGACATATGATTAGTAACTACACTTTTAGTTCCTTTCTTACCTATGGTCTCGAAGTCAAATTCTTATAAAAGAAAAACCCACTTAATCAGTCTTGCCTTAGCATTTGATTTATTTAATAAATATTTCAAAAAAACATTATTAGAATGCCCAATAAATTTATACCTTACCATATAAGATCTAGATTTATCCAATGAAAACACAACAACCAAAATAGCCCCTATGACAAAATCAAAAGCAACGCACATAGTTTCAAATGGTAAAGACCAAGCAGGTGCCATGATAAAAGGTGAAGAACTTAATTTTTCTTTAAAGTTGTTAAAAGCAATAAGGAAATCATCATCAAACACAAAGAAGACATCCATCCTTGGGTAATAAATTACATAAAGGATGACTTATTTTAGAAAAATCTTTAATAAATCTCCTATAAAAATATACATGTCCTAAAAAACTTCTAATTCCATTTACATTAGTAGGGAGTGGCAATTTAGCAATTCAATTAATTTTTTCATTATCCATTTCTATACCTTTACTTGATATAATATGTCATAACACAATGCCTTGTTTAACCATAAAGTGATTTTTCTCCCAATTAAGAGTCAAATTGTATTTAATGCATCTTTCTAGAACTAAAATGAATTTATATAAACAATCATAAAAAGAGTTTTCAAAGACAAAAAGTCATCCTTTAATACCTCAATGAATTTCTCTGCTATAACTGAAAATATAGACATCATGCATCTTTGGAAAGTGGCGAGAGAATTGCATAGACTGAAGGGCATCCTTTTGAAAACAAATGTCCCAAAAGGACAATTGAATGTGGTATTTTCTTAATCTCCTTATGCAATTGATACCTAGTAATATCTTGAAGGACCATTAAGAATATAATAAAAGTCATGCCCAACTAACCTTATAACATTCGATCAATAAAAGGAAGGGGAAGTGATCTTTCTTAGTGTACATAATTAATTTTTGAAAGTCCATACACATCCTCCATCCTATGATGACTTTTGTAGGAACTAACTCATTCTTGTCATTTCTTTTCCATAGTAATGCCTAATTTCTTGGGATACCATATGTACTAGACTAACCCACTTGCTATTAGCAATAGGATAAATAATTCTTACCTCTAAGAGTTTCAAAATTTCAATTTTAACTACTTCTTACATAGTAAGGCTAAGTCTTCTCTAGGCTTCTCTAATAGGTTTGAAATTTTCCTCTAAATTAATCTTATGCATTCACATAGCCAGACTAATACCTCTAATATCTCCAATACTCCATCATATAGCTTTCTTGAATTTCTTGAGCACCTTAACAAGTTATTTTTCTTGGGTTTGGATGAAATAATAACTGAATAGGTATCCCTTTCTCCCAAAAACACATATTTTAGGTGCTTAGTTACTTCTTTCAACTCCAGCTTAGTTGTAGAATATTCTTTCCCAGATGGGGTCTTAGGTACATCTAAAGGTGTACTAGGCTCCTCTATTGGTTTAATACTATCCAAAAATTCATGGTACCTCTTAGTCTCCTCATCTAAGTATTCCTCTATTCTATCAATAGTTAAAGCATAATGAATTTTATCCTTCATTCCATCCCACAAAAATGTATTATAAGTAAGTGCATCCACATAATCAATATATGAGCACTCATCATTAATAGAAATAGAACAAATAGGAGAGGAAACAAAAACTTTGAAATTAACAGTCTCTACCAAGATTGTCAGTTAATTTCCCATTGTAGACATTTATAATAGTTTTAGTTATGGCCTACTAAGAAGAATAGTGTGGTCCTTGTTCATTGATAGGTTTTCATGCATATCCATTATCACAAAGTCAATAGGTATTATTAGTTTATCCACCTGTATAAGTAAATCCTTAACCATGCCCTTAGGATATTTAATAGACCAATCAACTAATTAAAGGGACATGATTATAGGCTTCAACTCCTCTAAACTTAGTTGCAAGTACATTGAGTAAGGCATGAGAGTAATACTTGCCCCAAAATCTAGCATAACCTTAACATTTTTTTTTATATCCTATAATAGTATCAATAATAGAAGTATCAAGATCCTTCAATTTTGGTGGAAGGTTTTGTTAAAATATTGCACTAGCAACTTCTAATACAACCACTCTTTCATTAACATCATATTTTCTATTCTTAGTACTTAGTTCTTTAAAAAAATTTGCATAGGAGGGAAAATTCCTAATGATGTCTAAGAGAGGTAAATGAATGTTAACCATAGAAAGTATATTAAATAAGTTAGAAAATTGCTTATGGGCGGTTAGTATGGTTCTGCTACCTTGTATAATGTAGGTGGGTCAGATGACTCTCCTTGTATTCCCTTAGAAGGCTTTGTAATTATTTTATTTATGTCTACACCTCCTTGGGTGATACTTGTACACCACCTGTGTTTCTTGCATTATTAAATGAATCATTAGAAATTTTAGGAAAATTTTTATTTAGAACTTTACCACTCCTTAGAGTTGTCATGGTCTACGCTTGTTGAAATTAACTAAGAAGCTTCCCTTTTCTTGTCTTTGCATTTGCTCAGCTATTTGCCCAAATTTTCTTTCTACCCTTTTCACATATGTCTCTAAAGAGTTCAACCTTTGATTATTTTTAATGTCATTATCTCAACTTACTTGAATGAAAGCATTCAACTTGTCCTACGAGGTTCGCTCTTTCGGTGGGTGGTGTGGTTATATGATAGGTTAGTGTTTGCTTCCTATGAGAAATTAGAATGATTTCTCTACCTAGAATTGTAGGTGTTGAGGGTAAGGATCACATATGGGTTTAGATTGGTACCTCTACATAAGATAAACTTCTTGTCTGGTACCTGCATAGGGATCACTTGCAAAAGAGAAAACAATAGCATCATGCATGTATATACCACAAACTCCACATACCTCTTGATTTGGTATGTTATTGGTAGTTAAGAGTTGAACTTGCTTCGTCAATTTTGCAAATTGCATGGCCATCTCATTCTCGAAGCATATTTCATTGACTCAAACTCTTCTTACTCTAGTACACTTCTTTTGGAATGAGCACCTAACATTTCATAAAGATCAAAAGTCTCTAAGGCTGTTATTTCTCGTATAGCTCCACTTATAGCATTGTCAACTATGAATTGACACGGTTGTGTCAATCTATCATAAAAAAATGATTTACAACTACAGTGGGAAGCTGTGGTGTAGGCATTGAGTAAAAAGTAATTTGAACATATCCCAAGTTTCATGGAATGATCCTCCTTCCATTTGAAAGAATGTAACAATTTTTGCTCTAAAAAATTGGAAGTTTTCTATTGGGAATAATATCTTCTCATGAATTTATTATAGACTCCCTCCCAAATTATTAGAGAAGCTAATGGAGAGCCATTAGTCAAACCTTAGCCTTTCCTTTAAGGGTGTATAGGAAACACCTTATATTAAATTGGTTCTCAGTAAGCCTATGCAAAAGGGACGTCTATACAACTAAGTAAAGATCTCTAATAAAAGTCTATAAAAAAGAATGTCAATATGGAAAAATAAATACGTTTCAATTCATAGTTTCTAGCCGCCTCTTCCAACTGTATAAAGGAAGTAGCAATGCCAATGATTGGCATTGCATACTCTTTCATTAATATCACTCGTGGTAAAGAATCTCATATTTTAAATGGCTCTAGTATTTTCTTAAGTGATTACTCAAGAAAAATAAATGAAAACAAATTCAACAATCAACACAAATAAATTGAAGAAACAAAAATAATTGAAATAAATAAAAATAAAAAAACAGATCATAGACAAAATAAAATAAATAAATAAAAGAAAATAAAAAAATGCCTACAAAATAAACAACTAAAACAAACAAATAAATAAAAAATAAAAATAAATAAAAACAAAAACAAAAACAAAATATTTTTTATTTTTAGTTTTTTTTAAATCATAGATATTCACAAATCACATAAATAAAAAAATCATAAAACAAAAAATCATGAAAAATAATTAAAAAACAACTAAACAATTTAAAATGGTAATTCTCTAACAATGGTATCAAAAATTTGATTGTCAAGTTTTGTATTTATAAAAAGTTCACACGCCACAAATCACTTGTAATAAGTGATAGATATACTCCCAAGATCGTCTCTCAAGGAATTGTGATGCTTTTAAAAAGTCAAGTTATTTTCTAATATAGCTAAAGAAAAGAAACCAATCCTAAACACTCTAACAATTTGTTGAATGGTTTGTAGAACTTTAAATGCTAAATTAAATTATATCTAAAGAAAGAAAATAAAATAAAGGATTAAAACTAAAGTCGAACCTAGAATGATGGATATATATGGGATTTTGACGAACATAAGCTTTCATGAGAAAAAAACTAGATGATTTAAATATAAACTAGATTTACTCATTTATTTTCTTTTTACACAAATTCTTTATAATCATTGTGAGTTTCTAATAATAATCAATTCTTCCTTCTCCGAGATTGAAATTGATTGATTGGTAAATTGAAGAAATATATATACCAAAAAATTTAATTGATTGATAACTTCCCTTGATCGAGCTTGAGATTAAAAATTGATAATTCTAAGGTAGATATATTCTTTAATCATAAATTAAGATTTAATATGTCTTTAGTTTATAATTAAATTTATTCTTCAACCATCTAAATTAATACAAATCAATGAAATTAAAATAGACTCTTATTCATTTTGCACAACTAAGTTCAAATTATTTGTCTAATGTTTAATTCTAAAATATTTTCTTTAATCATAAATCAAGACTTAGTCAATCATTAATTTATTATTAAAGATTTTAAGAATATGAACAAGAAATAAATCATAGCTTTTATTTATTTAAATCACAAAATTGTTCTTTGAATCATTGGAATCTGATGTGTTTCATAGTTGAATTGACTTTTGTTAATTTAACTATAATTGGCTAAATCTATATATGTGATTTTAGTTTCTACTTCCAATGATTGATTTTCTTCACAAATAATGTGTTGACGATTCTAGATCTCTAAACAACTTTTCATTGGCTTCTCTAAACCCTTGGATTTTCTTCACAAATAGAAGGATCTCTTTCTATATCTGTATATGGTAGTGGAATAGGTTTTGAAAATTTGATCTAAAAAAATTCTAAACTACGGCAGATTGGAAAATTACAAAACTATAATCTAAAAAGCCTAATACAACATAATGTTGTATTTATAGGAAAAGGTGGCATAAGGGCCTCATGCCAAAATATTATTCACGTATCATGTTGTTGTCTCTTTTAGGAGAACATAAAATTGTGCAAGTATACACGGTCACAAGTAATAAAATTTGATAAGTAAAGTATCATTCTCATGGAGATTTGTTACTATAGTTTGTTGAGTACTAAAATTATTTCACTCTAATTTTATCCAAAACAATTGTTAATTGGAACATAATTTAACTAACTAAAAAGTTTTATAACAAAATAAAAGAAAATTCTAGGATTGCAGTTTTCACCAAATTAGTCCACTCGAGTCATATCATTTTCTCTTGATTTATATTTTTTTGTAAATTTAATTTGTCAACCGAAAACTTCTAATTTTATCCATACATCTCTTCCAAGCTCTATATAGACACACATCGTTAAATTAATTCACTATATTCCTATGAGAATTAAATTCACCAAGATTCATTACGCTCTAAGTTCTCAAATGGTCACACATACAATAAAGGTATATTCCTATCCTTCGTATATACATGTTATTCTATCCATGAGCAATATACACAAAAATGCCTCTTCCAAGTTTATTTGAGTGCCACAGATCAATTGATAAATTTTCCAATAATCAAAAGCATTAGGACAAATAGAATAAATAAATTAAAAATCTTATAAATCTTTCAAAAATAATTAAATCCGAACTTCATAAATTTAGATAAAACGCAACCCTCGAAAAATTAAATTACTTATAAATAAAAATTAAGTTACAGAATTTAAGGAATATTTGCTCAAGAGCACAAAGAAAATTAAAACATTTCTGCTCTCTAAATTTTCTGGCACACACAGAACACATCAGAAGCCAAAAATGGCTTCTGCGTGTTCCATAGTCCAAGTCTCCCCAAAACTGAACCTCAAAAACAAAACTTCTTTTTCTAGCAATAAATGTCCTATTTATAGCTAAAAAAACACATCAAAAAATATTTTTTATTACAACAATGCGTAAATAGTGGTGGACAACGAAAAGACACACGTGGAAGAATATTTATCGTGCAACAACGTGCGCAATTTTTGATTTCTTTTCTAATTCAAACTGTGTGCCACGTGTCAGCATTTGACTAGTTGAAATAAATAGTGGGACACGTGGTAGCCTTTAATTCGTGGGAGGGAGAGCTTGCCCGTGGTTGCGCTGCACGGGATCATGGCACGCGAGACACGTGGGTCCTACAAAAATAGTTGGAACCACGTGCGCTGGTTCTGTGCTTTCATTTTACCCAATATGTGCCACGTGTCAGTCTCGGATTAGCTGTAGGAATATTTGAGACACGTGGCATTGTTTTATTTGTTAGACGGTTGGGGCGTGCTAAGTTTCTGTGGATCGCGTCGCATTGGAAACTGCCTACGTAGCAGACACGTGGGTCCCACCCTACATGCTGGCCTGCGCTGTAGTTGGGCCCCACTTAGCACCGAGCAACGTGAACATGAATACCTGAGTCCACTCGAGATTGTCGTGTCTGGTTCCACGGGGCTCATCGTACCCGTTGATTTCCTGATCAAATGGTTGGTGTCGCGCATTGGTGATTGCACGAGTTGCCTCCTTTTCTTACAAAGAAAATAAATTTCTTTAATTGCATTTTAGCCCTCCAATTTAATTCAAATTAACTTTTCAACTTTCTTTAATTTCAATTAAGCCCTTTTTAATTCAAATTATATTTTATACTTTTATTAATTGCAATTAAGCACTCTTTTATTTTAAATTATATTTTCAGACCTAAATTTGCAATTAAGTACGTTTTCGATTCAAATTCTTTAATTTTCTTAAAAATATATTCCTTAACAAATAAACAGTAAATATTAATTTATTCCACTAAAATTAACTAAAAATGTCAAGAACATAGCAATTATAATTAATAAAATAGATGAAAATAACTATATAAAATACAGTTATCACATGTCCCACATTAATCCATGCAACGACCTAAGTTACATTGAGCTTAGCTGAATTCAAACAGAAAGTGTTACATACAAGTTGTTTTGTATGCCTAACTATTCATGTAGTGATAAGTGCACCACGGCTCATAATAACCCTCATTGCGACACGCAAAACTTCAATTCAATTTTCTTTTTAACCTTTTACAAATTGGTTGGATCTACGTGTAAGGCTTACATGCATTATTCCTTCAAGCTTCTAAGATGTAAATTAGTGCTTCATGTGATATTCTTCATGTATTAATCAATTTATGAATTTGAAACTAAAAATACTTGAAAAATAAAAAACAATACCCTTAATTTTCAATATATTGATTTGTATAAATTATCACATTAATTACTATAATCAAATTTATCTATCACATTTAAACACAATAAAATCATGAAATATTAACTATTTTTAAGCACTTATCACGGGCTCGCTAGTAGTCATGGACTGCTTAATTAAGTCTTAAGTTGCTAGAAGGCCTTTTCACATTCCTAACTCTATCAAACTTGTGCCACTCCTACAATATCATGAAAAAAAGAGACACTTATCAACGGATTTGGAGATTGATGATACAAAATTTAGTTAGGTTTTAATGCTATTACTAGCTTTTTGACAACGACATCAAAAACTTGATGTGTCAAAACTTGGTGTAAAATTTTTATATATTTTTTAAATAGCTTGCCAGTGATGAATCAATTATAGAAAATGATAGTATACTTTCAAGGTCGGTCTAAAAAGGAATCAAATGATTTTTAAATAATTTAACAAATTCTTAAAAATGAAAATAAAAACCAAAACATCATGTCATGATTATTTGGTTATTCTAAACTAGAAACATAAAATAACAGATAGAATCAATAAAACAATTAACAAATAAGCATTTACATTTAGTGAAAATTTTATGTGATAAATTGGTTAGTTAATCATGCTTGCTCGATATTAATTAGTTTATTAAAAGTATCAACTAAGATTATTAATTCTCTCTTATAAACACAAATAGGAAATTAATTAGATCTACCATTTATTATTAATTAAAACCACTTAACAACTTCGGTCGGGTTTATTAGTTAATTTTAATTAAATTATGCTTCATATCTAAGAGATAAATAAACCATTCAATTGCCCCTTTTGATCGGATCTAACAATTTAAACTCCTATCAAGGTCTTGAAGTTAAGTTTATGATTTAAGTATCTAAAACCTAATTATCATATTTTAAAACTACTACGAAAATTATGTTGTTAATATATTTTTCAATAATAATTCTTATAAAAATATTTGAAATATAGTTATCTAAAGATCTAAATAATCAAATCCGAAATCAAAGAGTTGACTCTAGAATAGATTCAAATAATTAAATCCTATATCTAACTCTCTTATTTATTATGAAAAATATTGTTTTGATATATTTTTCTTTTACAAATTTTGCTTAAATCTTGATGAAGAAATAAAACTTAATTCATTTTATAAAAATGTTTATCTACTTTAATATTTCACAAGCATATCAACATTACTAATATCCCATAATATTTTTCAGCCAAACATGTTTCATTTAATAAATGATAAATAAATTAAACATAGCATGTAAAACAATACATAAAAATAATATGAAAATAATACATTTAAATTATACCTCAAGTGTATCCTTATAGAATCTCATTGTTGTTCTTGCTTCTAAAAAACCTCCAAATAGAATTTCCAATACTATTTATTGAATTGAAAGTAAAACTACTATATAAACTATGTTCAACTTTCAAATTGCGAGAAGAACTTTAAAATTATAAAAAGAAAAACTAAAGTGAAACTAAGAAATCAACTATAAGAGAGCTGAGAGATGAAATGGGTGATTTTTACAATGAAGGAGGTGTCCTTTATAAAGCTTTAAAAAATGTTACAAAAGAGAGGAAAAAGTGGATTAGATGGTCAGGCACTATGGCATACAATAATTCTGCACCTTGGCTTGAGACAACATTTACCTATTGAATTGTTCGATCCACTACTCCTACACTACAACACACATAATATCACGCTATGTCATGCATCCCCTTGAACTTTTGTAGCCCTAATTTATTTTACACCCTCTTTAATAGTGTTGAACATATGTTAATCATTTTATGCTTCAATGTTGTAATAGAGTGGTTTTAGGTTCTATTCTTTGAGTGTTGATCAGTTAAATCATTTTTGAAGCTAAAATACTTGAAAAACAACAAAACATACCAATGATTTTGAAAAGATAGATTTACTTTAAAAGATAATAAAATTATGTAAATACAAATCTATTTTATCATTTAAAACTACGTAAATACAAACCTAGAAATTTTTGTACATTTGTGAGGATTTCATTCCATACTTCCTCAAAATACTAAAGGTGTGTCCAAAGTGCGTGACATGGTCTTATGGAATTTCACTCTTGGTGATCATATCATCCATATACATTTCTATGGTGTGCCCAATAAGTTGGGAGAACATCTTCTTGATAAGGCACTAGTAGATAACCACAACCTTCTTAAGGCTAAAGGGCATTACTTTGTAGCAAAATATCCTTTGATTTGTTATATATATGGTCATCTCTATATTTGTCTCATATATTTTGATCTTGTTGTATTTTGAGTATGTATCCATCAAAGAGAATTCAAAGTGCCCTACTTTAGCATCTACCAACTAGTCTATTTTGGGGATTGAGAAGCTATCTTTGAGGAAAGCCATACTATGATCTATGAAATTTATACACTTTTAGCACTATCCATTGGCCTTCTTCACCATTACTACATTGGTGAGCTAGTCTGGATATTATACCTGTATGATGTAGCCAACTTTCAAGAGATTATCTACTTCCTACTCTATGCCTTATATCTATCCTAGTTGTATGACATCCTCTTCTTCCTTACTAACTTGACATTTGGATCCAAGTTTAGGTGATGAACCATGATTTATGAATCTATCCCTAACATGTCCTCATTGTCCTCATATGACCAGGAAAACACACCTTTACTCTACTTTAAGAAATAGTATAACACATTCTAGACTTCTAGAGGTAGGGAGGTACCAACCCTTATAGTTTTGTATGGCCCCTACTCTAAAAAAAATAAGAAGTCTGGATTTCTCCATTGGCTTAGTATCAAAAACATACCTCATCCTAAGGTCAAGCTATTGCCTAGGTGCCTCAAAGGGTGGCTCACCAAGAATCTCGTAATCAACCATAGTTTAAGTGCTCGAAGATTATGACCCCAAATAATGGGAATCACAGACCATTGCATATTCTAAGTGGACCCATTGTGAGATCAAAGATAAAGCAACTCAAGGAAGCATTAAATGGGCTTATTCAAGAGTTAAATCATGATCAAAAGGTGCAATAAAAAGCATAAGTGATGGCATGAATCAATCAACTAAATAAGAGTGTTGATTCATGAATATGAAGGTGTATTGCAGAATAGATAATGCATATTGTGGTATAAAGCTCTCGAATGGTTTTTAGGGGAAAATTTTTGCATCGTGGCATTTCCAAATGGGTGTTGTGGTATGACACTCTCGGGTTTCTTTGGCCTAAACATGCATTGTGGCACTAAATAAGGTACATCATATCATACCCCTCTTGGATCTATTTACTATTTCATAATATGGATTAATGTGTGCCATGGCCTGTACATATAACTTTGATTTTTTTCTCTTTTTTGACTTGTTTCATTCCTTATTACTTTCCCTAGGGTTTGTGGTAGGGTTAGGTTCCTAAAGACTCACTTGAATACTGAGTTCCATATTAGAAATCTCTTTGAAATCCATTCTAGTTTGGAAAGAGATAGAAAATCTAGCAACCACTTTCTCTATTTAAAGAAAAAGAAAGAGGCCCTTGTTTGATTGAGGAAGATAGCTAAATACCTTTAACCATATTCCTTTACTATCAAGGCAGGAAAGAAATATTTGCATACTAGCTATCACAAACTAAATGCTTACAGTCCTTTTTCCTTTCCCTATGTAGTAAGTAATAAATACATCTAGAAAGAAGATTTTCTCTAACATAAAGGAAAAAAAAAACTAGGATGAAAGGTATTACTAGTCTTGATATAGTGACACCAGACTATAGAATGTCACTAGGATAAGCGTCCGGTTAGAACCATGGGAAGATTAGAATGACCTCACCAAGAACCTCATTAAAGATAGATAGCTACCTTTGAGAGCTTACATAGTCAACTGATCTATCCTAGGTATTAGAATTAGGGAATAAGCCTTTGAAGAAGTTCCTAAGAAGGAAATAAGAGAATATATCAAAAAGGGCTTATAGGAAGAAAACCACTTGAACTGACCTTTGGATAGAATATAAATGGCATTAGAACCCCTCTATCTCATAACAGAATAGAATAACCACAAGAATGAGGAAACTCGTTGAGGGATTTTGATTTGAGTAGGCAGCAATATAGCATCGGTAGCTATCTGACCGAGCTGTCCTAGTTACAAGACATGAAACAGCTACAAGTCGAGCTACCCTACTAGAAGAATGAAGATACAACTTAGCAACTAGTCTATTTGCACCCACATTGACCCTATATGTCTTAATGACACTGGGAGATTTGTTCATAACTAGGAGCTATACCAAAAGTTACAAAAGGTTAATCAAGGGTTCAAGATAGTAGATGCTCACTGATGAGTAGATCTAGCATCGCCGATCCTACAAATACTTTGGTTTTATATTTGTAAAACTCTCACAAGTGCACGAATCATTTTATAGAAAATGACAAGTATACTCCCAAGGTCGATTTAAGGAAGGAATATATGTGGTTTTTAATTTATTATTCAAACTTTTAAAAACGAAATTAAATCCTAAACATCCTATCAAGATATTTTGGGTTTTGTGTTTTCTTAATCTAATAACATAAAAATAAACATAGATATGAATTCAATAAACATTTATGCAAATTTTTATCATTCATAATAGTGGAGTATTTATGGATTTAATAACTAAGTTAATTATGCTTGCTCATATTATTTAGGTTATTAAAGATATAAATTAATATTTATTGATTCTCTCTTTTTTATATGAATACCACATTTGGTGGGGTTAGATATTCTTTGCTAATTAAACAAATCAATTAACACCTACGGGTGGGGTCGATAACTAATTTGGTTAATTAAATTAATTTCTTTTTTTTCTAAGAGATTGAAAATGAACTATTTAAATGCCACCTTTGGTGGGGTTAGACAGTTTAAACTTTATTCAAGGTGTCCAAATTAAACCTAAGAATCTAATTATCCGAGTACTAACTTTCAATACATTTTCGAATTATAATTCTTATAAAACTTTTGAAATAGAGCTTCACTCTAACTATCGAATGATTGTACCAACAATTAAAAGAGCACTACTCTAAATCAGACCGGATAACTAAACCTTAAAATATAATTTTTAAATTTAAGTTTGTAATGAAAAATAATATATTTCTTTCTAACATCCTTAATATAAAATCTTGAATAAAACAAAATCAATTCATTTTATAGAGATTTTTACCTATTTAATATTTTACAAGTATAACAACATTATTATTATATCATTTTTACAAACAGCCAACAATGTTAAATCTAATCATAGACAAATTAAATATAACATATAAGAATAAAACATAAAACATATCTGTAAAGAAAATAAAATCCTTACAATACTTTGATGTAATTCTATTGTTAGAAAACCTCCAAACGGATTTGCATTTCAATTTATTGAATCAAAAAGCTAGAAATTTACAAAAACATAGTTAGTTCTTCTCAAAAAGAGAGAAATTCAAAACTAAAAAAACTAAGAAAGAGAGAAAGAAAAAGCTAAGAAAATGGTTTTGAAGTGTGTTGTGTAATGGAGGAGATGAATGTATTTATAGGTGAGGAGAAGGGTTAAAAAGTAGGAAAAAATGATAAAAAAAATGGGAAAAACACCTGATAGGCAGACGTTGACATCATTGTTGAGGTAAAATACACAAGTACTTATGCAGATAGTGGTGCATGTGAATTCGGCATATGGGGCCTAGTTGGGTGCAGATTCGCACGCGGGTTCAGCATTGTTCGGGCAGATGCACAGACGGATGCTCAATGTGGTATGGCAAGCTACGCGCGTTTCTCAGCGCGACTAGGCACATTGCACGTGTTGCTCGACATGGTTGGGCAGTTGTGTGAACGATTTTATCCTTTTTGACATTTTTGATCCATTTTGTCCAATTTTTTCATCTTTTTTATTTTTCCTCATTTATTTTCTCAATATACTTGTGATGTATTACCTCCAGTATTTTTCTTCGAGTCTTTATGTTATTTTTTAAAGAAAAAATACCTGAAAAATAATAAAAATACATGTGATTCTGAAAAGACAAATTTATTTAAAAATATGATAAAATCATATAAATATAAATCTTTTTAATCAATTAAAATACATAAAATCATGATAATTTTAGTGCTTTTTGAGAATTCATCACTTACTATAAAGAAAGGAAGGTGGGAATGATAATAACTAATGTAAAAGAGAATAGAGAACCACCATGGCTTGATTTCTAACTGGCTTGAGCCAAGAGATTGACAAAGTAGTGGAGATTCATCATTATGTAGTGTTGAAGACCATGATTCCTTCAAAAATCAAAGTAGGGAAACAACTCAAAAAGAAGAGTAACTAGTCAATACCACAAAGGCCAAATCCTTCTACACCTTAGAATCCTAATGGGAGAAAAGTAGAGGGAATAAATTCCAAGCCTAAATCCAAAAATCCATAGAGGTAGAGATAAGCAAAAGTAAAGGTAAAATTGAAAGCTTAACTCATAATCATGATATTATGTGTTTTCGTTTTCATGGTAGGGAACATAGCATCTCAATGTCCAAAAAAGAGAACTATGATAACCCACACGAATGGGGAGGTTGAGACTAAAGGTAAGAGCAAAGATGAAAATATGCCACCACTAGAGAAAACTAGTGATGAGAATTTTAAAGCATATAATATGGCAGGTGTAATTATTGTAGTAAAGAGAGCATTAAGTTCTCAAATTAAAAAAGTTGACTTGGAGTAACAAAGAGAAAACATCTTTCATAAGAGGTGTCTTGTGAATAGTAAGGTTTGTAATGTCATAATTGATTGGGAAGTTGAACTAATGTAGTTAAAATTGCCCTGGTGGAGAAGTAATGGCTACCTATGTTTAAACACCTAGGCCTTATAAGTTGTAGTGGTTTAATAATAGTAGATAGGCCTTATAAGTTGTAGTGGTTTAATAATAATAGATAGGTAACAGTAAATGGGCAAGTTTTAGCATATTTCTTCGTAGGATAGTTTAAAGATGAAGTATTGTGTGATATGGTAATGATGCAAGCTAGGCATGTCTTGTTGGGTAGACCATGGAAATATGATAAGAGGTGACACATGATGGGTTTAGGAATAAGTATACATTTGTAAAAGATGGCAAAACTATCACTCTTGTACCCCTTACCCTAAAGCAAATTTTTGAAGAAAAAATGAGAATTATAAAGAGAAAAAGAAAAAAAGAAGTAGAAAGGGAGCAAAAAGAAAAGAGTAGAAAAAAGAAAAGAGAAAAAAAATAAAAATGTGAGCTTTTATGCTAAGGTAAGTGAGGTCAAGAAAGTAATCTTTACAAAATGTCACATACTTGAACTTTTGTATAAAGTGGCTAATTTTTCACTAACGACCTTAACAATTCTTTACCTAGTGTTACTGTTTCTTTGCTGCAGTAATATAGTGATGTGTTTCCCAAAAATATTCCCAATAGTGTGCCATCGATTAAGGGAATTGAGCGTGAAATCAACTTCAAAGGGCATCCCTTATAAACTGATTGGATTATAGGATAACACAAATAAAACCAAGGAGATTCAAAAGCAAGTTGAGGAGTACTTGACCATGAGACATGTGAGAAAGAGTTTGTGTCTGTGTGGTACAAGTGCTAATTATGCCTAAGAAGGATGAAACAAGTCAGATGTGTGTTGGTTATCAAGCCATCAATAACATTATGGTAAAGTATAGGCATTCAATCCCCAGGTTAGATGACATGTTAGATAAGTTGCATGGTTTTTGCTATTTACAAAAATTGATCTATAAAGTAGATACCACCAAATTAGGATGAAAACGTGTGATGAGTGGAAAATTGCATTTAAGACTAAACACAATTTGTATGAATGATTACTCATGCCCTTTGGATTAAAAAATGCACCTAATACTTTTATAAGGCTGATGAATCATATTTTACGTGCATTTATTAGAAAATTTATGGTTGTTTACTTTGATGACATTCTTGTCTTTAGATGAACATGTCAAGCACTTGTGTTTTATATTTGAGGTCTTCAGAAAAGAAAAATTGCATACAAACTTGAAAAATGTTGTTTTTGTATGGAAAGATTGATTTTTTTATATTGTTATTTCTAACGATATAAAGGTGGATGAAGAAAATATGAAGGCTATTAAGGAGTGGTTAGCACCTAAGTCCGTTACTGAGGTAAGGAGCCTTCATAGTTTAGCTAGTTTTTACTATCATTTTCTTAAAGATTTTAGTACACTAGCTGCACTATTAAGTGAGGTTGTTAAGAAAACTATGAAATTTAAGTGTAGTGAGGATCAAGAAAGAGATTTTAAATCAATAAAATAAAAAATATGTGATGCACCTATTTTAGCTTTACCTGATTTTACTAAAACTTTTGAGATCGAGTGTGATGCTTTGGGTATCGATATAGGAACTATTTTGATGCAGGAATGACAACATATTGCATATTTTAGTGAGAGACTCAAACTTGGCAACACTATCTTTTGCCTAATTAGTTTGTCATCCATATGGACCATGAGTCCTTAAAACACTAGAAGAGTCAAGGTAAGTTTAATAGGAGACATGCCAAGTGGATGGAGTTTATTGAGACCTTTCCTTGTGCAATTCAATATAAAAAGGGTAAGGAAAATGTTATAGTTGATGCATTATCCATGAGGTATACTTTACTTTCCACTTTAAATGCGAGGTTGCTAGGATTTGAATACATTAAGGAATTATATGTTAATGATAATGACTTTGCTAGTGTTTACAATAACAAAGCTACCTTTAGTAAGTTTTATAAACTAGATTGGTACTTATTTAAAGAGAATCAATTGAGTGTACCTAATTCTTCTATGCATGAACTGTTAGTTAAAGAGGCATATATAAGGGAGGTTTATTAAGACATTTTAGTGTCAAAAAGACTTTAGAGAAACTCTATATAAACATTTCTTTTGGTCTAAAATGATGTGGGATGTAGAAATAATTTGTTTCTAGATGCATTACCTATCGACAAGTCAAGTCTAAGGTGTTACCACATAAGCTTTATACACCTTTACCCGTACTTAGTGAACCTTGGGTAGATATTTATATGGACATTGTTTTAGGGTTTCCTAGGTCAAAGAAAGATAGAGACTCCATTTTTGTTGTTGTAGATACATTTTCTAAAATGACACATTTCATAGCATGTCATAATATTGATGATGCAACTAATATAATAGAGTTATTCTTTAGGGAGATTGTTCGGCTACATGGGGTACCAAAGAGTACTGTGTCTGACTAAGATGTAAAATTCCTTAGCTACTTTTGGAAAACCTTGTGCTAAATAAGGGACTAAACTTTTATTTATACAACTTGTCATTTCCAAACTGATGGACAAACTATGGTAGTTAATAGAGCGATGATACAAAAGAATCTGAAAAACTGGAAAGAGTGTTTGCCTTTTTTATAATTTGCTTAAAATAAGAATGTGCATTCTACAATTGAGCATTTTCCATTTGAAATTATTTATGGTTTTAACTCACTTATTCCTATGGATTTGTTACCTTTGCCTATTTCATAACAAACTACTTTAGATGGAAAGAAGAAAGTGAAAATGGTGAGGAAGCTACAAGAAATCATTCATAAACGCATTGAAAAAAGAATAAGGATTATATTTGAAAGCCAACAAAAGAGGACGAAGAGTTATCTTTCAACCTAGTGATTGGATTTGGGTAAATATGAGAAAAGAAAGGTTCTTGGAAATGCAATGATCCAAGTTGCGACCTAGAAGAGATGGACCATTTCAAGTGCTTGCAAGGATTAATGACAATGCCTACAAGTTGAATCTTGCAAGGATTTGTTACCTTTCTCCTTTTGACTATGTAGGTGATGATTCAAGGTTGAATCTTTTTGAGGAGAGGAGGAATGGTGTGGACTATGGATCATTGCACATTCCAAGTGAACCCATCATGAGATCAAAGACAAAGTAACTCAAGGAAGAGTTGAACATGCATATTTAAGAGTTACATCATGGTTATAAGGCACCACAAAATGAGCATAAGGTATGGCTTGAACCAGTCAATGAAATAAGAGTGTTGATTCAAGAAAATGAGGGTGCACCACAACAAGATAAAGCACGTTGTGGCATGAAGCTCTTGGATGGTTTTCAGGCAAAATAATTCTTGATGTGGCATGAAGAAATGGGCACTACGACATAGAACTCTCAGGTTTCCTTGGTATGAACGCGCACTACAACATAAAAGAAGGCATGCTCCAACATACTCTTATTGGATTTGCTTACTAGTTCTAGTAATTGACACCACACCATGACATGGATTAATGTGCACTATGGCTTGCACATATAACTCTATTTTCTCACATTTTTTTGACTTATTTCATTCCTGATTTTTTTTCCTAGAGTTTGTGATGTATATATTAATTCTAATGAGGATAGCCAAACTCAAAACTTGAATATTGAAAATTAATCAAACTTGAGAGCTTTTTAGTCTTTTTTGTTCCTTTTCAAACTGACTTAGCATGGATTTTCAACCCTTGTGGTGTCATTATCACTGTTGGTTCTTGGTCATTATATTAATAAAGTTTAGGTGTTGTTATCAATCTTATTAGTAGCATTTTGGGTTATTTTCAATTTGTCATTGGATTTTTAATCTTTTCCCTTAAAGTTCTCAAACACCTTGTGCCTGTGGTTTTCAACGTTCAAGTTTACGGATTCGCATCACAGAGTAAGGAGATCAATTTGTTCTAGAAAGACCTCAACTTTTTGAAACACGTCAGGAGTAGATGATGGCTCCCGATTATTGGCTGGTTTGTCTATGCATGGAGAAGGTGGGATATCATCATAAATATGTTAAGAATCCATTTGGAAAGCTTGACAAGTAAAATGAAATCTCTTAGAGGAAATAGGTGAAAAACACGATAAACAAAACGAGAGCGCAAAGAACATAATGAATGTTTTAGGGTTGTTTGCCAACTCATATTGGTTATAAAACCAAATTTTTTTCCCATAAACAATGTCAATTATTGAAGATGATTTCTATGATCATGATGTTCTTGCCAATTCAATTCTGAAAAGGATGAACAAACAATTAGAAGGAATGACACCAGAGATGTCAAGTCTACTTTAATGCCTAAGGTCGTTCTCTAATAGATATTAGTTGAAATAGTAGAGGATTAGAGAATGCATACTGTATAACTTCACAATGAGGTTATATGTAGAGGTTGAAATAATACAGATTAGTTTTAAGAAGATATTTTCAAATCCAATAATATATGATATTATTTAAATAATTAATTAAGATAATTATTTTATAGAGGAATATTCTCTAGATATGCTTTCTTTTCAAATTCAACATATCCGTTGACTGTGCAATGGAGCATGCCCTGACTGTATCTCTTTTAATCAGTTAATAATGATGTGAACCAATCAGAGGATGTCATATGTACTTGACAATTTTTTTCCAAAATATTTTTTTTGTTTGATAATTTCTAGTTTTAATTACCATGACTAGTTGAGGTTTAATTGTGGAATATATTGGAAACTAAATTTGATCAAATAAGTCTTTTGTACATCACGAATGGGGATATGCTTTAGATTGTTTGATTTTTATAAAGTTTGATCGTACACAAATATCTTATGATTTAATGCCTTAAATTTTACAAATTTTACTCTTCTTAAGTTAATTTTAGTTTTCACCTTGTTTATCTCTCTTTAGTTCTTACCACATTTTATTTAGTTCTCTATATTACATCGAAAAAAATAACAAAAATATCATTTTTAAAACTTATAACAATAAAATTAATACATTTTTATGTCCATCTCATATATTTTTGCTATTAAAAAAATAAAATTATTATTTCATGTTGAATGTCATCTAATTACATTTTTATGGTGTTATTTTTATTGTTATAAGCTTTACAATGTCAATTTTTAGAATAAATAGATTTTTCTATAAATGAACTTTGGGATTGTTACAAAAAATATTATCAATTTATTTTTTATTTCTTTACCTTTAAACTTTACAACTGTTATAAAAATACTATCAAATCATTTTTATTATTTTCATACTATAAAATTTTGTAAATGTTATAAAAATAACGTCGATGTCAATTAGTTAATAAGAATTAATAGCAAGTTATATGTACGTTGATAATATTTTTATAATATTTATAAAATTTAATAGTATCTAAGTAACAAAAAAAATTGATAATATTTTTACAATATTTACAAAGTTTAATATTATGAAATGAAAAAAAAATTAATGATATTTTTATAATAACAAAGTTAGTCAAAAAAAATTCTATTATTTATTTTTTATAATTTATCTATTGTTATTATTTTTTTGTATATATTGTTTTTAGTTTGTGTTAGAAATCTCTCAAAGGCAAACTCTAACTGCGAGAGGTTGGTCGTTTCTTTTCTCTGGACTCCTAATTTTAAAGAGAACGTTTTAGCCAAAAAAAAAAAAAACCTCCCTAAAACTTTTCTTTTGATTTCATTTCTTAGGCGATGTTTTGCAAATCGGCCACTCAATGGTTACATTCTCAAAACCTCGCTCTAAGATTTCACTCAACCTTCACAAACACTTCACAACAATCACTCTTCTACACTCATAAAAGATCCCTCTTCGCTTCTCCACTTTCCAACTTGAGCTCTTATCATGGCCTCTCAATTCTGCTAAGTCAACAGACGTTTGGCATTCCAAGTGAGGAATCAGCTTTTTCAACTTCTTTATCATCAGACTCTTTCTTGGTGGAGAAAATTTTATTGGGTTTGAAGCAAGGTAATCTAATTTCATTGCGTAACTATGTTTATCGATTGAATCCATCTTCTTTGGTCGAAGTTCTTCATCATTGTCGTGAAAATTTGCATCTGGGTATGAAATTTG
The DNA here is from genome assembly GCA_030763125.1 of Hippophae gyantsensis. Classification (NCBI taxonomy): domain Eukaryota; kingdom Viridiplantae; phylum Streptophyta; class Magnoliopsida; order Rosales; family Elaeagnaceae; genus Hippophae; species Hippophae gyantsensis. Next base: position 24,473,050 of record CM061029.1, on the reverse strand, counting down.
TTGATTTAATTGTGTTAAACTGTCTGAATTTTAAGCATTCGTCGCAGTCATTGAGTGCTATGATTCATGTTTTGGTACGTTGTAGGAGGTTATCTGATGCACAAGCTTTGGTTCTTAGAATGGTTAGGAAGAGTGGAGTTACAAGGGTTGAAGTTGTTGAGTCTTTGGTTTCGACCTGTGATAATTGTGTCTCAAATGCCTTGGTCTTTGATTTATTGGTTAAAACTTATGTGCAAGCTAGGAAGTTCAGAGAGGGGTCTGAGGTGTTTCGGCTGTTGAGAAGCAAAGGATTTTGTATTTCTATTAATGCTTGTAATAGTCTGCTTGGTGGGCTTGTTAAGGTTGGGTGGGTTGATTTGGCATGGGAAGTATATGGGGAAGTTATTAGAAGTGGTGTTTGTTTGAATGCTTATACTGTTAACATTATGGTTAATGCCTTGTGTAAAGATAGTAAATTTGATAGTGTTGAGTCATTTTTACTGGACATGGAAGAGAAGGGAATTTTTCCAGATGTTGTAACATATAATACATTGGTCAATGCATATTGTCGTGGAGGGCATCTGGAAGAAGCATTTCATTTAATGAATTCTATGTCAGATAAAGGGTTGAAACCTGGACTTTTCACATATAATATTATAATAAATGGTTTATGTAAAGCTGGAAATTTCACTAGGGCAAGAAAACTTGTGGATGAGATGTTGCAGATTGGTTTGACTCCTGATATTACCACGTATAATGCATTACTTGTCGAAAGTTGTAAAAAAAATAATATCCAAGGGGCTGAAAGGATTTACAATGAAATGTTATCCAGAAGTGTTTCCCCAGATATAATCAGTTTCAGCTCACTTATTGGGGTGTTTTCGCGGAGTGGACATCTCGATAAGGCATTAGCATATTTTAGAGTTTTGAAAAATGCAGGGTTGGTTCCTGATAATGTGATATATACTATCCTCATTGATGGATACTGTAAAAGTGGCATAATGTCTGAGGCATTGAAGATGAGGGATGAAATGATAGAGAATGGTTTTGTAATGGATGTCGTCACATATAACACTATTTTAAATGGCCTGTGTAGGCAGAAGATGCTGGGAGATGCAGGCCAGTTGTTTCTTGAGATGGTTGAAAGGGGTGTTTTTCCTGATTTTTATACTTTTACTACACTTATTCAGGGATACTGCAGGGGTGGGAATATGAGTAAAGCAGTAAATTTGTTTGATACAATGACTTCAAGAAATCTGAAGCCTGACATTGTCACATATAATGTATTGATTGATGGGTTTTGCAAAGTGCATGAGCTGGAGAAAGCTAAGGAGTTATGGGATGACATGATCTCTAAACAGATATATCCCAGTCACATCTCATATGGTATTCTCATAAATGGATTTTGTAATGAGGGGCATGTATTTGGAGCACTCAAGTTGTGGGATCAAATGGTTGAGGAAGGCATCAAACCTACTCTTGTGACTTGTAACACTATTATAAAAGGCTACTTAAGGTCAGGTTATGCAATAAAGGCGGATGAGTGCTTGGACAAAATGACTTCACAAGGCATTGTTCCTGACAGTATTACATACAACACTTTGATCAATGGGTATGTTAAAGAGGAGAATATGGACAGAGCTTTTGGTTTGATTAACAAAATGGAAAAGCAGGGGCTCTTGCCGGATGTTATTACATACAACATAATTCTGATGGGATTTTGTAAAGAAGGTAGAATGCAAGAAGCAGAGCTAATACTAGGGAAGATGATTGAAAGAGGGGTACACCCTGACAGGACAACTTATTCATCATTAATAAATGGACATGTCACCAAGGACAACTTGACGGAGGCATTTCGCTTCCATGATGAAATGCTACAGAGGGGATTTGTTCCAGATGATATATTCTAATATTTTTCCCTTGTGGGCTGAAGGTAGGATGTTCTTTAATTTTTCTATTTATTAATATATTTTTTTGGGGGCGGGGCACAAGGATCCCCAGACCATCAATTTAATCTGCTCAGTTTTCTCGGTCTTGGGTTCGAGATATTCCTTGGTTTTCGTATGAAAAATGATTTAAAAATAGAATACAAGTTAGAAGTACAATGTTCTTTCGTGAGCTTTTTCATCTTAATCTGCTTATGCCATAAAATCATACGATTGTATTCCTTTAAGCATAAATTCTGCTGTTTTCAGCTGGTATTGTTACAGAGAATTGTTTCATTGCATGAAAAAGTGAACTTTCTCTCGATACAACTCGTCCTTTTATATGCTGACTATGATACCGACCTTTTGGGAGCATTTGAAGTTTTTGATAAAGATGTTTTATAAACTAAGCGTGTTTTATTTGTCTGAAATGTAGTAGACATTTAAGGATGAAACAGGTCCTGCAGCCATTGTTGAACAGATTATGGTTGGCCAATCTTGAACAGATTATGGTTGTAGCGTGGCCGTGGGAAGTGTCCCCTTGGTCAAGCTATGTTGGTACTTAAGAGGACTAAAGGTTATATTTTGAGACGTTTGACACATTTGAAGGGCTCATGGATGATCACAACGAGAGCAATTTATCAAAGGCATTGTGTGATGCCTCTCCTATAGCAATTTACCCACAGGTAAGTTTTCCCAAGGATGCACTGGTATTCTACCATAAGGAAAACGACTAGAACTTATAGTTTCTTATAAAAAGATATGAATATTTTCATTCATGGGAACTATGTGTGTCTTAGAAAGAGCATTCCACATTGCATTCATGCACATACTGTTGAAATATCAAAGTAATTACATAGGATTTGGTGTGACTATATATTAATTTACATATTAGGAGAATATATATTTCCTTTATTAGAAGATTTTATTCTGTAATATTTTTTTTTCTTCCTTTTCTAGACATAAACTTTCCTATAAATATTGTAACTGTTGTATTGTACAATTCATAGCTATGTTCTTTCTAATCCATGGCTGAAAGAGATTTCAACCAAAAGCCAGAGATACTCTTTGAAATCCTCATCCCTGGAACCATCGAAGAATTAGAAACCACACAATTGTGGAAAATGAAACAAGAAGGAAAAAAGCTTACTGTCAACCCTCCAATAGTATCCCAGCAACCAGAGGTGATGTCGGAAGAGTCAGAAGAAACATACTCAACCAAGCCCAGTACCAAGGCGATGGTTTGAGGCAATATTTTGTTCAACCCATCCATGAGCATGAGCTACAGTATGTTCACCAGAAAATTTATAGTCTTCATTTTCTCGAAGCTCAGCCAGTTCGTTGGGAGTTGAACTCAATAGCCAAAGTAAGAATGTTGAGGAATGCAGATCCCGCAGATGCTGGAGGAGCCAAAAACCAGGGAGGATTGTGAGAAGTGTCGATTGACATTTGAAAGTTTACAAAATACAGACCTAATTAACCTAGGAGTGAACAAATTATTTTTAATTTTTATTAATTTATAATTTAATAATTTAAACAAAACGATCATACATGCAATAACGTGGAATTGTTCTAGAATTTATAATCATGTGTCACTTAAATCAAATCAACTAGTAAATTCTAAAGTAAAAAGATTAACCACAAGTTCAATAAAAATAACTTCTTTAAAATTTAACAATCAAATTAAATAATTATAATTGTACATAAAATTATTTAATCCAAATATGTAAAAACTTAATTAAGAAAAAATTATATAAAGATAAAAAATATAAAAAATATTTACTAATAAATATCTCTAATACGATATCAATTTGGTATTAACCATCCAATTTAATTTTTTGTACTTGAATTACATTCTCTTTTGTTACTTTTTCCCTGCCACACTCTAAATTTTTTTCTTGGTATTTCAGCTGTTTGCACTGCCAAGCACACTTAAACCCAATCAGGCTTGATCGCCTTGTCTTTGGCGAATGCTGCTTACTTCACAGATCTCAATAATCAATAATTAATATCAACCCTTAGTAATTGCACTAATTAATAAATCAACCTTTTCTCATCTTTTTTACTTGCACAGAACTTGAGTGATATGTATATATAAGTTAATTGGTTTTGGCTGCCGATTCTTCAGTGATGATAATATTTTCTCCTTTTGTTTATTTTTAGGCTGCACAATAGAATTAGCACTAATAAATAAATAAATATATATATATATATATATATATATATATATTTATATATATATAAACTGCACAATAGAATTAACACTAATAAATATATATATATTGATAAATTGTAGAACAGCTAATAATATCATCACTGAAGAATCGTAGTCTATTAATGCTACCTCTTTGATATTATTAGGTTTTTATCCATTAAGGTAGCTTTATTGTTTAGAGTTCATTATAAGATTATGACGTCCACTTGGGACATAAAAAACATTCATAACTCTACTATGGGAGAAACCTTATTATTACAGACAGATTTGTTTAGATTCAACATTACAATCCCTAGACCAATAAGTTGAGATAGTGTAGTATACCCAAATAGGTGGCTATTAAAAGGAATTTGTCAACCAACATCTGAAACTCATCAAACAGAAGTAGTTGAAAAAAACACAACTTTTTGAAATAATAAAATATAAAAATGGAAATATTGAAATAGGATTCAATAGATCCTCATCAATGAGATGCTCTTCGAGTGTCTTATATTTCTCATCAATGGATTTACCATTCAAAACAAACCCTAGGTCATCAACATCTGATTTACTTAGGAAAACAAAACTCAAAGGAGTAGACTGTAGTACCCAGGTTCCCAAACCAGTTTACACTGTTGAAAACTCTGAGATGAGCGAATCACCTCAGTTATCACCATTTTTTCCTTTATCACCAACTCAATCATTAGCACCTAGCCAGGATGTTAGAATAAATGAGTTAAATGTATTAACGGTAGATAATGAAGAACCCTGGGATGCAGATGTCCTTAGGATAGACCTCAATTTACCACACAACAAGAAAATCAAAAATTGGTTTTATAGCACACACTTAGTAACTACTAGGGCTAGCTGTTTTAGGAAACATGAGCGTTACGTTAAAGAACATAACAAAAATATAGACTTCATAGATTGGCTAAAAATCTATAGAAAATCAAAAGGACTATCTTCTATAACCATATATATGGTCAGAGCTTCTTTTGTTAATAAAATTGACAAAAAGAAAAAAATTAAAAAATGTTAACCTGAACTAGGAAGACATAGCAGAATCATCATCATCATCGGCAGTTAACCCTGAACCAGTTAGCTCAGTATCACTAATGGTCCAACCATTAGAAACATTACCAGATCACATTGTTACCCAAACCCAGGATAGCATAGTTAGATCATTATCAATCGTTAGTCTAGAATAGATTAGCGAAATACCATCTGTTGACTTAGTCAAACCATCAACGATCTTAATAGGTAAGCTAACAATTACTATTCAGGATCTAATACCAAAACCAATACTTAATCCTATAGTTCAAATTGACCCTAAACTAGTCAACATAACAGTAGAACCAATAGCCATAGAACCCTTAGCTATAGTTCCATGTTACAAAACATTTCCATCAATTAGTATCTCAAATGTCACAGAAGTTGATTTCGATATACTTTTAGAAGATGAACTAGTAGAGTCTTTAGCTAGCACACCAGTAGCTTCAACTCCACAACTTAAAACCTTTTCAGAAATTAAACCTAGTGAAATCACATTAGCTGACTTCGATAAGTTTTTAGAAGAAATAGATGATCTAATTAATGAAGTTAATATGATCAAAATAAAAAAGAAGTTACCCGTATGGGAAACTCCAGATGGTTCAGTTGAAGCTAAACATCCTCCATTAAGACCTATTACCATCCCTTACCAGGATAGTCACGTATAAGCTTTCCCTATTAAGAATCCTCAAGAGAACTAGGCAACCAACCTCAAAAACATAGTTACCCAAAATAACTATACAAACATCAGCCTAAATACTTTAGGTAAATAATTAATCAAGATAGTGAAAAATCTAAAATTAGATATCCCCTCTACCTTGAGTCAGATAACAGATAGGATAGTAAAAAACCCTATCTTCAAACTTTTCCAGGTCTCCAAACCAGCCCAGGAAGATATAACATCAAAATTTGAAAAACTTCAAAATTGGAACAATACCCTTAGGTCCCAATTAGAAGACCAATTTTCAAACAAAATAGGACTAGTTGTTCCTGAGTCACCATTGACTTCAAAATCAATCCAAAACCCATTACATGATCTTAGTATTCTTAGCAAACTAGGATCGGATACATCATCTGCGGGTAGTTCCTAGGAAACCATCTCTGAACCTACTCATCACCTTCAAAAATTAGCTTGGCAAGGACCTAGCCCAGTTAGGTACCCTCACACCATAGGTACCCAACCTAGTCAGGTCATCCAAACTAAGTATAACGTGTCTTCAATCTATGTTTGGAACATAGATGGAATGACTGATTATGAGATATTAAATATCTTACAGCAAATGACCATGGCATCAAATGCCTATAAAACCCAAATTGGCACAACTGATAAAACAGTTGTTGAACTATTAATAGCTGGCTTCTTAGGCCAACTAAAAGGATGATGGGATCATCATCTTTCAAAACAACAATAGTCAGATATATGCAATGCGATATTGACTGATGAGTGTGGCATACCCATACTTTCCCATCAAGGTGCTCCTATACATGATGTAGTTTCCACATTAGTCTTTACCATATAACATCATTTTATGGGAGATTCATCTCATTTAAAAGATAAAAACGTCGATATTCTTTCCAATATAAAATGTAGGAAGATGAGCGATTTTAAAAATTATAAAACTACATTTCTGTCTATAGTTATGTTAAGAGATGACTCTATTCAACCATTCTGGAAGGAGAAATTCCTAGCAGGACTTCCTCCACTCTTAGGTGAGAAAACTATAAACAAAATTCGTGAAACCTATAGGAATCACATTATCCCATATGATCAACCCACCTATGGTCAGTTAATCAGTTTTGCTCAAAACTAGGGTCTTTAAATATGTTAAGATTTGAAAATCCAAAAATAAATGAAATTGGAACTGAAAGTTTTCAAAAGAGAAATTATATCATTCTGCAAACAGTTTCATGACAATCTCTCTAATAACCAAACCTGCGAGGGAACTTGCAGCAAAACCTTACAAGGAACCACATAAAACTTATAAGAAAATTTCAAAATCAAGAAAACCATTCTTTGAAAAGAAAATGAATTTTTATAACAAACCTTATAAAAACAAATTTAATAAGGCATCAAAACATCATAAAAAGCCCTTTAAAAACTTTAAAGAGTTTAAATGTTATAAATGTGGCAAAAAAGGTCACACTGCAAACTACTGCAAAATGTCTAAAAAACTTCATAAATTAAAACTTGAAGAAGACACCTTTGCCAAAATATCTGCCTTATTGGTAGATACATCCTCATCATCTGAGTCTAACCAATGGACAGACGAAGAATCAAACCCCCACGATGATGAACTTGCAACAAGCAATTCAGATTATTCAAATAAAAATATTAATGTATTAACTAAGGAAGAAGATGAACAACTTCAAGATAAAATCCTTAAGTTAAATGATCTATCAATAACCAAACTATATGTAGAATACTTAACTACATCTTTGGATAAAACAAAACCATTAAAAATTTCTGAACTTCCAAATACCAGCATAGGCTATTATAACCTCATTACTGTTCTGGAACAAAAGAACAAAATTATTAAACCAGAAAGTCAAATTCAAGACTTAAAAGTTGAAATCAAAACTATTAAACTGGAACTCCACCAGCTTAAAGAAAAATTAAAAGAATATGATATTAAGTTTCAACTACTTAATTATGGAGATAAAATATCAACCTATGTAAGTGATTCTGAAGATGATCTTACTCAAAACATGAAAGTAAAAGCATATTAATGCAAAAGTGCAATGTGGTTTAAACTCCTCCTAAGTTCTATGACCCTCCAAGTTCTATGACCCCTTAATTTAAAAATCAATTACAAAATTAAAAGATAAAAAAGATGTAAATGAATACAAATCTAATTTTTTTAACTCAAATTTTGATTATCTATTGTATAATAAAGCACATAGAGTAAAGGAATCACACAAACATACTTCGCACATATAATGACATATTGATATTTACTTAAAAGTAGTATATATGTTTAAACTCTACAAATATGTCTTACTAAGTTATTTATGATCAATCAAGAACGACTTAAAAGAGAAAAAATATCAGCTATTATGTAAAATTATAATTGTGTATTCAATCTCACAAAATAAATATATCTACCAAACGAGGGCTTAAATCTTTTTTATTTTTATTTTATAAATGAGGCATATGATTATTTTTTTCTTTTTTTCAAATTTTTCTTCAATCTCTATTGGCTCTTTCTTTTTGTACATATCAAATACAAGTTTTATAGGCAGTTGTTTTTTGCACAATCTTTTTTTTTTGCACGAGCCATAAACCTAGCATATTGACTTTCACACTAATCATAAGGTAGCTCTCTCCGCTTACTACGGTAGCTTCACACATCACAGTAGGTAGCCCTCTTAATACTAGGTGCTTTCATATGGTAAAATTTTAGAAAGCAAGAAATAGAACTAAACACAATTTTATAGTCAAGATTAGTTGAAGTCTCAGAGTCTTTCAAAAGAAACTTTACACATAGCATATAATAGCATATATGTGTATTCGTGAGTATGTGAGTAAGTTCATGACAATATCGATCATTATATATATAAGAATATGTGTGTGCATAAGTCAAAATTGTGGAATAATTTATAAAATAAATGTTAAAATGAGTCAAGTCATTAAAAATAAGGTTATATGTATGTAAGTGTTGAATAAGTCCAATGTCTTGTTGGCCAGATTAGGATTCTACTTCTCTATCTTTTTGTTCAAATAAAATTTGGAATTCAATTTAAGGGAGAGATTTCCAATGCACTCCTAAGATATTCAAATTTTTGAGTGTTCTTAACTTTAGTGAATATGTCGGCTAATTGTCTCTCAGTAGGTACAAACTCAGGTTTCATTACTTTCTTTTCAACTAATTCTCAAATAAAATGATGTCTAATGTCAATGTGCTTAGTTCTAGAATGTTGAATTGGATTCTTTGGAATACATATAGCACTAGAATTATTACAATATAAGAGAATCATACCTTATGGTTGATTGTAGTCCTTGAGCATGTTTTTCATCCAAAGAATTTGTGTGCAAGAGTTTCTTGCTATAATGTATTCCACCTCAGCTGTAAAGCGTGTGATAGAATTATGGTTTTTACTGTACGAGGATACTAAGTTGTTCACAATGTAGAAACAACCATTTGATGTGGTCTTCCTATCATCCTAATTGTCTGCCCAATCGGCATTTGTATAACCACTTACTTCACAAGTAGTGTTAGTAGTAAAATATATCATAATTACTTGTTCTTGAAATATAGCTGATGATTTCCTTTTCATTTTCTAAGTGTGATTCCTTAGGGCCAGCTTGATAACATGCACACATATCGACACTAAAACATATGTTAGGCCTACTTGTAGTGAAGTAAAGTAAATTACATATCATACTCATATAAAGGGTTTGATCAATGCTTTTACTTTGAGTGTCCTTTGTAATTTTTGTGCTGGTACTTAAAGGAGTCCTTAATGGTCTGTTAGTTTCAAGATCAAATCATTTAACAAGGTTGTAGGCGTACTTGGTTTGAGAAATAAATATATTATCATGAGATTGTTTGGTTTGCAAACCAAGAAAGAAAGTCATTTCACCTACCATGAACATTTCAAATTCATTTTTCATAACATGCACAAAATCATCCATTAGTGTACTAGATGTAGATCCAAAAACTATGTCATCTATATAAATTTGAGTAATGAAGATCCCATTGTTACTCCGTTTGATGAATAGAGTCTTATCAACTCCCCTTAAATAAATATATTATCATGAGCTTGTTTGATTTGCAAACCAATAAAGAAAGTCATTTTACCTACCATAGACATTTCAAATTCATTTGTCATAACATGCACAAAATCATCCATTAGTGTACTAGATGTAGATCCAAAAATGATGTCATCCACATAAATTTGAGTAATGAAGATCTCATTGCAACTCTTTTTGATTAATAGAGTCTTATCAACTCCTCTCGAATAAATCCTTTGTTCAAGAGATATTTGTTCAAGAGATTGTTGGTAAGTCTTTCATACCACACACGAGGAATTTGTTTCAAACAATATAGAGTTTTGTTGAGTTTGTAAACATGATTTGGAAATTTTGGATCAACAAATCCTTTTAATTGTTCCACGTATACCTCTTCATTCAAAAATCCAATGAAAAAGACAGAATTAACATCCATTTGATATAATTTGAATTTCATGTGACAAGCAATGGCAAGTAAAATCCTAATTGATTGTAACTTAGCTATAGGTGAAAATGTTTCATAAAGGTCAACTCCTTCTACATGTGTAGCCTTGAGTTACCAATCTAGCCTTATTTTTAACAATAATGTCATGCTCATCAGATTTATTTTTAAACACTTATTTAGTTCTAATAACATTTTTGTTTTTAGACTTAGGTACTAATATCCACACATGATTTCTTTCAAATTGGGTTAACTCATCCTACATGGCATTTATCCAAAATTCATCCCTAAGGACTTCATTCACATTTTTTGGTTAAACCTGATAAACATAGCATAAATGGGTTACCTCTCTTATTTGTCTTATTCTTGTTACCATGCATTAGGATCTCCAATTATATTCTTAATAGGATGATTCTTTGAAGTGCAGATTGGATTTATCATTGATAAGGTTGATGCTTCTTTCTTCTTTTCATTTATTTCCTCAAACTCCTCTTCATTTTTTGTAATTGTGTCATTGGTTATTGTTAATTGAGGTGCTATGAAATTTATTTCATTATCAACTTCTTCACCTGTAATATGCTTACCTACATCATCTATAACGACTTTTATGGATTCCATAACAATATTAGTTCTATAATTGAAGGCTTTGTAGGCTTTACTGTCTAGGAAATAACCAAGAAATGTACCTTCATCACTTCTTGAATAAAACTTACCCAACTATTCTCGATTCCTAAGTATGTAGCATTTACTTCTGAAAACATGCATGAATTTCAAATTGAGTTTCTTATCTCTCCATATCTCATAGGGAGCTTGGTTTGTACGTGGGTAAGGATATACACGATTTATAATGTGGCATGCGATGTTTATAGCTTTAGCCTTAAACCTTTTGGAGACTCCCTTAGCATGAAATATTACTCTTGCCATCTCCTAAAGTTTCTTGTTTTATTTTTCTTTCAACTACTTCATTTTGTTGAGGTGTAATGGGAGCAGAGAATTCATGAAAGATATCATGTCCTTTGCAAAAGTCAACACACTTGGTATTTTCAAACTCTTTTCCATGGTCTTTTCTCAATCTCTTGATGGTTACTATTTTGTCTTCTACTTCAACATGCACTCTTGTATAATATGAGATGAAGAATTCATAAGCATCAGGCTTATCTTTAAGAAAGTATACCTAAGTGTAGCGAGAAAAGCCATCTATTACAATTATGATATATTTCTTACCTTCAATACTTTTGGTTCTCAAAGGACCCATAAGGTCAATATGTATCATTTCCAATATTCCATTTGTATTGATACTATGGATCTTATTATGAACAGTTTTAGTTTGTTTACTCAATTGACATGGTCCACATACAGGTGTTTCATTTTTTTGGGAAAGTATGTAAACCACACACAATGTTAATTTTACTTCATCTAACCAGATCTTTAAAACTCATATGACCTAGCTTTTCATGCCATAAGATAGTTAAATCATTGCTAGCTAGGTTACATGTTACTATGGGTGATGTGTCAATACAATAACAATTGTCATGTGATATAATTCCCTTAATCATGCATTCACCCTTTCGATATTTTACAATGCAATGATTATTCGCAAATTACACATTGAAATCATTGTCACATATTTGACTTATGTTAATCAAGTTTTCCTTTAGTCCTTCCACATATAAAACATCATAGAGATATCCTATATTTAAACGGAGTCTTTCCCAACAATTTTAGATGTTTTACCATTACCAAAGATAACTATCCCTTTATTTTATTCTTCAAATGTTTTAAACAAAGAATGGTTCCCAGTCATGTGTCTAGATCATCCATTGCCAAAATACCAGACGGTATTTGATTTAGCTTTAAACTCTATGTGGGCCACAAAGTAGTGCAACTTAGATTTCTTAACCTATCCTCTTTTAATTTTGAAAGTTTGAGCTACTGGTTTCTTGGGTTCCTCTTTTTTTTGTAGTTCTTACAGTAAAAATTTTAAGTTTGGAAATTTTTTAGGTGTCCTAGAAACATTTGTATTCGTGATAGAATCATAGGTATAAAGAAATCTACACTTAAGGCTTATGTGTCATTTCCTACCACAATGATGATAAATGGGAACAAATTGAATTTGTTCAGAGTGATAAGGTGCATAAATTATCTTCCTTGCCATAGCAACGATGAGTTTTATAAATTGAGTTTTGGATAATAAAGGTGTTGGCTGTTCATCTATATATCTAAAACCTCTCTTATCTCTATGTTGCTTTCTATAGTCTAAGACTTTGGTCAATTTTTCAACACCTATAGTCAAATTCCTCACCGTCTCTTTAGCAATGCTAAGTTCTTGCCTAAGCTTTTTGTTTTCTTGATTGGTTTCTACGAGACTTAGATTCAGGGCATTAATATTTTCAGACAATTCCTTTTGATCTTTCTCTAGGCTAGAGGAATTTGTTTTGTGAACATTGATGATATCATTAAGTTTAGTTGCTCCAATAAGCAGTTTATCTCTCTTTTTCTTCGTACCTAGACAAGCCATGAATAGTTCATCATAATTCGATGCATTAAACTTAGATAGTAAGAGAGAAGGGTTTACTCCTTTATTTTCTTCATCCAAGTTAGAGTCAGAGTCATTATGGTGTGCTTTGGTAGTTGCGGTGAAGGCACGATAGTTAGTGTCATTATCCTTTGAGTTACTAGCATTATCCTGCTCATATTCTGTGTCATTAAGTGTAGCATTAAAGACTTTTACAATTTTTTTTATTGTTTGCACATTCTATATAAATATGACCAAAGCCCAAACGAGTAAATCATTGAGGATTAATGGGCTTAGTTTTCTTACCATTAGAGCTAAGAGGTCTGCTTTCTCTTAAGTTTCGGTCTCTTAAACGACTGGATTGTCCAGATTGATTATTTTATTGACCCTTCTTATTCATGAACTTCTTAAATTTATATGTTAACAAGACTAGTGACTCATCATTCATATTCTCGTCACTATTAAAGATGTCCTTTTTGGAGCTTTTGAATGCCACATCTTTGTTTTTCTTAGGTGGATCAAGAGTAAGCTATACCTGGCAAGTTCATTAATGTTTAGGTTGTCCACATTCTTGCTTTCCTTTATCATTGTAAATTTCATCTTGTAGTCTACTGTTAAGGAGCTTAGGAGTTTGCATACTTGTATAGGTTTTGAAATTTTCTCACCAAGGTTAGAACAAACATTAGTGATATCACAAAAGAGAGCTAAGTGTTGCTCATTTTAATGGAATCAAACTAAGATGTTAGCAATCTCAATTTTGTTTGTTTCACTTGGGAAGTTCCCTCATGAGCAAGAGTAAATGCATTCGATGCATTTTTAGCAGTCTCTTAGTTGGAGATGCGACAGAACTCATCAATCGACACTACAGCAAAGATTGAGCTTAGATTATTTTTGGTTTACTCCACTAAGAGTACATTCTTCAGTAACTCATTCTTTTCTTGGCTTTATGGTTGTTACACCATCTTTCATTACCGAAGGTGGTTCCTAACTATCAAGAATAGCATCCCAGAGTTTTTCATCTTATTTGAGAAAAAACTTGTATGTGAGTTTTCTAGTAAGGGTAATTATACCCATCAAAGAGTAGGGGTCTAACAAATGATACACCTTCTTTCATTTGATCTATAGATAGGAGTGTATATCCCTAAGGATCAAACCCACTAAGTGTATTTAGTGTTAGCTCCGATATCAATTAAAAGTTTATAAAATACAGACCTAATTAACCTAGAGGGGGTTTAAACTATTTGCATTACCAAGCACACTTAAACCCATCAGACTTGATCGCTTTATTCTTGTCGAATGCTGCTTACTTCACACAGATCTCAATAATCAATAATTAATATCAGCCCTTAGTAATTGCACTAATTAATAAATCAATATTTTCTCATCTTTTTTACTTGTACGTAACTTGAATGATATGTATATATAAGTTAATTGGTTTTAGTTGTCGATTCTTCAGTGATGATAATATTTTCTACTTTTGTTAATTTTTTGGCTGCACACCCAATAGGTTTAGCACTGATATATATATATATATAGGTAATAATAAAAACCAACTAAAAATAAGAAGATAATTTTTTTTGAGAATATATATTGATGATATATATAATTCTGACCGATGACAACTTAAAAGAAATCACGAAATTAAAGAAACACTTAACTGTAGAGTTTGAAGTAAAAGATCTATGATATATGTGATTCTTCTTAGGAATGAAAAGTTACAAAATCGAAAAAAGGAGTTAGTGTCTCTCGTGCTGGATCTCCTCTCTAAAACAAACATGTTTGGCTACAAACCAAGCGACATTCCAAACAAACATGTTTGGCTACAAACATTCTGACATAGCATTTGCGGTTAGTATAGTTAGTCAATACGTGTATTTTTCAAAAGCTCATCTTGAAGCGGTTTATAGAATTCTCAAATATCTCAAAGGGTTACTTGGGAGAGGATTATTTTTCAAGAAAAATAAAACCAAAAACTTACAAGTCTATACTGATGCAGATTAGACTTGCTCAATAGAGTGCAAAAGATCTACTATTAGATATTTTACCTTTGTGTTTGAAATCTTAGTAACGTGAAGAAGTAATAAGTAAGAAGTAAAATGCAGTAGCTAAAAGTAATATTGAACCATAATTTAGAGTAGTTACATAAGGAATCTATGAAGCTATGTGGTCAATCAAACTCTTTAGGGAACTTCAAATTGTAGCAACACTTCTAGGAAAGTTATACTGTGACAACAAGGTAGCCAACAATATTTCTTTGAATTGGGTTTAACATGACAGAATAAAACATGTGAAAGTAGACTGATATTTTATCAAAGAGAAAGTTGAAAATAGAACAATTTACATGACTATGTTTCAACAAAAGAGCAAACTGTCAATTTTTTCAAAAAAGGGATTCTTCGACCTGACTTTGATAACCTTATTTACAAGTTGGATATAATCAACATTTTTGATTCAATTTGAGAGAGAATGTTGAAATATCAAAGTAATCATAGTAGATTTGATGTGATTATGTATTAATTAGTATATTAAGAGAATATATCTTCTCTTATTAGAAGATTTTATTATGTAATATTTTAGTGGAGATTTTTTTCTTTTTCTAAACAGTTTTTCCTATAAATATTGTAACTATTGGATTGTACAATTCATCCCAATATACAACAACATAGTTTCTCAATTTATTAGTCTTTCCATATATATTCGTTATATGACACCAATAAATTGCTAATGACTTAAAACCTCTTATCAGTAAATTAGGTCTCAATCATGAAATTAGTGTCTGATTGGCACATCTCAAGTTGCGAGAAGCCCCGTCAAAGTTTCCCTTTAGGTAAAACGTTGAGAGGTTAGGTCCTTTTGGCTTTCTTTTTATGCACAACCAATGAGATTGTCCAGTCACTTTGTGGGATTGGTAAACTTTGTATAGCATATTAGGATGTGCAAAGGCCAAGATATCTAAAGCCTAATTTTTCTCATTGCCCAATTTAGTCAATGACTCTTAGGAAACTTGGAAGGAGTTCTTCTCTTATGCCTTCGATTACATGGTCATGACAGTTGTGGCATCTACAGATATGTCTATTAATGATGTATGTCTTTATATGATTCTGTTAGACAGATTTACGTACCAGGCTCTTGTTAATTTTTTAATATGATTTCTAAATGAAGAATCTCTTAGTATATATAAGCGAAAGCTGATAGTGGTGGAAAGCTCTCACTGTGCTCGCAAATTTTTAGGTTCTGATTGTCAAAGCTCTTGCATTTTGGCATTATTCTGTTATTGTGCGATAAGCTGGTTTTAAGTCCTGACTGTAAAGATAAATAATCAATTCAGCAGTGGCCAATTAGCCATATTGTGCATGATATTCAAGAACTTATATTTTTAGCATATGTAACTTGAAAAGGTAAACAAACATTTTTATTTTTTTTGTTTTTTTCCGATCCGTAAAGATTATGTTGGGAAATCAACATTATCAAAAGCTTAAATTATTGAGAAAATAGTTAATATTATTTTTATATATTTATTACTATTTTCCCAAAATGTTTTCCCGTTGTTAGATTTATCTTTCAAGTTTATATCTCTTTGTTTTTGGTACTAAAATTTGGCTAAATGGATTAAAGTGGAGTTTGAAGCGGCAAAATTTCAATAATGTCCTTGAGGTTTCGATTTTGTTTTTTAGTAATGCTCTCAACCTTCTCAAAATGTCAAGGACATCCTCATATATGAATATTCTTAAGAGGTGTGAAATCGAAGGGTAAAATGGTAAATGCTCATCTTGGCTGATCAAACACGCAAATGAAAAGATTGAAACTCGTTGGGATTTCCTTAGAAGGATCATTTGGCACCCTAATAATTCTACAAAAGTAGAGTTCTTTATTCACTTATAAATAATTTATTTGCCTTGTTATATGCTAAAATATCATGAAAAAGTTTAATTTATTTTTAATATGTTTAATATAGATGAAAAGATATCATAAAGATCCAAAATAGGCAAAAATGAGGACAAATACAAAATTACAAAGTCGATCAAGTTTTTATAATTGGATTGATTGAGGGTCATTGCTTGATCGATCGAGCGATGAGGAACAAAAAGCGTAAGCACAAAATTAAATCCCAACTTTCAATTTCAACCCTTGGATTAAAGCAATACGAATCCTAATCTAATAAAGATCAATTTCAATCTATTTAAAGCACCATATAGAGGTCATAAACACAACAATTAAGACACACAATTAAGATTACAAACCCTAACAGTTGTCAAGAAGACAAAAGAAGAGAAAAAGTTTAAAAGGAGATTAAAGAAGACACAACTTTGTCAAGAATTCAAAAGAAAATTAGTATTACAAATGAAGAGATTGAGTATATCTATTATTCACTTTTCTTTATCAATTGTATTGTCTTTTTTTTTATGCAAAAAATATGAGCTTTAAGAACATAATCATGTCTAGCTAATTTATTAATCTAGGAGTCTTATGAACCCAATTTTCTACGTGTGATGATCTAATAGTTTATTATAATTGTTATTTCAATTCAATTATATTATTTAATTTGATTTGTATGATATTCATTGTTTGGCTAATAGTTAATCTATAGAAACATTTGTTTATGAAGATTAATTTAAATCGAGAAAAAAAGTGAGAATGAGAGCACTGAAATAAAAAAAGAGTTGATCAAGGGGAGTTAAAAAAAGAGAGGGAAAAGATGTGAGTGAAGAAAAAAATCAAAAGAGAGAAAAAAGAAACAAATGAGCTTTAATGCTAAGGAAAATGACATCAAATGAGTGTTTTACTCTAACCAGTCTCTATCTTTACTTTCGTACAAAGGGGCTTGCTTTTCTACTAATGATTTGGACCAATATTTGCCTAGTGTTATTGTTTATTTACTGTAAGAGTTCGATGATATTTTCTTAGAAGAGATCTCTAATGGGCTATCACCCATAAGAGGGATTGAGAACCAAATTGACCTTGTTCTTGGAGCTTGAATTCTAAACTTACCGGAGTAATCTTAAGGACACAGAGGAACTCTAAAGGAAAATTAAGGAGTTGTTGGCTAATGGTAAGTAGGGGAGAGCTTGAGCCTATGTACCATGCCTGTGATATAGTACCAAAGAAGGATGGAATGTCGAGAATGTGTGTTGACTGTTATACCATTAACAACATTATGGTAAAACATATACATCTTATTCCTAGGTTAGATGATATGTTGGATGAATTGCATGGCTCTTGTATTTTTACCAAAATAGATTTAAAAAGTGGTTACCATTAGATTAAGACGAGAGAAGTTGATGAATGAAAAATCATTTTTAAAATAAAACATGATTTATATGAATGATTGATAATGCCTTTAGGTCTAACTAAAACATGTGGCACATTTATGCAATTAATGAACCATATATTACGACTATTTCTAGGCATATTTGTTGTGGTTTATTTTGATGATATTTTAATTTATAGTAAAAACTTGGATGAGCATGTTGAACATATGCATTGTGTTCTTGGTTTTTTTTCAAATAGGAAAGTTGTTTGTCAACCTTAAAAAGTGTACTTTTTGCATGAAAAGATTGGTTTTTTTTAATTATGTTGTTAGTTTAAAGGGAATTGAGGTAGATGAGGAAAATATAAAGGCTATCAAGAAGTAGCTCACACCCATATCAATTACAATGGTCAGAAGGTTTTATGGTTTGTCTGGTTTTTGTTGTCGTTTTGTGAAGGACTTTAGCACACTAGCAACCTTTCATTGAAATAGGAAAGTTGTTTGCCAACCTTAAAAAGTGTACTTTATGCATGAAAATATTGTTTTTTCGTAATTATGTTGTTAGTTTTAAGGGAATTGAGGTAGATGAGGAAAATATGATGGCTATCAAGAAGTAGCCCACACCCAAATCAATTATAGAGGTCAGAAGGTTTTATGGTTTGTCTAGTTTTATTGCCGTTTTGTGAAGGACTTTAACACACTAGCTACCTTTCATTGAAATTATTAAAAAGACTGTTGGTTTTAAATGGAATAAAGAACAGGAAAATAATTTCAATTTTATTAAACAAAAGTTATTTACTGCACATGTTTTATCTTTACCAAATTTTGCTAGCACTTTTGAAATTGAGTGTGATACATCAGGAATATATATCAAGGTTGTTTTGATGCAAGAGAGGCATCCCATTACTTACTTTAGTGAGAAGCTAAATGGAGTATCCCTTAATTATCCCACTTATGACAAGGATTTGCATGCCTTGGTAAGAGTAATGGAGACTTGGCAACACTAACTATGGGTCGAGAAGTTTGTCATCCATATTGACCATGAATCTTTAAACCACTTGAAAGGTCAAGGTAAACTGAATAGAAGGCATTTTAAGTAGATGGATTTCATTGAGACATTTCTTTACATGATCAAGTATAATAAAGGTAAAGAAAATGTTTTAGTTGATGCTTTATCCATAAGGTATGATCTACTTTCCACTTTGATTGCTAGGTTGTTAGGTTTTGAATATGCAAGTAATTGTATGTCAATGATGATGAATTTGATAGTGTTTATCATGCATGTGATAGCTGCTTTTGGTAAGTTTGATAAACTCATTTAGAGAGAATAAACTTTGTATACCTAATAGTTTTATGCGCGAGCTATTTGTTAAAGAAGTATGTGGGGAGGTTTAATGGGACATTTTGGTATTAAAAAGACCTTAGGAATAGTCATGAACTTTTCTTTTAGCAAAAAATGAAGTGTGATGTAGAACGAGTATATTCTAGATACATTACTTGTAGACACGCTAAATCTAGGATCTTACCATATGAAATTTTCACACGTTTACGTGTACCAAGTGAGTTGTGGGTGGATATATCTATTGATGTTGTCTTAAGTTTTCTGAGGTCAAGAAAGTGTAGAGATATATTTTTGTAGTTATTGATAGGTTTTTTAATATGGCTCACTTCATTCCATGTCATAAAATCGATAATATAACTAACAAAGTAGATTCATTCCTTAAAAAGATTCTTAGGCTAAATGGGGTTTCAAAGAGTATAGTGTTTGATCATGATGTCAAGTTCCTTAGTTATTTTTAGAAAACCTTGTAGGTTAACGCTACGTTTTTCAACTATTTGTCATTCCCAAATTGATGGGTAAATTGAGTTAGTAAATAGGACCTTGTCCACTTTGTTAAGGGACGTAATTCAAAAAAACTTAAAAAGTTGGAAAGATTGCTTACCATTAATTTAGTTTGCTTATAATAGGAATGTGCATTCAACTACTAGTTATTCACCATTTGAAATTATTTATGTTTTTAATCCACTAACTCCTTTGGAATTGTTAGCCTTTCCTATTAATGAGAGGAATAGTTTTGATGGTGAAAAGAAAGTAGAGATGGTGAGAAAGCTTCATGAAAGTGTACGCCAACACATTAACATGAATAATGAGCAGTATGCAAGGAAAACCAACAAAGGTCAGAGAAGAATTGTCTTTGAATTGAGAGATTCGATTTGAATGCATATGCGGAAGGAAAGCTTCCCAAAATGCTAGAAGTACAAATTGCAACGTAGAGGGGATGGTCCATTTCAAGTCTTAGAATGAATAAACGAAAATGCATACAAGTTAGACCTTCTAGATGATTATAACATTAGTGTTTCATTTAATGTTTTTGACTTATCTCTTTTTTATTATACATGTGATAATTCGAGGTTGAATCTTTTTAAGAAGAGGGAAAATGATGGGAATCAAGAGTCTCTACAAACACCAAGTGGACCAATAACAAGATCAAAGACCAAGAAGTTCAAAAAAAGCATTAAATGGACTGATTCAAGAGCTATGGATTGATGTGCACAAGGGGGATCGAGATGAGTCCAAGAAAGGTGCAATATTGATCAATGTAATAAGAGCCATTGATGGAGTTATGCATTTGGGCTAAAACTAAGTGGGCATGCATCTAATTTCCTACACCATGTTATAGACTACTATAGCTCAAGAATTAGTTTAATGGGCTTAAATCTGGTTTCTCTATAATTTAATTCTTGGATAAATTTCATGATTATTTTAGGGCCTTATTTAATTTCAATTGGACATCACACAAATGGGAGTGCTAAGCTCATTGTGGCTGGCCACAATCATTATTTTTATTAGGTTTCTATTTTTTTAATGATAATAAGTCATTAAAAATTTTATGTGAAGTTATATACATCTGTATGGCCAAACTGAGCATGGATAATTTATGAGAATTATTTTCTAGGTGTTATATTTAGTTTTTGTGCTCTTAACACAAATCACAAACTTATCAAAGATTGGTTACCTTTATTGTGGCTCTTCTATAGAAATTGAGTCGAGGTTCAACCAAATATGCATTTCTTAGCTTTTTTGGGGTCTCTAATTGAATTTTGGGTTATTGGTATGTATCCTTACAGTTTTAGATCACAAGTTTTTTATAGATTGCAAAATTCTATCTTTGTATTCTCATCAATTTTGGATGACAAAGTTTATGTTATGTCTATACGTGTACTGGATTTTAGAGTTGATATATTTTTAACATTGAATTTAATAGTATTGTTTTGTAACTATAATCCAACGAGGATATAATTGTTTTAGAGGATAGTTTGATTTAATCCTATAATATTTTGGATTCATTTAGTTATTGTAGTCTATTTTAGTGGAGACTTTCGGTATCAAGGATGTGTTAAGGGTTTTCATGTAACCTGTTTTAACCAAGTTGATGAGGATATATGATTGTAATATGATTTGTTAGTTTTAATTGTTTGGATAAATTGTTTTGTTTTAACACACTTGTGATTCTTGACATTTGAATAAATTGTTTTGTTTTCTGAAGTGTTTGAACAATTTGAATGAATCTGTTTTATGCGTATGAATTGTTGGACAATTCAAACAATTTGTGTTAAATATGGAGGAACTGTATAGTAGATTAAACTGTAATGGATTCAGTTTGTGATTGAACTGGGTGATAATCCAAACAATTTGCAAATTTAGTTTGTGATTAAACTGTTAGTTGAAATAGTTTGTATTAAATTTGTACGAACTGTTTTTATTGATTTTCTTGTAATGTTTGTTTGTATAGTTTTTACATATCTTTAAGGAAAATATTTCATTGTAGTTGTCTATTAGTATTTCAATACACTAATAGATTTATTTAAATATAACTTGTACAATAAGTACTTCCATTAAAAAAGTACAAGAAAAAAATCATTTTAAGGATCATCTATTCTTCATACTATTTTGTAGTCATTTTCATGTTTTGTAACCTAGCTTTTAGTTGTGAAACTTCAACTTTGATTTGATGCAAAACAATAAATTCATTTGCATTCATTTTTTTCATCACCTCTAGCATATTCATCACCACTTGGTTTCCAAAAATGAAAATACTTGTATTTTTTATTTGCAAAATAGAAAAACAATTTTTTAGGATTAATTTTGGACTCTGGAATTCTAATTTCTACTTTTCTTCCACAAAACAATATATTTTCTTGAATTTTATTCTTGAACTATTAATTTCTTGTGAAGAACATGATACCATTTGTAGAAATGCATGGTCTAACTCAATCCAAAAAAGTTCTTGAAGAGGAAGGGTTGTCATAGACTTATAAGTGTAGCGGAAGTAAAGTCTCTGGCCGATGTGGGACTTTAGGTTACTTAACACTCCCCTTCCACATCGTCGGGGAAGAGTGGGGGGAATATGCTCTAAGTGTCGATGGGGGGTGAGCTTCAGGGGTGACCGAGAGTTAGGAACCTAGCTCTGTTATTATATAGAAATCTATGGCCTAATTTCCTCCAAAATAACTCTCAAAGAGGAAAGGTTTTCATAGACTTATAAATACTACGGAAGCAGAGTCCCTGATCAATGTGGAACTCTAAGTTCCTTAACATCATTCATACCATTTTTGTACTCTTCGTCTCTTCAATTACGAATTATGGAGTTTTGTACCAGGAAACTAGCACAATGGTTTCTATTTATATTGCATTAGCATGGTATGAGTAATATGATTTTATATTCATCCATTGTTTATGATCGTTATAGTAAAACCTTCACAAGCTTTTTGATCGTTTATAATTTTATTTACTAAAATAATGTTAGTTTCTTTCTAAAATATTGTGCCACTAACTTCTTCAGTAACATTCGTGGCTAATTATTAAAGGTATTTGTAAAGATTCAATAAATATTAAGAATATTATAAGGTATTTTTAAAAAGTTAAAAGGATATTAGTGAAGAAAACTTAAACATTAACAATATCATTAAAAATTTCTTTTTGAACTTATTTAAATGGGTGTAAGAGTTAATTAAGAGAAATTTCTTGTTTTTTTAATAGCATATTGTCCTGTGGAAAAGGTTCTCTAAAATAAGAAATGAAATTTTTTTTAAGATTCAAGCATACATTATAACAATTTTTCGTTAATACTTTTTGTAATATGTACAAATTTTGATAATGTAATGAATATATATATATATATATAAATATATATATATATATATATAAGATAATAATGAAAGTTGATAAATATATTGCACATGTATTCAATTTTTGTAACATTTTGGACATGTCTACAATGCATATTATGAAAATGTATTTTATAAGTTAAATTTATTTTTACCTTTATATTTATAAAAACATATTTTACATTGAAAAATGAATGTGAAAATATACGTCGATCATACGCTTAGAAGGGGATTGTTTGGTTTCTTTTGGTACCTAAGTTGTTTACGTTATACACCAAATTATAATTTCCAACTGCTTTTTAAATATTTAATAATTCAGTAGCGGAGCTAAATTGGATATTATTTTTAATTAATTGAAATTTTTGTAAAATTGGCAGCAATCTACCAAATTTAAAGGGTTTAAATATATTGTTTTAAAAATAATCATTTTCTATTCATTTAAACAATTGACTCTTTAGTTTGTGCTTCGATCTTCTATTATTATTATTATTATTATTATCTCTTCTTAAGTAATTCATTTATAACAAGTTCTCTTATTAGTTATTGGCACACCACCTAAAGAATGCACGCTCATTGCCAGGAACACTCTTAATTTGTGCTCTGCCATTTTCATAAGTAACACGCTATATAAATTGAACACCAAGAAGACCAATTATACTAATTTTAAGTTTAAAAAAAAAATCAACACGCTTTACTGTAAAGAATAAAAAATGTTATTTCCAAACATAATGATTAAGAAACTTTTAAACAAAAAGGTATCCTTTAAAATGGGTCAAAAAATTTCAATTAATTAAAAAAGAAAAGAAAAAAATCAATCTAGACCAAAAGGTAATAGTGAATTAAATTAAGGTATTTAAAAGAATTCACTTAAAAATTGATGAATTGCGATACCAAAGTAAAAAAATTCATTATTCAAACAGAACTGAACCAAAAACTTATGAAAAAGTTGAATACAACAAGAATAACCTTTTATGAATCATCACTCATGTGCAAAGGCTTTGCCTTTCTATATATTTGAATGTCTTATTTGGAAGGTAAGGAGAGTAAAATACCCTTGCGGTATATATAAGCTAATTGGACATTAATTTTATTATGAAACATGGGGGATGATTGGGTATAGATATTATTTTTTTATTTTATAATATTATAATTCTTGTTGTCTTATGACTCTTTGATGCATAGCATATATAACTGTACATTGCAAAATTTTAACTGATACGGAAAATTTTCATTTGATACAAATAAGTTTGATAGTACTGATCCCCAATTTTGCCACTCTAATTCATTGATGTGTTAAATTTAAGATATATATATATATATATATATATATAAATTAAATATATTGGAAATGTATTTACAATTGTTAAAATACAATGAACTAATACATGTTTAAATACAGGAAATAAGAATCTGCTTTTTGGAAAAGTACTTTTTAGAAAAAGTATATTAGTTGCATACAACTAATATACAGCTGATAAAGTATATTAGTTGCATACAACTAATATACCATTAAGGAATTATTAACACTCCCCCTCAAGTTGGCGCGTAGATATCGATCATGCCCAACTTGCTTAATGAACCGTATAATACCTTCTTGGAAACTCCTTTGGTAAGTATATCCGCAAGTCGTTTTTCCGTGGGAACAAAAAGGAAAACTAATAAGTTTGGCATCTAACTTTTCTTTTATAAAGTGACGATCAACCTCTACATGCTTAAGCTGATCATGTTGTAATCGATTTTCGTGATATATCAATGGTCAGCCCGATTGTCACAATACATCCGCATAGTATTTTTGAGTTCGAAACCCAAATCCAATAACAAAGTTCTTATCCACAAAGAATTCGCAAACCCCACGAGCCATACCTCTATATTCTCCTACGCAAAGACTAGATCGTGCCACCACTTTCTCGGCTTCTTACTTTTCCATGTAACCAAATTTCCTCCCACAAAGGTGAAATAACCCGATGTTGACTTTCTATCCGTAATACTTCCCGCCTAATCTCGCATCCGTGAATCCACAGACTTCAAGAGGATTGTCATGTTTAGAGAACATTACTCCCTTCCTCGAGCCGATTTCAAATACCTTAAAATTCTCAAACAAAGATTCATATAGTTCTCACTTGGATTATGCATGAACCGACTCACCACACTTACCGCATATGCAACATCCGGGTCTAGTATGAGCTAAGTAAATCAAACGTCCAACCAATCTCTCGATAGCGAGCTCGACCGCTTGGTATCCGATCCGGATACTCGCTAAACAATGGTTTTGCTCACTAGCGTCAATAGGTTTGCAATCCAACATACCCGTCTCTATTAGCAGATCAATAATGTACTTCCTCCGACACGTATATATTCCTTCTACCCCCCTACCTCAATTCCTAAGAAGTACTTTTAGTTCACCTAAGTCCTTCATCTCAAATCTCGAGGCTACCAGTTCCTTTGTAATTTATCCATCTCAATAGTATCATCACCGTTGATTACCATATCATCAACATAAATGATTGTGGTCATACCTTCCTCATTGATGTTCGAGAAACAGAGCGTGGTCCGAATTACTCCGTTTGTAACCAACCTTTGCATGAACTATGAAAACCTTCCAAACTAGGCTCGAGGGATTGCTGAGGCCATACAAAGACTTCTTCAATTTGCATACAAAATTACCAGAGAATCAACTACATACCTGTGGAAGACTCATGTACACCTCTCGCTAATTCTCCACGAAGAAACGCATTCTTGACATCAAACTCGCCAAGGGGCCGCTTTAGGTTAGCAAGAAGCGAGAGCAGTAACCCGAATCGTGTTCATTTTATAACAGGAGCAAAAGTCTCATCGTAGTCTACACCATACGCTTCGAGTAAACCCTTTTGCTACAAGACGAGCTTTATACCGATTTACTTGATCCATCACCATTATGTTTTATAGTAAACACCCATCGACAACCAACTCGCCTTTTTCCTCGCGCGGTGACACAAGCTGCCAAGTATCGTTCTTCTTAATGCATCCATCTCTTCATCCATTTCCTTCCTCCATATTGATCTCCCAACGCATCCCGCACTTTGTTAGGTACCGATACACCTGATATTTGATTCACAAATGATTTGTATGACTTAGATAATCTTTTAAAGGGACATGAAATTGGCTAATGGGTATTTTGATTTTGCATGAATATTTGGTTCATACCTTTGGCCGGTCGACCTCGAGTGACCTATTTGGTAACACATACCGTCCAACATTAGACTCGATGTTATTAGTATCAAGCAGGGTACATACCTCGATGAGTGACCTTCAAGCATCAGTGAGTTGTTGATCAAGGGTAGGAGTAATGCCTCGAGGGTACGCTCTGTCTCTTCAATGTCATTTGTCAGAAGTGAATTTGGTGCTTGAATACTTGAAGCATCTCGTTTCTCGCAATAACTGGATTCAATGAATTAGAAGTCTCATCCGGTCTCATTGAAACATCTAAGGACTCACCTAACGCTCCCTCACCATGATATAGTTCTTCGAAATATGTATTCTCCCCGACGAGCAAAGACGTGAGGAAAATAACTCGTGTCCTCAAAAGGTAACATCCATAGTAACATAATACTTTTTGGTTGGTGGATGGAAGACTTGTATTCTTTTCTCGATAACTTCCATAACCAACAAACACACATTTAATTGCCCGGCATCTAATTTAGATCTTTGATTTTTAGGAACACGCACAAAAGCAACACAACCAAATACACGGGTAGGAAGATTTATGAAAGGATGATAAGGAGACATAAGATGCGAGAATTTGGAATGGGATTTTACCGTTAAGGACACTAGATGGGAGACGATTGATGAGATGTGGCGGAAGCTTGTACAAAGATCATCCCAAAGGTATTTTGGCATATAAGCACTAAATAAGAGCACGAGCCATATCAAGTAAATGACGATTTTTTTCTTTCGTACACTCCATTTTGTTCCTGTCATGCGACAAGTAGTTTGGTGAATAATCCCACGTGTTCTGAAATTTTTTTGGAAAAACATGATTAACATATTCCCCCCCATTGTCAGAACGGAGGATCCGAATGATGCCATTATATTGTGTTTGAACAAAGGTATGAAAATTTTGAAAAATTGAAAAAACTTCATCTTTTATTCTAAGAAGAGAAATCCACGATAACCTTGTACAGTCATCGATAAATGAAACAAAATATCTCATATCCGATATAGTGGACTCTTTAGATGGTCCCCAAACATCAGAATGAATTAATTCAAAAGGAATAGTACTTTTATTAGAAATACTAGAAGAATAAGTAACACGATGGCTCTTGGCCAAAACGCAAGTCTCACAATGCAACACAGTCTCACTAACACCAATAAATAAAGTAGGCATGGTTTTTTTCATAAGACTAAAAGATGGATGCCCTAAGCGGCGATGCCACAACCAAATTTCACTTAGCTTATCGGAACTAGAAGTCAATGCAGTGCTTGCCCGTGCTCTTGGTTTCTCCCCTCCGTAGTTCTGATCCAAGCTTTAACAATCTTCCCTCGTATACCCTCGACCAATTATTTCCCGGTAAGAAGATCCCGAAAAATCACATACATAGGATAAAAGGTTACAAAGCATTTAGACTCAATATTCAACCGTGGGATGTATATTAAGTGATGAGATAAGTCGTACATATAAAACATTATGGAGTCAGAAAGATGGAGGATATTGAATCGACCCCTGTCCTAAGACAAAGAAATGCCTCACCATTAGCATTTGTAACATAAGACACTCATGTGGGGAGATAACTCATTAAAATAAGATTTATCATAAGTCATATGATCGATGCACTTAATCAATAATCCAAGTATTAGACCCAACAGAGCGAGAAACATTTAAGGTCATACCAATCTTACCACGACCAGCTATCAAGCCGTAGTGATACCTCAACATTCCAAAGGATGATTCTCATTCCATAATAGTCCGGTTCTTGGACAATTTGCACGGCACCGCTTTGTTTTAGAACGATACCCATTTTGTCGTTTTGCCACATAAGAGTCTCCGTTTTGGTTTCAAGTGTGATATAGTTTCCAACAAGTCTCACGAAGATGCCCCCGTTCATATACGAAAGCAGCAGTAACGAGGCGATTGCAAACCCCGCGAGGTCCCCGTCCGATGAAGTGAAATTGAATTTTGCCGCCGGAGGAAGCGTGCCTTTGATTTGGCTTGAATGGCTAGGCTTGATACCTCAACTTGTGCCTGATGCAGACTCTCTTGTTGAGCTTCCTCATTGCGGATGTATGTAAAGGCAGTAGTCAAGCTCGAGGTCCGACATTCAAGCAATTCGCCTTTAGCACTATTATGTTTTGTATCAAGGCCTCTTAAAAAGGCATGTACTGCTCAAGCTCCTTCTCCTTCCGGTACCATAAGGTCTTCTCAATTTTTAATTTTACATGACGTTTCTCGGTCAATTTCAACCCATACATTTTTCTGGGCTTGGTAAAAAAAGAGATACTGTCGCTTCATTTTGTCGTACGGGCCTTTCAAGACACGAGTTCATGAACTTGAATAAAGTCGACTCATTTGTATGTAGATCGCTAAGGTATTCCATATGGCTCATAGCTTCACATTCCTCCACTATTTGTAATATATCATCAAGGATGGCTCTAAATAGAATTGACATGACAAAGCCATCATCATCTTCCCACCTAGTATAGGCTTCTATATCATCTTCGACTAAAGGGAGCCCGAATTGATCCGTATACATGTCCCATCTTATGCATCCCACGAAGATAAACAGACATAACTTTTTTCCATGTTCGAAAAATTTGTACCATTAAGTTTAGTAATCTCGAAAGAACCACTTTCAATCCCAATGTAAACTTCAAATTTGGAACCTCATGAATTCTAGAAACTTGAGCTTTCTTAAATCTTCCATTGAAATAATAATAATAATAAATATATATATATATCAGGCAAATGAATTAAAATTTTTTTTTTTTTTTGGCTAGGCTGGGTCGAAAAGGGGTTAAAAAATAAAGGTCGATGGACTTGACTGGGTCACGGGCCGGGCTTTTGAATGGACGGGTCACGGGCGTAATTTAAAACCGACGGGTCGTCGGGCTGGGCCGGGCCGTCAGCGTAACTTAAAACCGATGGGTCATTGGGTCACGGGCCGAACTTAAAATCGACGTGGCCGGGGCGTATTGCTGTAAGTGCGTAACTTAAAACTGAAAAAAAAGGGAAACAAAATTTCCAAAATCGAGGCAAACAAGTCAGGGACTCACGTAAAATGCAGTGGAGAAGTCGACGACGCGCAGGGGTGCGCGAGCTGAAGGACGCAGGCGCGCGAGCCGGGACGGCGGCCGGGTGCGCGAGCCGGACGGCGCAGGCAGTCGCGCGAAAGCCGGTGCACAGCAAGACGGCCAAGCGTGCTGGGCCGACAGGGCCGAATCTGCCGCGGTTGACTCGCGAATCGGGCGTCATGGGACCGGGACCTCGCGAACCGGACAACGCGGACCGACCTCGCGAATCGGACAATATGGAAAAGGTTAACGACACCGCATAAAAATCGACGGCGGCGTCCTGCTACAGAAGCTTCAGAACATATATATATATATTTTTCTCTGCTTTGATACCAAATTAAATATATTGGAAATGTATTTACAATATTAAAATACAATGAACTAATACATGTTTAAATACAGGAAATAAGAATCTACTTTTTTGGAAAAGTGCTTTTTAGAAAAAGTATATTAGTTGCATACAACTAATATACAGCTGATAAAGTATATTAGTTGCATACAACTAATATACCATTAAGGAATTATTAACGATATATATATATATATATAT
This sequence comes from Hippophae gyantsensis, assembly GCA_030763125.1. NCBI lineage: Eukaryota > Viridiplantae > Streptophyta > Magnoliopsida > Rosales > Elaeagnaceae > Hippophae > Hippophae gyantsensis. The sequence goes on along the minus strand of CM061029.1, from coordinate 24,442,985 downwards.
ATATATATATTTCTTTCAATGCAATATCCATGCGCTAGATTCATAGAATTCAACAATTATAAGTTTGATAAATATTTATTTTTGTTATTGAAAGAAAAATGTACTAAATTAACGAAATAAAAATGAACCAGTGAGCCAGCCTCAGTTTTCTCCACCCTCTCTCTTCTCTTTCTTTTCTTTTCATCTATTTCTTCAGCTTTCTGTTTTAGTTTTAGTTTGATTATGTCGGAATACTACTACAAAAAGGTGAATTAAAGTGCTCTCTTTGGTAGCTCTCCAGTGGGCATCTTTCGCTGCTTTGCTGCTTTAGTTTCTCTCTTTAATGGGAGTTTTATTTTATAAATAATCTATTGCCACTATTATAATGGTTTTCTGGCATTGCTGGTTCTATAAATGATGGATTTAGTGTATCTTCATAGCTACATTTGTTGGGTATGGAGTTTTTTTATCAATAAGGTGTTCATCTGTTTCTACATCTCTCAAATCTGCAAAGATTTAGCAAAAATTTAACAAGTTATAGATACTTTATTCATCCAGAAATTTCATTGATAGAAAGCTTCAAATAACCATGTTTGTTGGTGAAAATGCAGAGACGAGTAAGATGAAGAATGTCATGTTTTGATGCACGGTTCTCTTAGTAAGAATATTGTTCTACCTGTGTGATATTCTGCTTTTTAATTAGTATTTAAATATGTATTAGTGTGTTTCATTTGAATAAATGATGTTATTGTTTTTTATTAGCATCTGTCTGTTAATTAATAAAATATCTTTTACCTTTAATAAAACAATTAACAAAAAAAAAACTCATTTTTAGGCATATTGCCCATTAGGGTTGGGTTAAGGCACAGCAAATATATTTAGTATTAATGTGCTTATAGAAAGACACAATAAAATCAAACAATTATGTTCAAAATCTAGTAGCTTTTATTAACAAACATCGGACTTCAATTCATCCGATGTAAAAAAAAAAAAAAAGGACTTCAAGGAAAAGTTCGTCATTGTTAGTTTGCCCATCTGTCATATTGAACATGAAAAGTGATTTTCTAGTGTCCTAACCCCACCCTTCCGTCATATCAAACAATTATGTTTAGGAAAAGTGGTAACATCTCATTCTTTCATAAACTTGAAACAATAAATCATTTTTTTTTTCATTTTCAGTTTATCCTTTTCATTTTGACAAATTGATCTTTCACTTGTTAACAAACCTAAATTTCTTCTATAATCTTTTCAAAGAAATTTTTAAATCTCAAAATACTATTATTCCTATTGAATTAACTCATACTAAGTTTATTCTTGTTGTTTTTTTTTTCAATTGAACAAATTTGGAATATTCGAAATGACATGATTTTTAATTCCAAAACTCCAAATCTTAGATTCAAGATTCTCAAGCTTAAGAAATGTTTCAATTCTAATTTGAAAAGTAACTAGAATTATGGAATTATAATTGAAGATTCTCATCCTTCACCACCACCACCACCTATTTCTTAGAAAAACAACCTAAAAGAATTATTAAAATAAACTTTAATATTGCTATTTTCAACACTAATTTTATTGTTGTTAAGGTTATAGGAAATTTTAAAGGACAAATTATGGGTTGTTGGATTAAATTCTTTTTGAGTAATTGTGTGAAATTAGGTGAAGTTGCTACTTTACTATTCTCTATTCAGGTAGTAATGGAGATCGAGGCACTGATTAAGTTGATGTTTATAAATATTCTCAAGATCCTCAAGGTCTTAAAGATCCTATAAATATTTTCAAGATCTTATAAATATTCTCAAGATCTTCAAGATCCTATAAATATTTTCAAGATCTTCGAGATCCTACAAATATTCTCAAGATCTTTAAGATTTTACAAATATTCTCAAGATCTTATGTCAGAGATAGATTTGGAAGATCAAGTTGGATGCAAGGATTAATTAAGGAAGCAATTTTTGTTTTAGTGAACTATGAGCCTTTTATGTTTTATTTATCATAAGTATTTTTAGTCTTTTATTTTTATGAATGGATTAGACCTAATCCATCACTAACTAAGCTCATTTTTGTCTAGGGTTTTTATTTAAGTTTGTTGCTTACAAAAAGAAGCAATTATGTAATTTAGAGGCAGACCATATATCATTAGTAAAAAGTTTATTTCAGAAAGTTTCTTGCTTTGCCTTCTTGTGTTTTTGATCGAATGCTTGAATTTGACTTATCAAAGGGAGTGATCATCCTTTGTTGCATCTCAAGGTTAGGGTTTTAAGGACTTTGTTTCCTTAGGATTCTAGTATGATCATACCAAAGGTTAGGGTTTTAAGAATTTTGTTTTCTTAAGGTTCTAATCCATTCATCTACAACACGTTCCTAGAAAATCGATTATTCTTATTCCTTTGAGTTCGTGGGTTCCTAGGGTTATTTTCCTAGAGGGTCTGCATCATTTGGTATTAGAGCTTTGGATGTTAGAAAAAAATTCATCCTTTTTCTGCGTTTTCAAGAATTTATATTGATTCCAAATTTGATTGTTTTTTTTACTTATCTTTGTGGAACAAAAATATTCTTTCTTTGGGATTTTGATTTGTGATCTTCTTATTTGGCTGAATTATCTACCTAGGGTTTTGTGGCAAAAACAAAACTTCATTTGGTTTCCTTATTTTCTTTCAATTTCGTTTTCGTTGTTTTCGTCTTTGGATTTTGTTTTGTAGTTCTCATTGAATTATTCTTATCTTTTTCTTGTTTTTTATTTCTGTGTTCAATCCATCTTTGTTCTTCAAAAACAAAACAAAAAAAAAATAGTGTGAAACATAAATGATAACCATCTGATTTGAGAGCAACAACGTGAGTAAGTGTGTGAAGAACAACACCTCTTATTTTATTTTATTTTATAGGTTGAAAATATGAATAAAAATGGAACATGGCATATGTGTGTGCCTTTCGGTTTAACTAAGATTCAAGGATGAATCTTTTCGAAGAGGAATAATGGAGATCATGGTGTTGACCAAGTTGATGTTTACAAATATTCTCAAGATTCTCAAGATCCTAAAAATATTCTCAAGATCTTCAAAATCCTACAAATATTCTCAAAATCCTATGCATGGGATAGATTTGGAAGATCAAGTTAGATGCAAAGATTAATTTAGGAAGCAATTTTTGTTTTAGTTAATTGTGAGCCTGATGAGTGCTTAAAAAACATTAAAATTACCATAATTTAATATAATTTAATTGATTAAATAGATTTATATTTGTATAATTTTATCATATTTTTATATAAATTTGTCTTTTCGAAATCTCGGATATTTTTATTTTTTTCCAGGTATTTTCGTTTAAAAATAACTTAAAGACACAAACAAAAATACTGAAGGAAACACATCACAAATATATTGATAACAGAAATGAGGAAAAATCAAAAATATGGAAAAAATTGGACAAAATGTGTCAAAACAGTCAAAAAAGTCAAAAATGTTGAAATCTCGCGCCCAACAGGCCTTTCGCCTGTCTGCCAAGATTTTTGTGCCTCATACACGTGCCAACCTATCTCAACGCATCCAAATTCAAATTTTGAAATATTTTTCCCCTTTTTTAGCCTTTTTCTCACCTATAAAAGGACTCTCTTTTACCATTGTAAAACACATAATTTTCTGAATACTTTCTCTCTCTAGCTTTCTCTCTCTCGGAAGTTTTCATTTTTAGTTTTTAGTTTTTAAGTTGTTCTCTTTTTGAGAAGAATAGGCTATGTTTTTATAAATTTTTAGTTTTTGATTCAATAAACGGAGATGCAAATCCATTTGAAGGTTTTCTAAAGACAAAATTAGCATCAAACTGTTATAATGATTCTTTTAAGGTATTATTTTAATGGATTTTTTATAGTAATCTTTTTATGTTTTATTCTTATATGTTATATTTAATTTTTCTATGATTAAATTTAGGATGACTAGTTGTTTTTAAATATGATATAATAATAACGTTATTATGCTTGCAAAATATTAAATAGGTAAAACATCTCTATAAAATAAATTGATTTTATTTTTATTCAAAATTTTATATTAAGAATGTTAGAGAGAAATATATTATTTTTCATTACAAACTTAAATCTGAAAGTTAGATTCTAAGGTTTAATTATTTGTTCTGATTTAGAGTAGTGCTATTTTATTTGTTGGTATAATCGCCTATTAATTAAGTGAAGCTCTATTTCAAAAAAATTTATAAGAATTATTATTCAAAAATATATTAACAACATATTTTCAGTAATGGTTTTAAAACTTGAAAGTTAGTACTTGGGTAATTAAATTCTTAGGTTTAATTTGGACACCTTGAATAAAATTCAATTATTTGACTCCGTCTAAAGCTGTGATTAGATAGTTTGCTATTTTCTTAGAAATAAAGCTGAAATTTAATATTTAATTAATTAATAGGTCTCGCCTAAGGATATTAGTTAGTTAATATTAAACAAAAGAATTTGGGTCATACCTAAGGATACTTTCATACCAAAAAGATAAAATAAACAAATATCAATTTATATATTTAATAACCTAAATAATATAAGCAAACATAATTAATTTAATTATTATATCCTTAAATACTATACTGTTATGAATAATAAAATTTGGATTATTGTTTATTGAATCTATATCTATATATATGTTTATGTTTATTTTTATGTTATTATATTAGGAAACAAACAAATCAAAATATCGTGATAGGATGTTTATGATTTAATTTCGTTTTTAAAATTTTGAATAATAAATTAAAAACCACATATATTTCTTTCTTAGATCGACCTTAGAAGTATACTTATCATTTTCTATAAAATAATTTGTGCACTTGTGTGACTTTTACAAATAATAAAACCACAAAGTATTTTGCAAAATTAATATTTGTAATGTCGGTCTTATGACTCATCAAGTTTTTGGTACCGTTGTTGGGGAAGGAATAATGTTTTTAAATTATTTATTAAAATTTTAAAAAAATTTGTGCTATAAATAATTGTTATTTTTTTCATTGATTTTAAGTTAAAAAAATTCAAATTTCAAAAAAATTAACTATTATTGTTCGTGAACAGTATAAAATTTTAAATTTTAAATTTTAAAAAAATAAATAAATTAAATAAAGATTTAAAATTTACAAAAATGAAATTAAATTTAAGATTTGAGATTTAAAATTAAAAAAAAATTGTTACTGTTCTTGAACAATAAAACAAAAAAAATATTTAAATTTAAATCGAAAAAGAAAATTTACAAAAAAAATTATGTTATTGTTCGTGAACATTACAAATTTTTAAAAAATTTAAATTTAAGATATAAAATTAAAAAAAATTGAAAAAAAAGTTTACAAAAAAATAAAAAATTTTAAAAAATTCAAATTCACAAAAAACAATATGTATAAAAAAAATTAAAAAATAATAATAATAAACTCTAAAAATAAATAATAAATAAATAAAACTAATTAAATTTGATTTTTTATTTAACTTAATTTATTAAATTAATTAAGTTAGATTTTTAACTTAACTTAATTTATTAACTAAATTAACTTAGATTACTTCAACTTAACTTAATTAACTTAGATTATTACTAATTTACTTTTTTAGCTTAATTAACTTAACTAAATTTCTTGCCTTAATTAACTTAGATTTTAATAGCATGAAAAGTAAAGATCCAAGAGAGTTTTATCTAGGAGACTAGTTCTTGGAAGACTTTGTGCTACTAGTATTTCCTGGGAAAGTTGTTCTGTTTAGGAGGATGGTTTTTAAGGAACCTTTGCCCCACCATTCTTTTTTGGGAGCACTCTTGGTTAATACTGATTATGTTATTTAACTTAGAGATTAAAAATATATAAATATAAATAAATAAATATAAAACTATTAAAGTTATCTCCAAAATTTCAAAAATTTTAATCACAATATGTGATCAAAGGAGGTAGTTACTTTGTTCAATTTAGGTACAATTGTGTTTTGATGCCTTAGCTATTTGACTTGCACCTAGATGGATTATCTAAAACCCACAATCATGTCCCTAGTTTTAAGTAAAGAAAATTTTGAACATTCATAGGGAATGACTGAAAACAGTATAGGTAGACAACCTTGTCCTACCTGTAGGTTTGATTGACTCAATAATGTGGGGACATTGAGTTTACTTAAAATGAAATCCCCTAAGTTACATCTTGCTAAGACGTTAAACTAAGCGTTGGATGGGAGGCAATCCATCATTTTAGGTAATTTTTTTTTATTTGTTTTATTTATTTTAGTTTAATTTCATGTGGATAATTTTAGAATTGTTAAAACTAAAAATATTTATTGAGATGTTAGAAGTTCACAGCAATTTATTTGTGTGTACTTTAATGACGAACATGATGGATGCACCTGCATTTCTCTATCACTACTTGCATATTCTCAAGAAATAGGTAACTTTTATTTCCTTTTCTCTTTTATCTTTAATTTACAATTATTACATTGAGGACAATGTAAGTTCTAAGTTATGGGTGGTGAAAAGTTAACATGATTAATTTCAAATCATATTTTTATTTTTATTGTGTTTGATTTTATTTTCTTAGTGTGATTTAGTAATTTTTAGAAATTTAGGATTAGTTTAAAAAAAAAATTCACAAAAATTTATAATTTTTTTAAATCAAATTTAAGTAAATAGTTAAGTCTTTTGCACTATTAGATTAATTTTTGAAAAAATATCATGGAATATATGATAATTAGTTAGTTTATGTCATGACTAGTATTCTTGATAAGGTGTGAAAATTATATTAAACCCAAAATCGATGTTTAGAAATCAAATAGTGGAGATTACCATTGTGAAATATAATTTAAGCCTAATTTTCTTTATTCTGAGTGAAATATATTTTTTCTACTCTAAACACATTTCTTATTTCTTCAAATTATTAGATGATCTCTATAGGATTTAGCATTGAATGTCTGGATTTTTACATCTTAATGAAGCATTATATATTTATTTTTCATTTGATTAAATGATTTAAGTAGAAATTGATAGTATATGATTTTCTTCATTCATGCATAACTTCTATTTAAAAAGAGATATATCTAGGGTTACCTATACAAATACAAACAGAAAGAAAAAATAGAAAGAAAGAGAAAAAAATAAAAACGAATAGTATAATCTATATACTATAACCCAAAATAAAACTTAAGTAGTTGTGAGAAATTGTTTAATGCAAAAGAAAATATAAGAAGTAATTCCCTAAGAAGTCATTGCATTTTCCTACATTTTCTTAAAAACATATTACTTGATCGTTTTATTTGATGAATTTGATTGATGCATGAAAATAATGTATAATATTTTATAAATCCTTAGATTTGATTCATTTCATGAGATCAATGTTAAAATAACACTTTGAGCTTTTCCTCTTTATACATATGCAAACATATTAGCTCATTTCTATACATCAACTCTTTCGCATATAAATTAGTATGAGTGTTTGAACCCATATGATTCAATGTTTTTGAGAGTATTGACTTGTAAGGAATACAGTCAAAAGCGAATTCAGATTCCTGACACTAAATTTGGGGGAAATTAAATTGATGCACTTTTATATGAACTATGAAAAATGATTTTCAACTAATTATTAATATAAATCATGAATATTTAGGAAGTTGAAATAATCTACACTTAAGATTTTAATTATGAAATTTAAAAGAGATTATAAGCATGATATATTTTTGTATTTCATTTCTTTATTTCATTTTAGTCTTTTTACATTATTTCAAATTTTAGTTAACTTCTTATTTTATTTGTTTTATTTTGTTTTCATTTTTTTATTGTTAATGTTTGTGGGTATCATTACTGAAAATCCTCACGAAACTTAAACTCGTTCACTAGGGAAACCTAGAGGTTTAAAGGCTTGTTGCATACGCTAAAAGAAATCGTGTCAATCCACAAAAGTGATTTAGGATAGTTTAATTTTTAGTTTTTATCGCTTCTCTTGCTAAGGGACTAGTAAGAAGCTGGTTGGGGGTTGTGATGAGTGCTTAAAAAGCACTAAAATTACTATGATTTAATGTACTTTAATTTATTAAATAGATTTATATTTGTATGATTTTATCATATTTTTATATAAATTTTTCTTTTCGAAATCACAAGTATTTTTATAAATTTTTAGGTATTTTCCTTCAAAATAACTTAAAGACACGAATAAAAATATTAGAAGCAATACATCACAAATATATTGAGAAAATAAATAAGGAAAAGTAAAAAGATGGAAAAAAATTGAACAAAATGGATCAAAACGTTCAAAAATGTTAAAAAGGTCGAACTCCCAAGTGTAATAGCCCATCCGTGCCGATGCTTGCATAGCACCCCATATGCATCGATGCCCACTCGGCCACCCATTCGCACCAAATCCTACACATAACATCCCATCCGTGCCATGTCACGTGAGTGCCAGGCACTCATCGCCATGTCCCGCACGCGCCAACCTCCCGTCTGTCAAGATTTTCACGCCTCAAAAGCGTGCCAACCTATCTAAATGCGTCCAAATTCAAATTTTGAAATATTTTCCCCTGCTTTTTGGCCTTTTCCTTGCCTATAAAAGGACCATCTTCTCCCATTGTAAAACACAATTTTGTAAGCACTTTCCCTCTCTATCTTTCTCTCTCTAAAAAGTTTTCATTTTTTTAGTTTTTAGTTTTTAAGTTCTTCTCTTTTTGAGAAGAACTAGCTATGTTTTTATAAATTTTTAGTTTTTGATTCAATAAGCGGAGATGCAAATCCGTTTAGAGGTTTTCCAGCGACAAAATTAGCATCAAACTATTTAAGCATTCTTTTAAGGTATTATTTTAATGGATTCTTTACAATTATCTTTTTATGTTTTATTCTTATATGTTATATTTAATTTTTCTATGATTAAATTTAGCATGACTAGCTGTTTGTAAATATGATATAATAATAATGTTGTTATGCTTGCAAAATATTAAATAGATAAAACATCTCTATAAAATAAATTGATTTTCTTTTTATTCAAGATTTTATATTAAGAATGTTAGAGAGAAATATATTATTTTTCATTACAAATTTAAATGTGAAAGTTAGATTGTAAGGTTTAATTATCCGATCTAATTTAGAGTTGTGCTCCATTATTTGTTGGTACAATCGCTGGTAGTTAGAGTGAAGCTCTATTTCAAAAGTTTTTATAAGAATTATTATTCGAAAATGTATTAACAACATATTTTCAATAATGGTTTTAAAACTTGAAAGTTAGTAGTTGGGTAATTCAATTATTAGGTTTAATTTGGATACCTTGAATGAAGTCTTATTATTTGACTCTGTCTAAAGCTATGATTAGATGGCTTTCTATTTTCTTAGAAATAAAATTGAAATTTAATATTTAATTAATTAATAGGCCCCGCCTAAGGATATTAGTTAGTTAATATTAAACAAAAGAATTTGGGCCACACCAAGGAAAATAAAAGGGAGAAAGAGCGAGTGGCCTTTTGGGGGTAAGTGTTGTATAGCTTCTTAGTGAGAAGTTTGAAAAAGTCTCACATGGATTAGGAACCATCGTAAGTGTTGTATAGTGGGCTACAAATAAAGCCCTCCTTCTCCATTTGAAAGCATCCCAATCAATCACATGTATGGTGCCTATCGATATAATTAATTTATTGATTATAATAGTGACTATAATTTCTAAAATTACTATTGGTCAATGTGTAGTCGGATATTGTGATCCTGACTATGCAGGAGATTTAGATAAGCGTCAGTCAACTATTGGTTATATGTTTACTCTTGCTAGAACACAAGTCATTTGGAAGTCTACCTTGTAGTCCACAGTTGCTAAATCTACTATAGAGGTAGAGTATATGGCGTTATAGAGGCTAGGAAGGAAGCTATTTGGTTATGAGGATTGATTGAAGACTTGGTAGTTGCTCAAAAGCATATTAAGGTGTTTGTGACAGTCAGAGTGCTATTTATTTAGCAAAAAACCAAGTCTATCATGCACGTACAAAGCATATTGACATTCATTATCATTTCATGTGAGAGATTATTAAAGAAGGTAAAGTACTAATTCAGAAGATTAATACTACAGAGAATCCCACATATATAATGACCAAGATGGTGAGAGCAATCAAGTTCAAACATTGTTTGGACATGATTAACATCCTGCAAATATGAGTTAGCACTAGCATCATTGCTCTAGAGATTAAAGAAATCATTTGAGAATCACTAAGTCGCTAAGGTGAATATTTTTTGTATAGCTCCTTAGTGAGCTATTTAAAAAAGACCCATATGGATTAAGAACCTGGTGGATGTTATATTTTAGGCTTTAAATAAAGCCCCCATTCTCCATTTGAAAGCATTCCAAAATTTGTATCTCTCTTTTGTAAGGGTAATTGATTAGCTCAATTTTGCTCAATTAGTTGTAATTTTGGAGTTCATCCATTTGTAAATAGTGGAAGTGGTCAACGACGCCCGAAAACATAGGTAACATTTATATCGAACCTCATTAAATTTATGGTGTTTTTATTTATCTACTTTAATATATGCTTTAGTTTCTTTTAGCGTTATATTTCCAATAGTATTATTTTATCGGGCTAGTTTGAGTTCTATTAATTTAAATCATAAGTGAATAGTAACTACTTAGAATAGGGAAAATATACCCAATTTTTCCAACAGCAAAGAATTACAAACTATTTATTTTTTGTTGTATGAAAAACTTTCATCTGAATCCCCTCGTACATTTCTTCAACTTAATTAGTAGTGATTCCACATTTCAACCCTAGCTAGTTTAGGTGTATGGTATAACAACATATGCGAGCCCTTCATTTGATCTCAATTCTAGAAGTACAAATGTCTTGTAGATATGACATCGATAAAAATATGGATAATGGACACTCCAAAATCCCAATATATTTGAAGAAATAATGGAGAATGGGGAACATATAGATACCCGCCACTTGAATACATTTGGAAATATAGGACCTACTAGTAGACTGAACTTGTTGTCTACTTCTTAGCATTTTTTTAGAGCTAGAAAGAAGAAAAACATGCGTAGGAACCTACATGCAGTGCTCAATGGTCAATCTCATTGGATTACCAAATTTAGATGCTCTGAAATCCTTGTCCAATAAAAAAACATAGGCAACTAGTTGCTTCTTATCATAATACAACATCCTTAACCTAGGATTTGTGGTGAGGAAGGGAGCACAAGAGTAATGAGTAAAGAAAAAGGTAGTCCACTTTGATACCCCAAAAAATAAGAAAAAATGATGAAAGGATCAAATAGGATTTTTTCAAATAATTTAGACCCCCAGCCTATAATAAAAGTTCCCAGATTATCTGACTTCAAACAAATGACAAGGAAATAAATCATGGGATAAAAATAAAATAACATATATAGTATGTCAAGGATGGGAAATGGAGTATCAATCTCAAATATGTCAAACAAATAATAACACATTGAGAGAATGGTGTCAAAAAAGAATAAATGTCAATGATCGTGGACCAAATAGAAAAAAATAAATAAGTGTTGGAACAAGTATGTGAAAACAATATAAGAACAATATTACCGAAATACTGAAATGTACTACTTAGGTTGAGTCGTGGACTAGGTCTCTCTCTTTAAGATGTTTAACGACTCTGCCCAAACCTGTACAAGCTAACACAGTCTCATCGTCCCTAGGATAAAAAAGCCCAGAATCTTTATTTTTGGTCTCAAAACTTCACTATACTGATGAAGTCTCGAATACTACACCTCTAAAGTTTATGTTGCTCAAAAAACTCTAAAACAATTTAGTATCTTCTTATTTTATTTGTAAGTGTTATTTCTACTTTTCTTTTGTAAGAACTATATCCGAAAAAATGATCTACATAAACTGAGAGCTAAGGCCTTCTATTTATAGTTTGAGAAAAGGTGTCACAATTATGATAAATAATGGTCATGTATAGGTGGAAAAAGTTACTACCATAATTATGATAAATAACGGTTATGTGTGGGTGGAAAAAGTAACAGTCATATCTAAGTGAAAAAGTTATGACCATATCTGAGTGGAGAAGTAACGACCATATCTGAGTGGAAAAGTAATGGTCATATCTAAGTGGAAAAATAATTCTAATTTTTTTTTTCAAAAAATAAAATGCCTCTTCACTTCTCACACACGAACTTGCACTCCTACTCAGACTCGGCTCGGCTCAGCAAGGCACAAAACTACCTATCAGTCGGATGGACAATGGTGGCAACAGCGTGCGCATGTGTATGGAATCACATTTTCCTAGGTCCTCTCCCCTTCCACAAAAGTGAGTGCCCCTTGGGGCCTAAACCCAATTGTCAATCCTTTTCTATTTATACATCTCCTAAGTGATGTAAAATAGCAATATGGGACAAAGTTTTAAGATACTAAAATTTGGCACTTATTCTCATCATTTGTTTTTATTGAAATTCATTTCCAACAATCCCCCATTTGAATTTTATATAAAAATAGTTTTCATCGAGCAACCGATCAATTAAAAGTATAAGATTGTGTATAAGCAAAAGGTGTCTATCGACTTGAACCTTTGCATAGTGTTGATGCTTTAGAATATACTAGAGTAACTCATAGTTTTGAACTCTACCTCTAACAACATTACACATAAAACCTTTCCAAGGTGTAATTCGAAAAGCCCATGCTTTACAACCATGCGTGTGTATCCCAGTATAGTGAATGCTCTAGTAAATTTAACCCAAAATTTTCATAAGAAGAAGCCACACTTCCATATTCACATAGGTGATTCTATCAAGAGTACTTCAGTAGCTATGTACTCCACTCCATATAGAGTATAGAACTCATTAAGAGTTTAATAATGAACTCATCCTTCTCTGTCACTTCAAGACTTCGTGCTTCTAACAATATAGAATGAGACTTCTTATTAGTATGATTCATCTCATATCACTTCATGACTTGTTATTATCCATTGAACTTATTTCTTGGGATCTCTAGTCTATAAGTTGGATTACCATCATAAGTGACTCTTCATTCTAAAGGCATCAGTCCCATTCCTTTCAAGGTTTTGAAAACCTTCTCTCTTGGTAATTCTTTTGTCAAAGGGTCAGCCAAATTTTCATCAAAACGTACATGATCCACTCTTACAGCTCCTGTAGAGAGAAATCTTCTAACATTACTATACTTACAATGTATCTGTCATCTCTTGCAGTTGTAATAACAGTTCTGAATCTTTGCAATAGCCGCAATATTATCGAAGTGGATTAGGATAGCTGGTATCGGTCTTTCCCATAAAGGGATCTTAACTAACAGACTTCTTAACCAACTTGCTTTTTCACTAGCAGTAGCTAGTGCTATCATTTCAGACTCCATCGTAGATTAAGCCAATATTGTCTATTTTTAGACTTCCAAGAAAAAGCTCCACCAATAATGCTAAATATATAGCCGCTAGTTGCTTTGGATTCTTCTGATAGAGAGTTCCAATCAACATCAATGTATCCTTCTAGAACAGTAAGAAACTTTTTATAATGTAATCCAAGGTTCATAGTTCTCTTAAGGTATCTCATGAACCTTTCAATAGAATTCCAATGCTCTATACTAGGTCTACTAGTAAACCTATATAGTAATCCTACAATATAAGCTATGTCTGGTCTAGTGTAGTTAGTAGCATAACGTAAGCTACCAATGATGCTCACATACTCAATTTGTCTAATATCGTCTCTGGTATTCATAAACAACTTTGCACTAGGATTATAAGAAGTACATGCAGATTTGCAATTAAAGTAATTATATTTCTTTAAGATCTTCTCAATGTAATGAGATTCATCTAGAGAAAGTACCTTTTCAGACCTAGAAATATTTATACCAAGGATTACACTCGCTTCTCCGAGATCTTTCATATCAAAGTTAGCACATAACAAAATTTTCATATTATTCACAACATGAATATTTGACCCAAAAATAAGCATGTCATCCACATATAAACATATAATAGTGCAAATGTCATTTTTTTTATTTATAATAAATGCATTTGTCACTTTCATTCATTTTGAATCCATGTGAGATAATTAGAATATGAAATTTTTCATGCCATTGCTTAGGTGCTTATTTTAGACCATAAAGGGATTTATCTAGTTTACAAACTTTATTTTCTTGACCTAGGACAACAAAGCCTTCAGGTTGGTCCATATAAATCTCTTCTTCTAAGTCACCATTTAAAAAACCAGTTTTAGCATCCATTTGGTGCACTACTAAATCATGGATAGTAGCAAGAGAGAAAATTACACGTATGAAAGTTATTCGTGTGACTGGTGAGAAAGTATTAGAGAAATCTACATTTTCCCCTTGCCTATACCCTTTGACTACAAGACGAGCTTTCTTTTGCAACCAGGAGGTAAGTCAACTAAATGCCAAGTTCTATTATACTCAAGAGAGTCCATTTCATCATTTATGGCTTCTTCCCATAAGTTGGCATCTAAAGAAGATAAGGTTTCTTGAAGAGTTTGGGATCTTCCTCTTATGTATATGCATAAAAATAAAACCAAAAATCCTTAAGGGTTCGAGCTCGTTTACTTCTCCTAATTTTAGTGTTTAATTCCTCATTTTGTTCACTAGTTCTAGTTATGGGTAAACTATTAGATGACGAGCCCCTACTATATTTCAATTTAAAGGGAAACTTATGTTCATAGAAGTCAGAATCATTTGATTCTATAACTACATGATCATTTAAGCTATAGAATTTACAAGTTTTACTATTCACAACATATCCTATGAACACACATTCATATGCTCTACTAGCAAGTTTATTTCTTTTAGGATCAGGGATCCTAACATAGGCTAAACAACCTCAAGTTTTAAAATAAGTTAAGTTATGTTTCTTATTTTTCAAAATTTCATATGGTGAAATATTACTAGCAGATTTAGGAACTTTATTTAGCACATAGCAAACAGTTAATAAAATTTCTCCCCACCAATAGGAAGCAGCACCAGAGTTTATTAAATTGCAACAACTGATTCAGTAAAAGTTCTATTTTTTCTTTCAGCTTTGCCATTCATTTCAGGAGAATAAGGTGCATTTTTTTCATAAATGATTCCATGAGTTTTATAAAAATCATTGAAAATATTGGAATCATATTCAGTGCCTTTATCACTTTGAAACCTTTTTATTTTTTTGTTAAGTTGATTTTCAATTTCAGTCATAAATATTTTAAACATGTCTAATATAAGGTTTTGCCTACGGGGCAGGGCGATTCCTATTCTGGAAATCCCTGGGCAAGTGGCCTGGTTTGTTACAACTATAACACATAAATTTGTTATTTCTTGAAGGGGTTGAGGTCCATTATATGGAGGACAATTTATGTTTTTATTTTCGTGGTTACGATTCTGGTTATTATTGTAATTCTAATTTTTCATGTTTCTTCCTTTAGGTTTCAAAATTGTAGAGGAGGATTTCTTATTGGTGCTGTTGTTTGAGACAACAAGTACTTCATCTCTTTGATCTTGTTTTCGGTCTTCTTCTTCTATTCTTAGATGTGTTATGAGACTTTCTAAAGAAAATTCCATAGTTTTATGTCTAAGTGCATTCTTAAAAGCTTTCCATGCAGGGATAATTTATCTATAATAACAACAACTTGAAATTGTTCATCTAAAGCCATACCTTCAGAAGTTATTTCATATGCTATCTTTTATAGTTTGTGTGATTGATCTTCCATAGATTTTCCATCAATCATTTGGTACTTCATGTATCTACTGACAACATACTTCTTTGTTCCAACTTCCTCAGTGTCGTACTTCTTTTGAAGTGCATCCCAAATTTTCTTAGCAGACTTATCAGAATTATAATAGTCGTACAAGTCATCAGCTATTCCATTAAGAATACAATTTTTGCATAGAAAATAATTTCCATCCAGGTGTCTAAATCCTTTGTTGTAGCTTTAGTAGGAGGATTATGTAGTGTTAGCTTTTCAGTAGTAAGAACATAAGCGACTTTTTTCATTGTTTAGAAAAATAACATTTTTTGTCACCATCTTTTAAAGTGTAGTCCCTCGAAACAAAACGGTTTGTTGAGATCAGTAGTTAACATTTCAGTAGACATGGCACATAGAAAATGTCTTAAAATTGTGGAATAAGTATGTGAAAACAATGTAAGAACAATATTACCGAAATACAAAAATGTATTGCTTGGGTTGAGTTGCGGACTAGGTCGCTTTCTTTAAGATGTTTTATGGTTCTACCCAAACTTATGCTAGCAAACACAACCTCTTCATCCCCACGATAAAATAGCCCAGTATCGTTGTTTTTTTGTTTTGGAGATTCACAGCACCGATGAAGTCCGGAATGCTACACCTCTAAAGTTTATATTGCTCGGAAAACTCTAAAAAAAATTTAGTATCTTCTTCTTTTCTTCGTAAGTGTTGTTTCTTATTTTCTTTTGTAAGAGCTATATCCATAAAAATGATCTACATAAATTGAGAGCTAAGACTCTCTATTTATAGTTTGAGAAATTGTGTGACAATTATGATAAATGATAGTCATAACTGGGTGGAAAAAGTAATGGCTATAATTATGATAAATAACGGTCATGTCTGGGTGGAAAAAGTAACGTCTATATCTGAGTGAAAAAGTAACGGTCATTTCTGAGTGGAAAAGTAATAGCTATATCTGAGTAGAAAAGTAACGGCCATATCTGAGTGAAGAAATGATGGTCATATCTGGGTGGAAAAATAATTTTAAATTTTTTTCAAAGAATAAAATGCCACCTCACCTCACACACACGCACTTGGGCTCGGCTCGGCTCAAATCGGTATGGCACGACTAGTCGTTCAAATGGACAGACTGTGGTGGCAGCACGCGCGTATGTGGAATCACATTTGCCTAGGTCCTCTCCCCTTCCACAAAAGTGGGTACCCCTTGGGGCCCAAACTCAATAGTCAATCCTTTTCTATTTATACATCTTCAAAGTGATGTAAAATAGCAATGTGGAATAAAGTTTTAAGAGACTAAAATTTGGCACTTATTCTCATAATTTGTTTTTATTGAAATTCATTTCCAACAATAAGTAATTACCACGGGAAGACAAGACAACCAAATATTCTTATGGACAAGATATTGGTTAAGTAAAAGTTGAAAAATATATTCTATAGTAGTTAGGTATAGTAACTTAATTAAGTGATATTAGAAAAAGGGTGAAAGAAGACAAAAAGCTCATCATATCAAGCACACAATTGTTCCTATAAATATTTATGAGTATTCAAAATTTCAAACCACAAAACACATGATATTCAAAAAGATTTTATTCAACTATGCATATTAGTCTAAGTAAAACAAAAACAAAAAGTAATACCCTAACAAAAAGCTTCAACGCTCTCAGTCTGGTCTACTGTTTTAGTTGTCTTCTATCCTATTACAATTAATAAGAATAATTTTTGTTATCTATCTCTTTAGATTTATTTCCCATTGTTTTAACCATTGCAAAGTATCACCTTGTAGTATTCATGCAATATAATCTAGAAACTTTTATTTTGTCCAAATGTTTCTATAATTAAGTAAAATAAAGGATATAGATTGTGTCCATTCTACTATAATTTTTTCTTGATCTTTAAAAGGTACGTTAGAAAGGTTTAAATAAATAAAATTCCTAAATCTTTTCTCCTAGAATAAGGAGGAGTTGTTCTTCTTGTTGTTTTGTTCCACTAGATGAAGTTTCATTCATATCAATAAAGTCTTTGTCTTGAGTTTTTTTTAAGTATTCTTCAAATTCTACTTGATTTAAAAATTCTTTTAATGGTTCTTCATGTTTTCTCTTTTTAAGAATTCTTCAAATTAAATAAAATTTGATAGGGAGAAGCAGAAGAACCAACAGTTCAAGAAGATGCTAACTATGCTCTATCAGAACTAACATTATACAATATTTGTCAATTTGAAGATTATGTAAAATTATTTAAAACATATTATTTTCTTATAAAACCTCCCTAACACATATATTGGTTAGATCAATTTTTCCATAAATTACCAAATCCTTGGGATGAATTAGCTATTAAAAGATATTCAGGTTGGTTAAAGGAGCTAAATAAAGCAAACAATATACGTTTTAGGATAAACTATGTCCATAGATTGATAAATGAACAATGTTTATCAATTAAAGCAAAAAAGCATGCTAAAAACCAAATTAGCAGTACAAAATATAGTCAACAATGTTGTGATAAAATATTAAAAAAAAATTGGAAAATAGGATGTCATATGTCAAAAAATAGAAAATCCTATAAGAAAAGAAAATTTAAGTGGAAGCCCTAGAAGAAAAGAACAAACTTTTTCAAAAAAAAATACATTAAAAAACAAAAACCAAAATAAAAAATTATTTCAAATAAAAAATGCAGATGTTATATTTGTAATGAAGAAGGTCATTATACACCCAAATGTCCTAAAAAAGAAAAAAAGTACAAAAAAAAATATCAAAACTTTATAAACAAATGAATTAAAGATTTTATATAGGAAAGAAATCTTTAATATAGAAGAAATAATATATGAACTAGAAAGTGAAGAAAAATCATTGAAATGATATTTATAATGTAAGAACAATCAAGTTCTACAATAAAAATAATGAAACTCAGAACTCCAAAATGTAAAATTAAATGATGTGATGGGAGAAGAACTACCTTATATTAAGAACTTGAAAAAATAGAATGAATCAAACAAAAGGTTAAAAAAGAATATATGTATAAAATGTCCAAATTTAAAATTTTTGAGTAAGAGTTTTTGAACAACTTGTTGGAAACTCTGATGCTAAATGTACAGAAGACATAACAGTTGAAATAAAACTGTTTGATAAAAAGAAAATAGAAAGATGGAAGAAGAAAAAAATCCAAAAATCAAATACGTTCACATAGGTCTAATACAAATCTGAATTATAGGTTTTTTAGACAAGGAATAAACACTCCTTTACTTTCAGTAATTTTAGATGAAAAAATAAAAGATCCATTACAATCACTAATAGATGGTGTTCAATCAAACTTAGTAAATTGAATTGTTTGGTTTAGCATAAGATCAAATTTCTTTATAATTATAACATATCATAATATAAATAATTTAGTGAAAATGAATATTCAACATAAAAACTTAAGTATGATCAATACCAAAGTTTAGCTATTCAATGGAAAACCATCCATAAATTGACAAAATTTCCTGAAACTTCAACAAAAGAAGTTAATAAATTTTTTATAGAATTATTCGAACCGAGACCTTATGAAACAGAAATTCAACCCCGAATTCTTAATTGAGGAGACTTAGAAATACCAAAATAATGGTTATTTACAAATCTCATAAATAATCTTAGACACAAAAATCCTCCAACAATGGAAATAAAAGTCTCATAAAATCAAATATATTTTAGAAACAAAAATTCAATTCAATCAATAAAGACTGAAAAACTTCATATTTTAAACAATATTGGAAAAACTTTAAACAAAAGGAAAAATTTAGCGAATTATCTTCTAAACTTGAAGATAATCATGATAAAATTATTGTTGCTAAAAATGTTAAAGTTTCAGTATTACCCGAAACTAACCAAAAAGAAGAAATCTTTCACACACAAATTTATCATATCCAAGTAAATAAAGAAAAAATAATATTTTCAACAAGCTATGGTAAAAAATGTTATAATTATGTTTTAGGCTATAAACCGTATAGTTTATATACTTTAATTGATATAGGAGCAATAGTATGTTCTTATAGATCGAATACAATTCCATCATAAAAATAAATACTTATGAAAAATCTTATTCTAATTAGAGGAATAGATGGAAAAGAAACCATCATTCAATTTAAAGCTAAAAAGATAGCTATTTGGTTTAATGAAAAAAAAATTATTATTCCTAAAATACTATGTTTTCCTAATATGTATAGAGATTTTGTCATAGGAAACAATTTTATGACAAATTATTATTCAATGAAAATAAATCATAATTTCATATCTTTTACTTTAGAAAAAGAATTTGTAGAAACTTCACTTTTACAACAATATAAGGTTAAGTGTGATAAAGAATTCATGTCAGTCAAGGGTGATGATCGTATACTATTTGTCAACCAATTAGAAGAAACCCAATGGTTATATAAAATTCTGGAAGAAAATTTTAGTGAGGATACACTTAAAACTTGATCTAGAAGTTCTAAATATTGTACTTTAAAATTACATATTCCTAATATTATTATTCGAGTTAAACCAATGATTTATACTAGAAAATATATAAATGAATTTGATATTCACATAAATGAATTATTAAATAAAAAATTAATTGAAGAAACTAAAAATTCACATTCCAGTCCAACTTTCATGGTAAGAAACCATAATGAAATAAAAAGGGGAAAACCCTGAATGGTTATTAATTTCAAAAGATTAAAAGAGCATTTAGAGTTTAATGGATATTTCATTCCTATAAAAGATATATTAGTTAATCAAACTAAAGGAGCCAGAATTTTTAGTAAATTTGATTATAAATCTAGATTCTGGAAAATTAAATTAACCGAGGAGTCAAAACCATTGATAGCATTTAATATATCGAAGGGATATTATCAAGGGAATGTAATGCCTTTTGGATTAAATATAGCCCCATAAGTCTATCAAATAGGGATGGATAACATCTTTAAAGATCTTAAAAAACTTTATGTGGTATATATTGATGTAGAAAAAGCCTTATTCTTTGGAGGATATATCTCATGTCTGGTACTACATGGTTCCACTATGCAAGAAGAACATAAGGAGCACTTATGTGAAAATTTTCAAAAATATGGAATAATTCTATCCTCAAAGAAAATACAAGTAGAAAAAAAATATATTGAATTTTTAGGAATAATTTTAAATAAATGAGGAATAAAACTTTAAGAACATATTATATCAAAAGTGAGAGAATTTTCAGAAGAAATCAGTGACAACAAATAATTACAAATATTTTTAGTAATTCTTAATTATAGAAGGAATTTTATAAAGAATTTATCTCAAAAAGAGATTCTTCTTATAAAAAAATTAAAGAAAGATGCTAAATTCTCATGGAATGAATAGGACAAGCTAGTCCTAAAAGAAATAAAAGAAGACATAAAATATCTTCCAAAAGTTTATTTTTCTAAATCAGGTGATAAATTAATTCTAGAAACATATGCTTCTGATTTTTGCTGAGGGTGTGTGCTAAAAGTTATTTCAACAAACAAATGAGAGTAAAAAGATATGTTGGGTTTTGTAAATGGTATTAGAGCTAGAAAAACTAATATATCTAAATAACTTCAAAAAGAACAATTAATTTGTGAATATAATTATGGTAAATTTAAGTCAAACAAAATTAATTATATTATATTTGAAAAAGAATTGTTAGCAATAAAACTTGATATTAAATTTATTTAGCTTTAGAAAATTTTATTGTTAGTACTAATAACCAAGCAGTTAGAGATTTTTTATGTAGCTAAAGAAATAATCTTGAAGGAAAAAGGTTAAAATGGTATAACCAAATTACCATTTATAGTTTTGAAGTAGAACATTTAAAAGACACTAACAACTTTATTACATATTATTTAAGCTGAAATATTTATGAAGACCATTAACCAGATGGGAATTTAGTTTTTCATATCTAAAAACCTTCAGGAGATTGGATTACCATGGTTAAGAAAATATTATGTCATATTCAAAGGTCATCATCCTGTAATATATGCTTCTTGAAATGCTTGTCATTATCAAGTAAATAAGGAAAAAAAATGCTTGCAATCAAGTATATAATTCTCTTGATGAAGCTAAACAAGCTTTTGAAGCATATCAAATAGAATCTAATTTTGCTCATCTCATGTCTAAGCAAGATATCAAAAAAATTTATAATCCCGGTATTTCAAAAAATATGTATGAGGAACTTAATGGAGTATGGAAAACTCATATTTTAGGAAAAGCACACAAAAAACAATTTAAACAACACATGGCTCAATTAGCAAAAAAATAGATGAAGAAATAGGTACACTATCAAATCTTAAAGAACTCTATTTTTAAATCATTAAACAAACGATTTTGAGAAAATAACAAACTTTCTTCAATTATCAGATATACTTAAAAGTGAATTTCTTGATCTAATTTTTGAAAAAAAATTAAAAGGATCTGTTTATTTAAAAAAGTTAAAACATTATTAGAATCTGGATATAAAAAATATACCAAAATATCAAAAATAAAATTGAAGATCATAAACATAAAATAAAAGAAATGTTTCAAAGAAGTAATTCATCAATTAATCTTATTAATGGATTTCTTAAATTAACTATACTTGTTAATCATGATTTATGGTATATTGAAGATATTGAATGAGGAATTACTAATGAGGTAATATTTCAAAGTCCTAATATGATAGAATTAATATAGTTTTCAATTATGATCAAATTCGTGATCTATGATTATAAAAAAATATAAATGGTCCAAATATTTAACATTCTGAAATGCTAACACAATTGGATGGAATGAAAGAGAAAAATTATTTCAGCCTTACCAAATATGGTGGTTAGCAACAACTATAATAAAAAGAATTTGAAGTAGAATCCCTTAATTATTTTAAATATTTAATTCAAACCATGAGTACAGAAGAGTATTGGAAGCAAAATTACATCCATACATCTCAAATTGCCAAAGAAATTTTATCTAAACCAGAAGATAAAATACCATTCATAATAACAGATGGAAAAAGGCTTTTTGTTACAAAACCTCCCATCAATTATGATAGGTCTAAAAAATGAACAAGGGAGTCAGAACAGATATTGGAGAATTTTTCCAAAAGACATAATTTAGATGTGCCATGTGAGTTTTCAATTTAAGCTAAAGATATGGAATCTTTCCGTCAAGATGCTTAGAGTCCACAAAATATTGCTAACAAAAAACTCCACGATATAATAAATACTATGGAAGCATAATATACCCAACAAAAAATGTGATAGATAATCTTTGAATGACTGCACTTTTATCCAGCACAAGCAAAGAATCTGTCAAAGCTAACGAATTTGGATAGATCTGAAACCCATTGAAATCATGAAATTTAACTCTATAAGTAGGAATCTCTAGAAATGCACTATAGGCATAAGCTACAATTGAAAATATTTTGTAATAGTTTTCTACAAGAAAAGTTTCTCTTTGTAAAATACAACTCTATTGTAATAGCAACTTTGTCTTCATAATAATAAGGTTAGTTTCTTTATCTTTATGCATGTTCATTATTCTTATAATATTATATTTATATCTCCCAATTCTTGTAGTACCCCAATAGATATATATTTATTACCCTCGTGCTTTGTTAAAAGTTATAATTAATATCCACTTAGGCAATCTTGTATTGGTATTAGAGCCTAGGATCAACTGGTTACACTATAACTAAACTAATAAATTATATATTATTGTTGTTCTTATTCTAAGGTTTTTGAAAAACTCAAATACCTATTACTGTTTCAAATCCCATAATTTCACATTTTAGAAACTTGTTCGTGTAATAAGGTTGGTGTAAGGGAACACTTTTATTTTTAGAAGCTAGAAACATTACATAATAGGAGGTTTTAGGTACCGTTAAAACTTAATGGATAATGAACATCAATCTAATATAGAGTGGATTAGTTCATGGATAGAAAACAAAACCATCTAAATTTAGGCATGTGTTTCGTATTGATAAAAAATCAGAAAATAATTTGAGCATTATTAGTGACATTATATGACAAGTGTTAGTTAGCAAGCTTAGAGTAAGATCACCGTGTGTAATCAAGATTCCCTCATCAACCACATGGGCCACTGCAACTATATAAGGAGTACAAGTGTGATGTGTGAGGGTAGACTTGAGAAAGAGAGTTATCAAGTAGAGAAGAACCAAAACTATTTGCTTGAAAAGAGTGAGTTGTATGTGTAAACACCATTGCAAATTTTAATGAAGTTATTGGCAAGGTTCATCCTTCCAGTTTAGTAGGTTCATAATTTATGGATTAAACCATGTTAAATTGTTAGTATGTTATCTTATGTATGCTTGCTACTGTTTTCATTGTTGTGAATTGGAATTGATCAAAATGCTATACATTGCATGAGTGTTCTTAAGTTCTTGATTGATATGATCTTCATCGAGTGCAATTGTTCTAACAACACTTAGTCCTCAAACTTCTAGGTTAGGACTTATTTGTTAAAATATAATAATTCCTTTATCAAAGTGTTAGATTTTTAAATTTAGAATCTTATGTAAAGTATTTGAAAATTTAGGACCTTAGAACTATTTACACGCAATTATAATATGGATGTTAATAACCTCGGTTAGGAACTTAGTAGAGTGGTCAGTGTGAAATTAATGTTGAGAAGACAACATTACCTATGTTTGGAGGGATCAATAGTTTGGTGGTAGATTATAGTAGATAGCAACGGACAAAGATCCCCTTGTCTCTCTATAGAACAAGATATTCCTTATAACTTAGGTCAATAAGCTGGGCTTTATTGATGGATTGGGCTTTAGGTCTAATGCATGGTCCACCCCTATAATGGGCATGTACACTCCCAAACAGTTATATTTTTTATAAATGAAATTTTAAGTTTTACCTCTCTCATTTCTATAAAGCCATAGTTAAAGTATTAAGAAATGGTTCACTAGAATAACACTTAAAAGTGTTGATATTTTATAACTATTTTGGTGGAGGGAAGAGAGACAAAAACAATTTTTTTCTTTCTTACTAATCAAACACTCTTTTTTATTTCTCTCTTCTTGCCTACTTACAAAAGAATACAACTCTATTTATAGACCTAAACAAGACTCTTAAAATTCGTATTAAAAAAACAGCTTTAAACAAAACAGTAAATTCTGACCCTTCCTTGCTAAAACTTCCATAACTTATTGTAGGTAATACCAAATGACCTGAAACCTTCACCATTAAAAACTAGACTTAAAAACACACGAATTAGACTTTTCATTTGCTCAGAACGATCTGGAATTGCCCCTTCAATTCCTCATTCAATACTGTCTGTCCGTTTTTAGTAAATTCTGACCCTTCCTTGCTAAAACTTCCATAACTTATTGTAGGTAATACCAAATGACCTGAAACCTTCACCATTAAAAACTAGACTTAAAACCACACGAATTAGACTCTTCATTTTCTCAAAATGATCTAGAATTGTCACTTCAATTCCTCATTCAATACTGTCTTAAAGTCTGTCCGTTTTTTATTTGAGTTTATTTTCCACAAATTCCTCCCTTAAACTCAAATTTCTTCCATCCTTCATGCCTACCGCCATCTTGCATTTATCCAGCAAAACCGTGGGTAACGGCTTTGTGAACATGCTCACACTTGATCATGACTCGCTACATGATTCAACTTCACACTCCTTCCTGATTTGCTCTAATGAAATGAAATTTCACATCGATATGCTTGCTCCTTCGTGATGTACCGGATTCTTTGCGAGTTCAATTGCCGACCTGCTATCAACTTGGATCTCGGTTGCTTCTTCTTGTCCGAGATTCAACTCGCTTAAAAGTTTCCTTAGCCAACCGCATGTCGCACACACCATGATGTTGCCACATATCGCTCGCATGTCGAGAGTGTCACGATGGGTTGTTTTTTCGACATCCATGTGAATGTCAGGTCTCCCATAAAGAATACGTATCCCGATGTACTCTTTCGATCATCTATGTCTCCGCACCAGTCACTATCGAGTATCCACCAGTTTATACTCTTCGTTCTCGAGAAAAATAATCCGAGTGATTCCGTACTTCTGATATATCGCACTCTCTTCAATGCTTTCCAACGTGTATGGTGGTTCTTCCATGAACCGATTACCACTCCAACACGTAAGATATGTCTGGTCTCGTGCATGTGAGATAACGCAGACTTCCCACCAAACTTCGTATTTGGTCGCATCTACTGCTCTCCAATCAAACTTAGGAAAGTTTATTTGTGGGTTCCATTGGTGTCAATACCGGTTGCACTTCTCCATTTTGTTCCTTTTAGAATTTCTTTTGCATATGT
Organism: Hippophae gyantsensis; assembly: GCA_030763125.1. NCBI lineage: Eukaryota > Viridiplantae > Streptophyta > Magnoliopsida > Rosales > Elaeagnaceae > Hippophae > Hippophae gyantsensis. The sequence continues at coordinate 24,417,088 of CM061029.1, read as the reverse complement.
TTCTTGTGATACAAAAATCCCAGTATTTTCTTGTCTAACCTCTCCGTACCAAGGAAATATTTCATCAAACCCAAATCATGTCATTTAACTCCCTAGTCATAGCCTCTTTAAAATCTTTTATCATCTCCTCATTATTCCCCTATGAATATAAGATCATCAACATAAAGAGCTACAAACAACAAGTTACCTTCTTCTTTCTTCACGTACAAAGCATGTTCATACGGCATTGAGTAAACCCGTTCTTCTTGAAGTAAGTGTCGATGCGGGTATTCAAGCTCGAGTGCTGCTTTAGTCCATAAAGTGCCTTCTTCAATTTCAGACCTTCTTTTCTTCCCCAATTTTGTGTACCCGGGTGGTTGCTCTACATACACCTCTTCTTCTAGCACACCATTCAAAAGCTGATTTGACATCCATTTGAAAAATTTTCCATTTGAATTGAGCTTCGAGCAATGAGAAGGCGAATCGTCTCCATTCTTTGTAACTGGGGCAAAGACTTCATCATAGTCTATCCCTCACTTTGTCGATAGCCCTTTGCAACTAGCCTTGCCTTGTACCGCTCTATCTCGCCTTGAGCATTCATCTTCTTTTTGTATACCCATTTTACTCCTACGGTGACATCCTTTTGGTAATTCAACCAACTCCCAAGTTCGGTTTTCAATTGCTTTTATTTCTTCATCCATGGCTGCTTGCCACTTCTCATTCCGCATCTTGCTTTTTCAAATGTAATTATTTCGGCATCCGCCAAAGACAAATTAAATGTACCTCACTTGTTGAGTCATACAAATCTTGCATGCTTCGCATTTTGGTTGTCTTGGCTCTTCCTCACACGCTTGTTTGAGGGCTTCTTGCTATCTCGATCTCGAGGTTTGTTGTTGATGTGGTCGATGATTCTCCCCTTTCTACTATCACCTGGAAGAGTTTTTCCAAATCTCCACTCACTTGCTTCATTCACCTTAACATCTCGCTTATTATTACCTTCTTGTTTATTGGATCGAGAAGCTTGAAACCTTTAGTCTTCTCATTCGCATAACCAATGAACACAAATTTCTTGCTCTTATCTTCTAGCTTTGTTCTTCGCCGATCTGCACGTGTGCATAAGCCACACCACCGAATATTCTGAAGTGTAGAGGCTGTCGGCTTTCTACCACTCCAATTTTCTTGTGGAGTTTTATCTTCTAAACTCGCATGTGGACACTCGGTTTGCACATAAATTGCGCACGCCTTCCGCCCAAAATTCTTTTGGCAACTTCTTACTTTTCGGCATTGATCGAACCATGTCGAGAATGGTCCGATTCTTTCTCTACGCCACACCATTTTGTCGAGGAGAGTACGGTGCGGTTAGGAACCTTCTTATTCCATGTTCGCGCAAGATCTGAAATTACGAGTTGTATTCGCCACCCTCGATCGTAACGTAGAACTCTAATAAACTTGCCGTTGCCTTCTCTACCATTACTTTGAACTTTTTAAACACTTCGAATGCTTGATTTTTCTTTTAGGAAATAAACCCAAGTCTTTTTCGGAATAGTCATCGATAAAAGTAATGAAATATTTTTTACCTGAATGACTCAGAGTGATTGGCCCACAAATGTCGGTATGTATTAATGCGAGATGATCCGTTGTTCCCAGATTCGCCTAATCTTCACGAAATGAGTGTCTCGAGTGCTTCCGAGTACACACTCCTCCCAAAAATTCTCGATGTAGTCAATCTCGGTAACCCATGTACCATTCCTTTCTTCGACAATTTTTGTAAACCACCATAGTGCAAATGACCATATCGCAAATGCCACAGAACGCCTTGTCTTCTACATTAACTCGCAAACACCTTTCTCGCACATAACACGGAGTTGATTTTGTACATTCGATTCTTCGCCATCTCAACTCGTGCTATTACTCGCTTCTTTCTTGTCTTTCGGTTGTAATACTCGATTTTTCATAAACAGAGTATCCTTTCTCCATGAGTTGTCCCATGCTCGGGATGTTTCTCTTGAGATCGGTACATAATAAACATTCTCAATTAATCCCTTTAAACCATTCTTTTGAAAATATGATATCAGACCTTGACCTTTCACTTGAATCTTTGACGCATCTCCAAATGACACGTGCCCAACCTCTATCTCTTGCATCTCCACAAAGAGGTGTTTGTGCCCGCACATATGATTACTACGCCCGGTATCGAGATACCACACCGTGTCACCGTCGGGAATGGTATTTTTGTAGGCCATGAGAACACCATCTTCTTCTTGTCTCCTCTTTCGCGACTAGATTCGCGTTTTCTTCTACCTTTTTCTCGAATAGCACTCCCTTTGCATAGGTCCCATGCTTGCCACAATTATAGCATTCGATATTTGATTTGCACTCTTTTGCGTAGTGCCCATGCTTGCCACGGTTAGCAGCACTCAACATTTGAATGATTTGACCGCCGCCTCTCCCATGACCACGTCCTCTACCTCGCCAATTTTGTTGGCTTGACTGCCCTTCTCCCTCATAGGTGTGCATCTCGACCGCGGTCCACCACCGCGACCATTACTGCGACCTCCACGGCCGCGCCTCTACCACGAAAGTTTTGAGTATAGAGTACCTTTTCATCTTTGATAGATACCTTGGCTTGGCAAAGGTGCTTCCTCAAGCGACTCGTTCTTCTTCTTCTTCTTCTTCCGCTGTTCATGCACCTCGAAGAGAACTCGAGATCATCAGTCATCTCCTCCAGCATTTTTCGACTCCTCAATTGCACAAACGACATTCTCAAAATTCTCGGTTAATGACCGCAAAATTTTCTCCACCACTCTTGCATCGCTAGAATTTCTCCATTTCGTTTTAGTTGATTCACCACGTTTGCACACGCGAGATGTAGTCGGATACACCTTCCGACATCTTCATCTTCATACTCTCCAATTCACCGCGTAGAGTTTGGAGTCTTACTTGCTTTACTCGGTCGGCTCCTTTGAACACTTTTTCTAAAATGTCCCACGCTTTTTTGAAGTAGTTGCCTCGGCAATCTTCTCAAAGCCCGACTAAATCAACGGCTCTGAACAACATGTATAGTGCCGCCTTATCCTTTGATCGCTCCTCTTTCAACGCCTTGTTTTGAGCCGTATATCCCGTGGTATTTGTTGGTTCTTTGAAACCTTCTTCGACCACCTCCCACGCATCTTGAGATCCGAGAAGAGCTTTCATTTGAATGCTCCAATTCTCGTAGTTTGCCTTTCGTTATTCGTGGTAGCGGCATTTGTCTCATCACATTCGCCATCTGATACTAATTTGTTGATATTTTATAACTATTTTGGTGGAGGGAAGAGAGACAAAAACAATTTTTTTCTTTCTTACTAATCAAACACTCTTTTTTATTTCTTCTTGCCTACTTACAAAAAGAATACAACTCTATTTATGACCTAAACAAGACTCTTAAAATTCGTATTAAAAAACAAATTTTAAACAAACAAGAAATTCTGACCTTCCTTGCTAAAACTTCCATAACTTATTGTATACCAAATGACCTGAAACCTTCACCATTAAAAACTAGACTTAAAAACACCACGAATTAGACTTTTCATTTGCTCGAAACGATCTGAATTGCCCCTTCAATTCCTCATTCAATACTGTCTGTCCGTTTTTAGTAAATTCTGACCCTTCCTTGCTAAAACTTCCATAACTTATTGTAGGTAATACCAAATGACCTGAAACCTTCACCATTAAAAACTAGACTTAAAAACACACGAATTAGACTCTTCATTTGCTCAAAATGATCTGGAATTGCCACTTCAATTCCTCATTCAATACTGTCTTAAAATCTGTCCGTTTTTTTATTTGAGTTTATTTTCCACAAAAAGACCCTTGAAAGTTGGTTTACTTCCTATAATTTTGAATAAATATAAAAGGAATGATATAATTTACTTGGTAAATTTCTTTCTGATAGATACACTTCTATGTGTATGCCCACTTCATTAGATTTGTGATTAAGGGTTTGGAGTCTTTGATGATGATCTTGTGGTGAGGGATGGTCTCATTTGTACAATTTGTTCTTCATTGACTCCCATTCTCTTAGCATATAGCCCTGCCTCAAAGAAGCGTTTAACGGCGTCGTCCATGTACTCTTTACCTTGCTTGACACTCATGTCCTTCCCTACCTTCACAGGGTAACTTGTCAAAATGTTTTCTCCTTTTAAAACAGCAGCTAACTGCATTAGTTCCTGCTGAAATTCACTCAGCTTGGCATCTTCATTAGCCTCACCGTCTCTGATCTTCACTGGCTCTGGTAGTTGTTCTGTTCAAAATGGGAGGCAATGTATGAAATGCGTTTATGGCTTTCAAAAGAAATCATAAGATGATCGATTTCAAGTAAATTGTGGTGAAATACTATAATATGTCCCCCCTTTAAACTGCTTGTGCTTGATCTAATATGTTTATCAAGTTATAGTGATCTTTTCTCCTTATGCCCCAAACATAACTAAATAAAAATATGGCTCCCTTATGGCTAGTATATCACTTTAGTCCTTATCAAGTGGAGTTACTTTAGTTCCTTCCTCAAAGGAGTTGGAGTATATAAGCCCTATATTTTAACGATTAATTGATATATCAAGAATATTTATAAAAAAAAAAAAGTCATGTGTGGTTTATATAACTAAATTTTAATGAGATTAACGTCACTCAATTAGTGGTTAAGATTTAATATTAATCTCATTTTTTCCTTTAAATTGAATCATGTGTCACGTATAATTCTTTCTCTCAACTTTTTTTTTTAATCAATGACCAATATATGACTTATGTGCTCCAATCTGAAGAAAAAAGTTACTAAGATGCTCCACTTGAACATTAAGAGACTACAATACTACACTGGTCTTAAGGAATCAATGGAACCCTCTACCCATCAAAATATCCAAATTAGTATGATTGATGAGAAATAATGTTTCAAAACGAGTTTATAACTTTAATAGTACTATAATTCAACTTTTAATACCTTATTTTTCCTTTTTATATAAGTGATAACTTACTGTTACTCTAATTTAAAAATAAATACCAATTTGATACTTAAAGGATAATAAATTCTCAATTTAATGTAAAAGTTACATCAAATTGTTATTTATTTTTAAATAGAAGTATTATTATGATAGCATCTGAATAATAAGTACAAATAATGATAACAAAAATTGAATTGTGATAAAAATGAGATAAGCAACCATTCAAAACCCAATATCTATTTTTAAGTACTTATGAATAGTCTTACAAGTTACAGCTAGAGGTGGTATTGGGTCAACTCACAAAACACTAAAGTGACGTACAGATTTTTTTTTTTTTTAAAGTTAAAATTATTTGCTTTTTATTTCGGAAAATTGTTAGCAAGTACCCGTCATTCTAAAACCTCAAGTTATTTGGAGGTGGACGTTAATTTTGTTGTACAATTAATGTTATATTTAAGGTCTTAATAAGAAGTACAAATTAACAGATTTCAAGTCGGAAATATTTAAAGGTTAATATTACTTTAACTAACCTGGGCAATCCGATCTAGGTTCAGTCCTAGTTTGGACAATGGTTTCAAAGGTACCTGCCCATTCATCTCTTTTTGTTAGAAATGGTGCAGATAGGTTGAACATCTTCTTTACTGTTGCTGGAATTGAGGAATGCTCATACTCTGAGGTTAAGTATGGTGCTCCATTAGGCCCATGTACAACTGCATTAGTAATCTATCACTTTTACAAATTACTAACTACGATACTCTTTATTCTCATTAATAAATAAAAAAAACTATATATATATATATATATATATATATATATATATATATATATATATATATATATATATATATATATATATATATATTTATATTTATATAATTAAATTAATAAACTATGTTGGAGAATGTTAATGAAGGACTATGCCATTTTTATTCTTCATATATAATTTTAACTTTTTAGGTTTGAAATTATGTTAGTGTGATAACTCATTATCATTTTTTATTCCTAAATTTTGAAATTAGTATTCGGTAATATTTGAAACTTTTAAAAATATAATAATATTGTCACATTAATGTCACAAAAAAATGTATGAAATAATTTTTTAACTTTATAATTAATAAAAAATAATTATGATAATAATAATTTGAATTATAAAAATATAATTACCTTTTAAAATTTTAATTTTCAAAATATCAAAAATAATAACTCAATACTCAATATGATTAAAAAATTAATTTTTTTAAAATAAAAATTGGAAACCATAGATGCAACATTATTTATTCGATCTATACTTTTCAAAATTGATATTATGAATTATATTATTCTTTTTTATAAAAATTAAGAATCAAATAGGTAACAAATATTTAGAAAGTTTTGTAAGGCTTGCATCCCATCAACATAACTTTCTGAGAACATGATAACAGACACTTCTATATATGTGGTATCTAGTATCATATAACATTTTGGATTAAGGTTAAATTATATCATTATTTTATAAATTTTGTATAAATTTTTATATTTTTAAAACTTAATTTGATTCTTAAATTTTTAGATCTCTAATTTTCAAATCATAATATTTTGTTCTTAAAGTTTTGAAACTTCGTACATAGATTCCAACAACTTAAACTATAAATATGTATTTTTAAGAATTAAATTAGAACATTTATGTAAATTTTTTAAAATTAAGATCAAATGGTAAGAATTAATAGTTTAGACAATATGTAAAATTTTAAAAATATCATATTAAATCATATATTTTAAAAATTAAAAATTAAGGATAAATTTAATCAAAATTTAGAAACAGATAGAATAATTAAGCCAAGAATCAAATAATGTTGTGCACAAAGTAAAATCACTCTAAATTGATGAGCCTTGAAAATGAGGTGTAACTAACCATTGTCACTTTTATGGGTGTTAATGTTTTCACTTAAATTGACATTTTTATTTCTAACTAATGATACTATTTATTAGATGATTTTTTTTTTAAAGTAGCACATTATTTAGAAATCGCTTGCACTAACAAGTAACAAATACATTTAATTGACCTAAAATATAACACGAAAAATATTAATAACAAAAAGAGAAATTAAAAATTTGTTCCCTACAGATTAGAAGATGCAAAGATGAAAAGCCAATATGAACTATTAAAAGCAAATGGCCTCAATTCATAGAAATGAAAAGTAGGAAAATTTGTTATGATTCAGATAGTTTTCAACAAAATGATCAACCACCGAACAAATCAACCAAAATACAGAAAAGAAAAACAAATAGAGAAAATAAATACACATAAACAATAAATAAAATATTAACACATCAATTTAACTTGTTATGATTTAGAAGGTTTTCAACAAACAATCAAACAACTAACAAATCAACCAAAATACATAGAAGAAAAACAAATACAGAAAATAAATTACACATAAACAATAAATACAATATAAACTCATTAATATAACTTGGTTAAGACAAGATCGACTTAGTCCACAAGGCCACAACCCCCAACAAATTAATGACAATTCTTTTGAAGATCAACATAGACAACTCTAAATACGAATCCACACATACCTTTCCATAGTCGAGAATTTAGAGTATGTATTTCCTTAGGGAGAGATAGGAAGAAAAAAAAGTAAGAGTAAAATCTATTATAAGAGTACCACTTTTCAGTACTCCATAAGTATTAAAATGTGATGTTAGAAAAGAATTAAATAATAAAATCCATGAAAGTAACGATTATGAAAAAATAGCTACATCTTGATCCATTGACTATTTTTTTCTATTGGCAATTTTACCTCAAATTCTTACGAGAAGGACAACAAAATGAGTCATGGAAAACTAAGAAATAGAATCCATATGGCACAATGATAAATATTATATTCTCTCCCCACCCAATTCCTTGATGCTAATATCCTATTTTAATAAAGGGCATGATCAGGAATCCTAATTTATTATCAAAGTTTTTCCACCATCAAGTTTGAAATTTAAAATAATAATTTTATCTTTTTTGTGTCTTACGATCTCAACCATCAAAATATAATAGTGTAAAAAATTAGTTAATAAATTAGAATTATGATAAGAATTAGGGTAGAGAAGAGACGCGAAGAGAAGAAAACAGTAAGAGGGAAGGGAAAATCAGGTATAATTTTTTCTATCTTTATTTCATTTCTTAAGGGTTTTATATAGCCTAACATTTGAGAGAGAAATCACAAAGAAGTTGCATGAATCCCGTGTACTAGTGTGCTAACAGATTTTCTAAAATTCTAACAGAATGGTGCAGTTATCTCTCGTGCCCGAGCTGCATCTATCTGCGTCCGTCAATGGCTGGTTGAAACGCCCCGTTTGTCGGCTGTAGCGACTCGCGGCAGCAAAGCTAATTTGGTTCGTATCATTCCTCCCTCTCTTTTAGAATCCTTGTCCACAAGGATGAACTCTAGGTAAGCTTTAGAGAATCGTATTTCATTTTCCCAGGTAGCTTCGGTGCTTGAAGTTCCAACCCATTTGATTAAAACCTCTGTCTTTGATCGGTACCTTCCTTTCTGAATCACTCGACGATCCAAGACAGTTTTAGGTTGTGGCATAATTATTGAGTTATTAGTTGTGGGTGGTAGTTGATGGTTGATAGGTATTGAGGTTCCAACATAGACTGACGTGAAACACATTATGTACCTGAGACCCTGGGGGTAGTGCCAGTCGGTAGGCTACAAAAGCAATCCTTTCCTTGATCTGGTAGGGTCCAAAGAATCATGGGGTGAGCTTCATGTTTGAGCGGAATGCAACAGAAGTTTTTCTGTACGATTGTAGCTTGAGATAAACATAGTCCTCTTCAAGGAAGGTGATTTCCCTTCTATGTTGATCGGCTCGGCACTTCATCCGATTTTGAGCTTGTGTAAGGTTGTGACGTAGTTCTCTAAGGATGGTGTCTCGATCACACAAGCATTCATCTACAGTTTGGATGTTTGAGGTACCTGGGATGTAAGCCACAAGATGGGGAGGAGGGATTCCATAAACAGCTTCAAATGGAGTAGTTTTAGTGGATGAATGTATTGAGGTGTTGTAGCTGAATTCTACCCATGGTATCCATTCTACCCACAGTTTTGGTTGATCACTAGCAAAGCAACACAGGTACTGCTCTAAGACTCGATTGACCACCTCAGTCTATCCATCGGTTTGTGGATGATAGCTGGAACTCATACATAGTTGTGTACCCTGCAACTAAAATAAAGCCCTCCAAAAAGAGCTTATGAAGACTTTATCTCGATCACTTACTATGGAAGTGGGAATACCATGCAGTCGGACTACATTAGACACAAATATCTTGGCAACACCTAAGGCAGTAAAAGGATGCTTCATAGCAATGAAATGTGCACATTTTTTCAATCGGTCTACTACTACCATAATCACAGTATTGCCTTTAGAAAGAGGAAGTCCTTCAATGAAATCCATTGAGATATCAGACCATATCTTTGTGGGAATTGGTAGGGGTTGTAGCTACCCTGCAGGTGTCATACAATCATTTTTGAACCACTGGCATGTGTCACATTCTTGAAAGAATTCCTTTACCTTCTGTTGCATGTTTGGCCAACAAAAATTCTGCTTTACCCTAGACAGTGTTTTATGAAACCCAAAATGTCCTCCAATAGGTGAGGAATGACATTCCATCAAGATTTTAGGTATCAAGGTTGACTTGGAGCTTAGGTAAACCCTGTTTTTTTTCAACCAAACCCCATTACGATAGTGGAGGTGAGGATTACCTATGGCTGCTATTGTAATTCCCAACTTATCATAAAAAGGGTCTTGTTGAACTTCTTGTTAGAGTGTCGTCCACCAAGCTGCTAGAGGTTGTGAGACAGATAGGTACTGAAAGTCTACTGCTTTAGATAATGAGTCAGGTCCATGATTCTCAGATCCTTTTTTATATTCAATCACATAGTCATAACCTATAAGTTTAGGCAACCAACGTGCTTGACAAGGCTAGAGCCGATCCCTTAAGTGCTACACTAAAATAGGCTACTGGCCTATTTTCTTAGCTGAGGATTGCCCCAAGGCTGATGCCACTAGCATCACATTCAACCATAAAATGTTGTGAAAAATTAGGTAGGCGTAGGACAGGAGGAGATATGAGAGCCTTTTTTAGCTGTTGGAAGGACATCTCAACTGCCTCACCCCAGTGGAAGCCTTCTTTTCCCAATATTTGAGTCAAAGGTACAGCTAATGCTCCAAAGTGTTGAATGAACTTTCTGTAGTAGCCTGCTAACCCAAGGAATCCCCGAACACCCTTATTTGTGGTTGGCGTGGGCCATTCCTTGACAACATGGATTTTTGTAGGGTCCATTGAGACTCCTTGCTTAGAGATAAAATGGCCTAGGTAATCCACCTATAACACACCAAATTGGCACTTGGATTCCTTTACAATTAATTGGTTATCGGTCAGTAACTGAAGGACAGATTGTAGCTGCCACTGATGCTCCTCCCAAGATTTGGAATATACCAGTATATCATCGAAGAAAAGCAAGACAAATTTCCTGAGAAAGGGTTGAAAGATATCATTCATGAGACCCTAGAAAGTAGCTGGTGCATTAGTGAGACCAAACGGTATCACTAGGAATTCATAGTGACCCTAATGTGTTCTAAAGGCAGTTTTATGTGTATCCTCCTCTCGAACTCTTATTTGGTGGTATCCTGAACGTAAATCGAGCTTGGAATAAACTCTAGATCCATGTAGTTCATCTAATAGCTCATCAATGACAAGTATAGGGTATTTGTCTTTGATAGTAAGGGCATTTAGAGCTCGATAATCCACACAGAATCTCCAGGTGCCATCTGTTTTCTTGACCAGCAACACTAGTGAGGAAAATGGGCTATTACTCGGTTTGATCAATTGGGATTGCAAGAGTTCCTGCACTATCCTTTCAATCTCAGTTTTTTGATAGTGTGGGTAACAGTAGGGTCTAACATTCACTAGTTCAGAGTTAGTTTATAGGACAATTCAGTGGTTATGTACCCGTGTAGGAGGTAAGCTAACAGCTGGTTCAAAAATTTTAGGAAACTTAGTCAGTAGCTTACTTATCTCAGGAGAGTATATCTGGGAAGGTTTCTGATGATTGGATGTTGGTCTTATTTGTAGGACTAACCCTACACCTTGTAAATTCTGGCATTCCTTAGGGTTTAGGGCTATAATGTTGGCTCTTCCCAACCCTTGGAAGGTGTGTGTACTTCCTTCTGAATTGAAACTTAGGGTAAGCTTCTTGTAATCCATTTGAATAGGTCCAAGGGTTTCTAACCACTGAACCCCTAGAACTAGTTGACATGCTGCTACTAGTAACATATAATAATCAGCTTCTACAAGATACCCTTGAATGATAAGAGTGAGGTTGCAGCATTGTCCAACACACTCCAATTTCTCACAGTTAGCCACCATTACTTCCAATTTCCTTCCCTTGGCTATTGGTAAGCCAAATTGGTTAGCTAAGGCTTGATCAATGAAGTTATGGGTGCTTCCCCCATCTATCAGTACCAACACATTCTTATTTTTCAATTTTCCTATAATACGTAAGGTTTGAGGATGTTTAGTTCCTGCTATAGCATGGAAGGAGATTTCAGGTAGTATTGCCTGGGGGTCCAATAGTGATGGGGGTTCCTCACATTCTTCTGTCTCATTTTGGTTCAATTCTTCCATCATAAAAAGTTGGGGACGTGCACATCGGTGACCCACAACAAATTTATCATCACAGTAGTAACATAATCCCTTCTCTCGCCGCTCACGTGCCTCCTGATTGGTCAACTTCCGAAAGGTTATGGGAGGAGTAGAGCCACTACGTTGGGCAGGAGTAGGTCCTAACAACCTCATGCTGGTGTTAGTTACTGGTTTGGTGGGGTTGATAGGTGGTTGAAAATGAGACATGGCTGTAGATTTCTTCTATAAGAAATTCCTTTCCTCAATTAATCGTGCCACACCAATGGCATCAGCTAGAGTTTTGGGTTGCTTGATTTTAACATCAATTCGAATCTCATCCCTTAATCCTGCGATGAAGCATCCAATTAGAAACTCTTCAGGTAATCCATCCATACAATGAGAGAGTTTCTCGAAGGATTCCTGGTATGCTGCCACACTCGTAGTGTGTCTTAGGTGAGATAGTGCTTCTGAGGGGTCTTCGAAGTCTGTGGGTCCAAACCTTAGTTATGCAGCTTTGGAAAACTCCTCACAGGTGAGAGGTCCACGAAATATTGTGGGGGTGTGATTGGTTGGTTTCGTCTCTTGCAAAGGGGTTATCCTCAAGTAAGTTACGAGCTACGTGTATTGCTTGCAATTCTGTGAGCACAGCTTGTAACGTGTTATCATGACGTGCAAGGGTTTCTATTACGTCATTGTGAAATTCGAGATTGGATTTGTCTCGAGTATCCATTCTCGCAACCAGCTTTGATACCACTGATAATAATTAGGGCAGAGAAGAGACGCAAAGAGAAGAAAACAGTAAGAGGGAAGGGAAAATCAGGTATAATTCTTTTCTATCTTTATTTCATTTCTTAAGGGCTTTATATAGCTTAACATTTCAGAGAGAAATCACAAAGAAGTTGCATGAATCCCGTGCACTAGTGTCCTAACAGATTTTCTGACATTTTAACAGAATAGTGCAGTTATCTCTCGTGCCCGAGCTGCGTCTATCTGCGTCCGTCAATGACTGGTTGAAGCGCCCCGTTCGTCGGTTGTAACGACTCGCAGCGACAGAGCTAATTTGGTTCGTATCAAACTATTGATTCTATCCTTTTTAATAAATATATAAATTTATTTAATTTTTTATTATAAATTTAATTATATTTAAATTTAAATTAATCATATTATATATTATATATTTCTATATTTTTATTTTTTTAAAGTATCAATAATTTTTCTCTAAACTATAAAATCGTATAATTATTTTGTAATTTATTCTTATTCTATTTTATAAAAAGATTTTATAAATATTGTTTAGTATAAAAAGATTACGTATTTATTGTTATATATATTTTTATTTTTTTACCTTTCATATAAATATTATTTATTTGCTCAAAATTTTATTTTTCTTACCGTTATAAAATATTTATAGTTGATTTTTTAATATATTTTTCTTTATAATAAAAATAAAAAATTATTAAAAATATGTAAAATATCAATTGAATCATCGTAATCTATTTGAGATAATGTTATTTACTAGGATCTCCTATATGTCCTTGTAATAATTTTAAGCAAATATAGAAATAAATTCAAAATCAAAGATAGGAAATGAAAAGGGGTTCTTGGCCTAACCCTCCAGCCTTAATAACGAACTTAATAAGCCCCTAAGCTTGTTTCAAAATGTAAAAAGAAAAAAAAAATTCTCACCAACTCCATCCTACCAGTTTTACCGACTAATTTCTTCCTTGTGGGTGAAGAAACAGACAAAATAGTGGAGCTTTATTGCTATGTCAATCTCTTATACTCTTTACATTATATAGTTGGCAACTTGATAGTTTAATTATCAAATAAAGTTGGTAGATATTTCACATTGACAAGGGAGAATACAGAGAACCAAATAAAGTGAGTTGTCCTCAATTATCAGTATTAATTGGATAAGAAAGTAAGAAACCCTATATCATCACTCTGACCTTTTGTCAAAAGCACTCACGTGAAATTAGCAGCTCCGGTCTATATAGATTTTCTGAAAAGCCAAAGTTGGCACGATTCTGTATTAAATTATGTAAAAAGGACATCAACTTCTACATCATACGCGTGATTTTGGGTGTGACTTTAAGCTACTCAGCAATTTACTTACACAATACGTAGATATGACAAATTTATCACATAATAAATAGCCCAAACATAATGCATTTATAAGTACTAATACTTAGGCTTTCGAAATATGAATTTAAAACTCACCAATATATATTTGTATGTATGAATGTATGAGAGTATATATGATATTTCAACAAGTAATTAATAGTAAATAAATAATATTATGCTATGTTTAAATGTGTGTGTATTAACCTTGAACATACCTGTACTCTTTTCAACCCAAGGTGAGATCATAATGGTAGGAACTCTAACACCCAACCGGTCGAACTGAAAGTTATATGGCTCAGGCCCAACAATCCCATCAGGGCTAGGTACCCCATGAATAGGGGTAGGTACGTGATCATAGAATCCGCCATGTTCATCATATGTGATGATAAACAAAGTCTCATTCCATTGTGGACTTGCCCTAAGTGTCTCATACACTTCTTTAACAAACATTTGCCCTTGATACACATCATGTGATGGGTGATCATCATTGGCTGGTGCTATTTTAGTATCCACGTACCTCTGTTCCACCACTACATAATTAGGCAATTTCCCTTGCTTTGCGTCACTTTTGAACGACAAGTCGTATGGGTGGAACTTGTTTATGTATTTGAGCTTTCTTAAGTTTCTATAGAACAATGTGGCTGGGATGTTTTGGAAGTATATTCCAAAGGATATTCCAGCGTCATCAAGATTTTCAAAGATGGTTCTTTGTTGATAACCCTTTACAAGAAGTGATGGTATGTTGCTTATAGCTCCTGCAGATGTGCCTGAGTGCACATAAAGACGATTTGGTTGTGTTGAAGATGGCACAGACGCAAACCATCTTGCAAATACAAGTTACATTGGTATGAATCAATAAAAATAGTTTAAAAATAAAGAAAAAGAAAAGCAAACATATATTTGATTCTTTTAACTAGAGTACTTATTTTTTTAAAATTAAAGTAATATACTTAATATTCTTAATATATTTGAACTTGTGATTTAAAATGCAAGAAGAATAATCTTATAAGTGTATTTTATTAAATATGAATTTTTGATTTGTAAACATTTTACGTAGATTTAGTCAAAAGTGAAACACGGTGCAAAAAGGAGATTAATAATGCAAGCGAAGGAGAGAAAGAGAAAAGCATTAAGACGAATGAAAAAGATAATTCTGATTGATTGATTCTTCTTACCTAAGCATGTATATATGACATATGTTGAGTGTAAGTTAGTTGTAACTCACTTATGACTCATCACTCTTAATTAAGTTACTAAATGCACTATTATATTTATACTAATCTTGACTTAACCAATTACTCTCTTTTGACAAAACCATGAGTTTGATCCTTATTGAGCCAACTCACATCCAACTGTTTCTTTATGACTTGATTCCTCACAAAGTGGTGTTGATCTCAATGTGTTTTGCTCTTGTGTGCTGGACATGATACTTATATAACGTGCACTGATATTGTCACAAAATATGATAAGCATATGGGGTTTTGGTAACTGCAACTCTCCAATCAAAGACTTGTTCCAACACAGTTCTAAAGCACCTGTGGCTAATGACCTGTATTCAACCTCCGTCGATGATTGAGAGACAACCTTATATTTAGCAAATGCCTAAGACACAAAATTATCACCATATAACAAATAATAACTACCAACTTTGAATCCCTTGGTTTAGATAGCATAATTCCATAATGTGATGTGCCTTTGAGATACCTTAGTACACGCTTAACTCCTTGCCAATGTACATAAGTTGGACAGCTCATAAATGAACACAACCTACTAACATTAAATGCTATCTCTGGTCGAGTGGCCATAAGGTATTGTAAAGCTCCTACCATGCTTCTATACAAGTGAGCTTTGTGTCATTCAACAAGCTACCATCTTGTCTAGACATTACTCCCCCTAACTACATTAGGTTAGCAATGGGTTTTACATCAGAAACACCAACTCTAGTGAGCAAATTTTGCACATATGGCTTGGCACAAAATGTAGTCCAATAGTATGTCTTGTAACCTCAATGCCCAAGAAACGGTTTAAAGGATCAAGATCCTTTAAAGAAAAACAAGCATGCAACCTTTGGACAAACAAATCGTTCTTAGATGTACTCTTGGCAATGACTATCAAGTCATCAACATAAACCAATACCAAAGTCTTGTTTTGCCCATCAATAAGCAAAAATAAACTTGTATTAGATTTGAGATTAATGAACCCTCATTGCAATAAGCAGGTACTTAGCCTCAGAAACCATGCCAAAGGTTCCTGTTTTAGGTCATACAAGGTTTTCTTCAAACAACACACTTTTTGTAGATGCAATAGATAAAAAAAATCAGCAGGTTGCTTCAAGAAAACCTACTCTTCAAGTTTCCCATTCAAAAATGTGTTATTCACATCAAGCTATCATATAGACCATCCAAAAAATAATTCCACAGTGAGAAGAATTCTCATAGAATTTGCCATGATCACAGGACTATAAGTCTCATTACAATGTAGGCTCTTAGTTTGAGTATAGCCTTAAGCAACTATAAGAGCTTTATATTTATCAATAGTGCCATCTGACTTAGTCTTTATTTTAAACACCTAAAGACTACAAATAACTTTCCCACCAAGGGGCAAATCAACCAATTCCTAAGTCTCATTTCTCAGTAAAGCATTGTATTCAATCTGTATAGCAAGCCTCCATTTAGAAACACTTAATGCCTCTGCAACATTCTTTGGTTCTTTCAACAATGAGGTAACACCTATATGAAAAGCCTTAGGCTTCACAATTCCGCTCTTGACTTTTATATGCATGGGATGCACATTAGAAGGAACCATGATAGTAGCTAAAATAGCAAGAGCATAAGGCTTAGATGACATATCACCAATGACTAAATTAGGAACAATCACAGAAACTAGTGCATTCACATGAATAGGAATTATGGTAACTTGAGAAGTAGGTATGATACCATAAGGAGAATGAGAAGAAGAACCAATTGAAGGATGAAGATCACCTAAAGAACCGCAAGAAGCCACACCAAGGAAGATGCTACTAATTAATAAATACTAAGAAGGCACATAAGGCACATTAGTTACAATTGGGACATGCCATATGCAAAATCATTAGACACACCAACTTGTTTGTTAAGAAAAGGGAAGGAAGTATGAGCATAAACAATATGAAAATTAGCATAGCACTTCTTAGAAGCCATATCTATGCACACATAACCCCTCTGATTATGAGCATAACCAAGCAAACAACACGCTGCCAATCATGCTTGCAATTTGCTATGTGTATAAGGGCATAGACATGGAAAGCGTATGTAGCCAAATACTTTTAAAAAGCTATAATCAGGCAATTTGCTATACAACTTCTCATAAGGTGACACAAAACCAAGTCCCTTAATAAGAACACAATTTAAAGTGAAAAGAGTAGTTTTAAAAAGCATAGGACCAATATTGAAGTGGTACATCTTACTTAAATAGCAAGGTTAAACCAGTACCCACTGTTCTATGATGCCTATATTCCACTATTTCATTTTTCTATGATGTATGAGAACAGATCAACCTATACACAATAGCTTTTAAAATTAACCAAAGGTTTAAATTCATAAGGTCCATCACTTTGAACTTGTTTAAAAGGAAAATTAAACTGACATTCTACCATTGCCTTAAGTTGTAAAAATATGGCTACATCCTAATCATAAGATTTAAGAAAACAAATCCATTGAAATCGTGTTGCATCATCAACAATGAGAAGAAAATAACGTTTACAATTACTTCCAAGAGAAGGTGAATGAACCCAAATATCTAAGTAAACAAGTTCAAAAGGCTAAGACATTGTTACATGCTATGAAACAAAAGGAAATATATAGGATTTTGCAATTGGACATGCAATACAAATAACATCCTAAGAAAACAATGTTTTATAACCAATACTATGTAAAACTATATTAACTACTACATCAAAAACATGGCCATGCCAATCATGCCAAGTAGAACTCAAAGCCAACAAGGTTGAGTTGTCTTATCTATATCTAGTATCAAACCTTCCAAGAAACTTGAACAAACCATAATTAACCATTTCTTGATGAAGCACCTTTATCTCATTGTTGTCCTTGATACAAAAACAATGTGTATGAAATTTTATGGTAACATTGTTATCCAAAAAAAAGTTTTGCCCATAAATTAGATTAGCACTAAGGCTAGGAGCATATAAGAAATTATCAAAATCAAAATCAATTTTGTTAATGAGGAAACTAATGCCACCAGTATGGGAAATAGGAATAACATTGCCATTTCCAACAAAGATTCCATATGAGCCCACATATGGAATTACATTGCCAATATTTCTCACATCATTGGCCATATTACTAGTGGCTCCACTATCCAAGATCTAAGAACTAGGAGGATTTCCATTCTGACCTTCTTAAAAATGATATTGTGATGCAAGAAAGGTAGATCCCTTTGTTTGAACATATCTGACCGTCCAAAAGACTAGCACCCAACAGATTCTTTAAAGTGAAGCAGTTTTGTACAACATATCCAGTCTTACCAAAACTGATGGTGCATATTATTTTTCTATTCTTGGCCATGACCATTGGTATTGTTGTTGATTCTACCCCCATTATTCTAAAAAGAATCATTAAAACCACCTCTTTCTTGACCCTTTCTAGAGTTATTATTTGCCTAATTCTAGTACTATCCAAAATTTCTTCCAAAGCCTCCTCTAAAATTCTTAGATCCATTATTGTTATTCTAGCCAAAAGGACCCCTAAAAAGGTTTGCTTGAGCAATTTTACTATTGATGTATTTAACTTGTTATTCTAACAATTTTTCATGAAAGAGTAAATGAGATTACACCTCTTCCACAGATACATCATCAGCTCTATTGTTAAAGGAATAAATAAGGATTATAATTCGAGCTTAATTCATTAAAGATTAAATAATCAACTCTCGCTTACTTACGAAATCACCTACAATAACTAGTTGTGTAGGCAATTCTTTAGCGATGTAGAGAATCAACTTCTGCTTAATCATGAAATCATCTACAATAGCTAATCATGTAGACAATTCTTAAGCCTTTTCCATATACTCATTGATCCATAGATTACCTTTTCTTAAACCTTGTAATGGATTGCTTATCTCTATCTTTCTTGATTTTGATGATGCAGTAAAAACAAACTCAAGAGAATGCCATTGATCACAAGCATTATTATATTCAGCAATGTATGAGTACATCGATCTAAACACAAAATTTTAAAGCCAATTCTTAAGGGTTTCATTGATTCAACTCCAAATTGGATAATTAATATTCAATATTCCATTAAGATTAAATTTCCTTGGAATATTAAAAGTTTCATCTAATAATCCTCTAGCCTATGACAACAATCATACTCAACATTTGTTATTACTAGATGAGAAAATAACCCTTGTCTTGCATAGCAACTACTTCTAAATTAATAGATTGATCATTCATCTTCAATCACTTATGAAGAATAGCTTCAATATATCATGAATTTTTTGAATGAAAGGAACATAAATGAAATTTTAGTTTGAGATTTTGAGCTTTGATACCATGCAAGAAAATGAGAGAAAGAGATAAGCAAGAAGATGAATGAAAAATATAATTTAATTGATTGATTCTTGTTATTTCTAAGCATGTATATATAGCATGTGTAGAGTATAATTTAGTTGTAAGTAATTGATGACTCATTACTCTTAATTAAGTTACTAAACACATTATTATATTTACACAAATCTTGACTAAGCCAACTAAATAGTAACCGAATTGACTAAAAACAAACTAATATGAAATAAAAAATCAAACCATATTAATTGAGAAATTTGTCTAATATACTTATATTTTTACCACAAACACTAGTTTTTTATGAGCATTTCTTTATGTTACAAGTAATGGTATAACCACAACTGATGTGGAAAATCATTTGAAACTAAAGTAATAGGACTTATTACTTTCAGCCTATAATTAACTGACATATCAGTTATGGTAAATAGACCTTTCTTTTTCTAATGTATTAATTTTGTTCATGTTATATATATACTCTAGTTGTATATAAAGTAGGTTATATTATCTCATTTCATTTCATCTTTAATGTTCTTAATGGGCTTATGATTTAAAGTAGTCTCACCTATTTAATACTATTTCATCACATCCTATTCCATTTAGATTATAGTCCTAATGTAACTTACTTTAAATATAATATTTTATTCTTTTTTCTTTTTTGAACTTTCACATTTTAAGTAATCATGTTTCATATTTTTCATTGTTATTGTATTTTACTTGTCTCATTTAAGCTCAATTAGGACAAATGAGATATTCCAACTAGTAACATCTCAATACCGTCCCATCCCATTAAAAATTAAGTGATACAATATGAGATTTAATGGATTGTACTGTGGATTAATAAGACATCTAATCTCAATTTATATCTCTAAATTTGAGTATAAAATAAGCATATAAAAAGAATACTTGTGCTAAAACATGAGTATATAAATCATATTTGAAGTTTAAAATTTCTTAGTGCAAGTAAATGTAAAATAATAACAACAATTACACTTGTAACAAGATGGTAATAATATGGTAAATATTAATAACCTTGGGAGATTGTTTGAAATAATTAAGAGGTGTTAAGATTTGTATTATATTGTATTGTATATAATTCATTGGTGTAACTACCTTTAGGCTATTAGAGTAACTTAGATGTCCTATGTGAAGTCTTTTATAAGTAGGTGTAACAAACTACCTCTCTAGTAATATATATAGTATACTATTATTAGATCAATACATTAACACTTTACTCAATTATTAATGGTTGTTCTTATGGCAACTCCAAATAGAAGTGTGTCATCTGTTCACATTAGAAATGAAGGCCAATCTTCACAAATTTCCTTAGATGTGATAGCATCTCCTGTTAATCTCAATTTCATGAACAAATTGGACTGAAATTGTTTTCTAATTTAGAAAGAGAAAATTCTTTGAATGATTACTGCATATGGTCTTGAGAATTATATTCATCATAATATTCCTCATCCTACTCAACACATTCTTAGTTCCACATAAATGAGGCAAAAGTTTGTTTCTTGCAATCACTTGAATGGTTTAGTGAAAAGCTAAATTTATGCCTTTGTTAGCCCTAGCATGAGTTCACATCTTGTAATATATAGTTCTGCAACTAAAATGGGGCATAATTGAGAAACTTTTTTCTACATCATCTTGAGTTCATGTGATGAATCTACATTTGCAACTTCAAACCTTCAAGAAAGGTGACTTGAATATTAAGGATTAAATTTTAAGGATCAAGATGATTGTTGATCATCTTGTTGTCATAGGCTAGGAAATTCCAAATCATGATTTGGTCTTTAATGATTTTGGAGATTTAGACTCTAATTGTAATTTCTTTGTCTTAAGAATCACACTAAGGCCTATACCTATTTCTTTTTCAAAATTGACGTCAACAAAATTTTGATAATCAATTTGGAAATAATATGATTTAGGTCAACATTTCTAAGATGAACAATCTTAATATTATGTCTCAAAGTAATAACAAAAATTCTCTAGGTAGTTGGAAAAATATAAGTGTAAGATCAAACTGGAATCTTCAAGATTTGTTAACCAATGCATCTGTCTCAATTTGGTGGTTCCTCTTATGATCCAAAAGGTAAGAAACCAATGAATTTTGGATATAATGGGCCTAAGAACAAGGTTCAGTGTCTAGTGTGTAACAAGAGTGGTCAATTTGCTAAGAAATGTTTTAAGCTTTGTGATCTAATTATTGGTTATTCAAGTGGACCTCATGCAATGGTTTTTAAGTCTTCTACCTTTGGAAATAAGAGTTCCAATGATACATCTACATGGCTTCTTGATTCAAGAGCATCTCATCACATAACTGGATATGGTTTAGTTCTTTAAGACTATAATTCTTATGCTAGCAATGGTAGCATCACTATAGGTAATGGTTTGAATTTACCTATTATAAATTCAAGAAATGCATGTTTTCAAATTCATGATTGCACTCTTAAATTTGATAATGTGCTTCACACGCCCTCTATTTCACACAACTTACTTTTAGTACAAAATTTGTGACACTAACAATACAATAGTTAAATTCCATGCTAATGAGTTTTTTTATTAAGGATGCTCAAACGAGAAAAGTTGTCACTCAGGGCAAAGCTAGTAATAGATTATATACCTTTGGTGAAGGCTCTTAAGTCTTAACAATCCATGGATTTTAGGGCTTCCTATCATGCTTCTACTATTGGTTTAAGAAATGTATATACTACTCTAATTTGTCTTTTAATAATATGAATAAATGTAATTGTTAGATTCATCTTCTTGCAAAAGCTCACAAATTACCTTACACACACACTCATAAATGTGTGACTACACCATTTTGAGCAATTGTACATGGACTTATGTATATCTCTAATGATAGCTATTATTGGTGCACATTATTTATTGGTCTCTATTGATGATTATAGTCGATATCAATGGATTTACTTCCTAAATGTTAGGTATGATGTTGAGACATTTTTTACCTCTTTCATGCATATGGTAAAAAGACACTTCTCTACTAAAATTAAGTCCATAAAAACATATGGTGGGAAAGAATTTTCATTAATAACAACACTTTTGACTAAGCTAGGCATTAACCACAGAAGAGCATGCCCATATACTTCAAAGAAAAAATGGAATGGTTGAGTGTAGACGTAGAAATGTTGTGAAAAAGGGCTTAGCTATGTTGCTTCAGGCTACACTTATAATAAAATATTGGATTCATGCCTTTAGTGCTACAATTTTTATTATAAATAGATTGCCTTTTAAAGTACTTTTAAAAAAATCATACTATGAATTCTTGTACAAAAGGTTTTCTAACTACTCTCTTCTATGGGTCTTTGGCACTCTTTATTTTTATGTTTGAGAGCATACAACAAACAAAAATTGCAACCTTGATCCTCACATTGACTATTTCTTGGTTATGCATTCAATAACAAGGCTATCTTTATCTAGACCTTGAATCTAAGAGACTTTACATCAGTAGGCATGTCTCGTTTCATGAGTCTACCTTTCCCCTTATGCATAGTAATTTTTTGCTATCACATTTAGGATAGCTTGACCATAACCTTATCATATATTACCCTTTTCACCTATAATGTCAGCCTTTACCTGAGAGGTCATTATCATTTATGACTCATACTACACCTCAGTCTATAAGTTCTCTTGTTAAACATACATCAGTACCTACTAGTTCCCCTAGTTCAAATTCCTTATCTTCTTCTAACAATTCTTATATACCTTTGATGCCTAGTTGTGTGTCTTCTTCTTCTTATAGTAGTGAACTCTCTTCATGGTTCTTGGTAGCTCTCATTGGAAATCATTCTCAATGCTCTAACCCTTTAGAGCTATTACTAGATCCCAACAACAACACTCAACTTGTTGTTGAGCTTTCACCACTTGATTTGTCTTCTCTTAGTTCTCATGCACTGATAATCTAATGCAATAATTCAGAAGCCTAAATTAGTTGATTTTAATGTTCAACTTGCCTATACCTCTATATGTGATTGATAAGTGCTTGAAAAGCACTTATATTTCATATTTTTACTGTACTCGATTGAAATGAATAGGTTTGATTCTAGCATTTTATTTGACTATTTATGAAAACCTATCTGTTTAGAATCACGAATAATTTTTGTTGTATTTCAAGTATTTTTAGCTTCAAAATAGATAAACATGTCAACATCTGAAAACACAATACTTAATGCACTCAAATAGCACCACAAAATCTAAAACTACTAAGGTATATAAGCCTTATATCAGTAACTAACCAATGTGTAAGGGGTACAAGGAAAAATTCAATAAAATCATTGCAAGATACAATAAATAATTTGTATGATGAGGCAGAGATCTCTCGGGAAGATTTACTAGGCAAGTTGAACATTTCGTGCTATAGCGTGAGAAATAGTATTTTTTGGTGAGGCCTTTTTAGGTTGGATTGTGTGAGCTTGTTTGAGCTTCATGCTACAACAAGAAATAAAGTGTGCCACAACGTGGGAGGTTGATTTTTGATTTCGAAGCGCTCTATACATTATCTTTTTATAAATGGATATGCTATGTTAATTAGCTCATGTATATTAGTTTTCATATATACAATATTTTTTATCAGTCATAGTTTATACTTAGAATAGTTTTTATTATTTCTTAGACACAATATAGATTAGACTAGAACAAATAAGAGGTAAATTTTGGAAGATTTTTTAGATCCAAGAACAAAAGACAAGATTGGTAAAGATTCAATAACACTTTGAATATCAAGATCACAATTTTGGAGCAACATACATCATCCATCCACCATTGATATTTAGATCTATTTTGTAGTATTTTATTCTTAGATTAATCTTTTTATATTTCTTGAATGAATGTTAATTTTAAACCACTAATCATGAATTTTAATTTAAGCATGTTTAGCTGATATTTAGAATGAAAATTTAGCATTGTTTCCATGTTTGTATAAATTATTTAGGTTAATATGTTTATATATAAATAAAGATTATTTCTTGATTCAAGATTGTCATAAAATTTATTAGTTATTTATTCTTCATAATAGATTGAAAATTTAAGAATTAGTTTTAAAACATATTATTTAGATATAATTTGAACAGCTTGAATAAGATTTTAAATTAGTAACTTGACTAAGAGTATTGAGTTAAACAGTTTGATATTTCCTTATGCATATGTCATAATTTAATCAATTAGTTAAACATCTTGATCATAGGCTATTAATTGATTTAATTAACAAAAAAATGATCTCGACCGAAGGCATTTCTCATATTTAAAAGGAAAAACCAATAATTTGTGTTTATAATTTAATTAACCTAAATATTTCTAAGCAAACATGTTTAACTAGCTAAACTTTTCATAAATTCTCCATTGATTTATAATTATATATATGTTTTGATTTTGTTTGAGTCGAATCTATATTTAGTTATTTATTATTAGTTTAGAATTTTTAAAACAGAACATTGTGATAGAGTGTTTAGGTTTTATTTTTCGTATTTGTTTAAGATTTTTGAAAATTAAAGAATTATCTAAAACCACTGTAATTCCTTGGGAGACCAACCTTGGAAGTATACTTGTTGCTTATTATAAGTGATTTGTATACTTACAAGCTTTTATAAATACAAAATTTATGCATTAGTGGCTTCCATCTCACTCTTCTAGATGTTCCATCATCTCTTTTTGAGGCATTAAGTATCCTTGAGAGATATGAAGCTATGAAACAATAAATTGAAGCTTTTCTAAACAATGGTACTTGTGAGTTAGTTGAATGTCCAAAGGAAGGCAAGCCTATATTGATTACAAATAGGTATTCTTTAGTCAAATTTAGAGTGATGGCTTGCTTTGAAAAATTCAAAGCATGCTTAGTAAAAAATCAAGTTGAAGGGATTGACCTATGAAACAATTTGATCTAAATAATTCTTTTTCTAAATAGTGATCTTCATTAAATAGTTTAAATGAAACAACTACTTGGCTTTGAAGACACTTGTAGACCTCATTTAGTGTGGAAGCTTCAAAATTCTCTTTATGTCCTTAAATAAACACCTCGCTCTTGGTGGGATATTTTACTCATTGGAAGTCATGTGAAGTTTTTAGATTAGCTAGTGTCAACTCTCAATGACAAGTTTGCACTCAAATTTTTGGGTGATGTTCATGACTTCTTAGGTTTGGAGGTATGTAGGACTCTTCTACTTTATAACTAAACCAATAAAGGTACGTGAATGACCTACTAAAAAAATTTAGACTTGAAGCTTTTAAAGTTGCAAAACATCTATAAAGTTAGGTGATGTACTTTCTAAGCTTCAAGGTACTCTATTGACATATCTTTTTGCCTATAGAAGTTTGGTAGGTACATTATAATATTGTGTCTTAACACACTCTGATATAACTTTCTCTGTCAATAAATTATGTCAATTTTTTCATGCTACCTTAGATGTTCATTGGATAGCATCCAAAAGGATTATAAAATTTTTGTATGGAACTATTACTCATGGTCTCATTCTGTAGAAGTCTCATTCATTAGATTTGATAGATTACTGTAACTTAAATTGTGCTAGTTTCCTTAATGATCATAAAAGTACTTGAGACTTTGGTGTGCATTATCCTAGGAAACTCTCTTGTATCTTGGATATCATTTAAACAAAAAATGGTAGCCAGATCAAGCATTGAAGCAAAATGCAAGGCATTGACCTAAACTTTTATAGAAATGACTTGGATCAAAAGAGTTCTATATGAATCGGGAGTGTCTCTACCTCAAATGTCTATACTATATTGTGACAGTATAAGTGCCTCTTTGTTAGCTGCAAATCTTATTATGCATACTCGCATGAAGCATAATCACTTTGTTCATGACTAGGTTGTGCAAGAGCTACTTGATGTTAAAAACATTCCTTCAGGTGATTAGCATGCTAATACACTCACAAAGCCTCTTGATGAAGCTTCATTTCACTCATTAAAGACCAAACTTTTGGTGTTACCTTGAGTTTGAAAGAGGTGTTGAGCTTTGTATTGTATTGCATTGTATATAATTTATTGTTGTAACTTAGGTGTCATATCCCGCACGTGAAGGCTTGTATAAGTAGTTGTAACAAACTACATCACCATTAGTCTATATATTGTGTCCTACTGTCATATCAATACACAATAATGCATTACTCAATTACTTTTAATTTACTTCTTTTCTTCTCTTTTTTATTGTATATAGTTCATTGTTGTAACTACCTCTTGGCACTTAGAATAGCTTAGGTGTCATATCCCCACGTGAAGGCTTGTATAAGCAGTTGTAACAAACTACCTCACTAGTAGTCTATGTATAGTGTACTACTATCATATTAATACATACTAATGCATTACTCAATAACTCTTACTTTTCTTTCTTTCTTTTTGTTCATTGTTCATAAGAGGTTCTAAGTTTGAAAAAAAATATGATTAAACTCTATTTTGATGTCAATTAACCACTAGAGCATGAATAAAAATGCAATGTCATATCCTTGATATATCAAAATCATGAGTAATTTAAAAATATATATATAAAAGTAAATTAATAAAAGAACAAAATAAAAACAATATTGAATTTGTTTTTTGAAATAATAATAACAATGTTGATGAGAATCAACATTTTCAACAATAAAATAAGAACAAAGGTTTTAGAATTGAAATAGATTCCTTTTGAAATCAACATTTATATATTAATGTTCCTTGAAGCTTTGAATTTTCTATAGGAAAGGATGAAAGAAATCTTTGTTTGTATCAGATTTGATTATATTGTTCTAGTTATATTTGTTTAATCAGATTATTCTG